>OX457026.1:99414164-99506664 GCA_949752745.1 Protula sp. h YS-2021
CCCCCACGTGGCTATTACTTTTTTTGACGATTGACCGAAAAACTGACAAAATGGCGGCACTTTTTATGCCCGTTTTGACCAATTTTTAAAATGCTACTCCTCCTACGGGCGGCTGGCTGGACATGACACACCGTTTCTGTGGTCATGCCTCTGCAGGATTATCTATTGACTTTTTACTGAGCTGACAAGCAAGTCGTTTTCACTGCCAAGCTATTCCAGCGGTTATGTAACATTTGCTTGCAGGACCTGGAATTAGTTTTATTTTTTGAGTGGGTCATCGAGTATTTTCTGTTATGACAAGCAATTCAGCATTTTAGCACAATTATATCTACTCCCTCCCACCCCCATCCCCCTCAGCCCCACCGAAATCAGTCATCTACTTTACAGTGATAAAGGATGCCTTTCTTGTGCTTTTTGACTGATGAGATTCGAGTACAGATTGGGAGCAGACCTGGGTCAAAGGAGTCAAAGGATTAAGATTGCGTTCAGAGCGGTACCTAAATTAGGGGACGCTTGGGTTGGAGTGGAGGGGGGGGGGGGGGGTTGTGACAGTGAGCAAAAAAAAAAGTGCCATTGACATTGGTTATGCAGCGACCACCTTCCAAACCCAGATAAAAAAAACAACGGTAAAACCTGTTTGTACCGGTCACCTTAAAGACCCGCATAAGAAGGCGTACAGTAAAACCTCCTCGATCCAGATAAGGGATCGTGGCGAAGGTGAAGTTTTTTCAAAATCAAGCTTGATGAAAAGTTAAACGCTTTAGATGAAAGCTACATATCGGTCAGGACTGAGTAACTACCGATGTAGCTCTGTAAAGACATAAACTAAACAATATAGTTAAGAAGATGTGTAGTTTATATGCAATAAACAAATTAAGTTACAGTTTTAGTAAGAGGGTTAATTTGGCGAAGGTGAATTCAAATTGGCGAAGGTGAGCTGAAGGTCCTTCGCTAAATTGGCGAAGGTAAAAAAAATCCTTATGTGCACCCCTGAGACCAGGAGTAACATACAAAACCTGTTTTAACAGAATCATAGTTTAGTGTCTGCTCATACAACTTACAGCGAGAGTGGGGTAGGGAGGGGAGGGGGGGGGGGGGGGTTAGGGAGAAAATTAAAGAAGCTCCAGCTTGAGAAAATTCAGATGAAAAAAAGGCTATTTTCATATAGTAGGCAAGTTACGTATTTGCACCTTGAGGACGCTGGGTGGTCTATGTAGGCCTTCGTGGTTGGTGGCTTGAAGCGTTTGCACCGTGAGGACCCCAGCTGTTCTCTGTAGGCCTTACGGGTTGATGGCTCGAAGCGTCTGTACCGTGAGGACGCCAGCTGATCTATGTAGGCCTTATGGCTTAGCGGCTCGAAGCGTCGGCACCGTGAGGACGCCAGCTGATCTATGTAGGCCTTATGGATTATCGGCTCGAAGCGTCTGCACCGTGAGGACGCCAGCTGATCTATGTAGGCCATATGGGTTAGCGGCTCGAAGCGTTTGCACAGTGAGGACGCCAGCTGATCTATGTAGGCCGTATGGGTTATCGGCTCGAAGCGTCTGCACCGTGAGGACGCCAGCTGATCTATGTAGACCTTATGGGTTAGTGGCTCGTAGCGTCTGCACCGTGAGGACTCCAGCTGATCTATGTAGGCCTTATTGGTTATCGGCTCGAAACGTCTGCACCGTGAGGACGCCAGCTGATCTATGTAGACCTTATGGGTTAGTGGCTCGTAGCGTCTGCACCGTGAGGACACCAGCTGATCTATGTAGGCCTTATGGGTTAGTGGCTCGTAGCGTCTGCACCGTGAGGACGCTGGCTGATCTATGTAGGCCTTATGGGTTTGTGGCTCGAAGCTTCTGCACCGTGAGGACGCCAGCTGATCTATGTAGGCCTTATGGGTTAGTGGCTCGAAGCGTCCGCACCGTGAGGACACCAGCTGATCTGTGTAGGCCTTATGGGTTAGTGGCTCGTAGCGTCTGCACCGTGAGGACGCTGGCTGATCTATGTAGGCCTTATGGGTTTGTGGCTCGAAGCTTCTGCACCGTGAGGACGCCAGCTGATCTATGTAGGCCTTATGGGTTAGTGGCTCGTAGCGTCTGCACCGTGAGGACGCTGGCTGATCTATGTAGGCCTTATGGGTTTGTGGCTCGAAGCTTCTGCACCGTGAGGACGCCAGCTGATCTATGTAGGCCTTATGGGTTAGTGGCTCGTAGCGTCTGCACCGTGAGGACGCTGGCTGATCTATGTAGGCCTTATGGGTTAGTGGCTCGAAGCGTCCGCACCGTGAGGACGCCAGCTGATCTATGTAGGCGTTACGGGTTGGTGGCTCGAAGTGTCTGTTGTTTATACGACAGACTTTGCCTGCTAAGCCTCATCTTGGTTTCGTTTCTCGTTCACTGTTTCAAACAACGCAATATCTTCGCAAAAAGAAAACGACCGTTGTACAAGATATGTGAAGAGATTGTGGATTTTTGCTTATCGCTGAGGATTTGCAAACAGTAATATAAAGCGCAGTCGTTATCTTATTCTGTTAAATGTTTTGACAACTTCTTTTTTTCCGTGTCAACATTTGACTGCAACAACTAACACATGCCAAATACAGAGTTTTTGTAACGAGACAGTGTAAGACCCTGTTTTCCCCGCTGTGTGTCACGTGACCGTGGTGGCGTATTTTCCCTCGGTATACGTCACGTGACCATGGTGGCGTATTTTTGGTGTTTGTCACGTGATCATGGTGGCGTATTTTTTCGGTGTGTGTCACGTGACCATGGTGGCGTATTTCTTTTCGCGGTGTCACGTGACCAGTGTGAAAATGCACCAAATACAGCGACGCCAGGCCCACAGCGGATATGTTCGATGGCCTTCAACAGCGGAACTGTGTGTTTTTATCCCAGCCGACTTTCGTTGGCGAGCTACATCCCTCATTTGTGGGGCATCCCTCATCCGGTGTTTGTATTTGTATGTTACCAACTTTTCAAAATGCTATTCATCATACATACCTAGACCAAGTATTTCGAAATTTGGTGGAAATATTCCCTGGTAATCCTCCACACAGCTTTTTTTTTTTTTGTCGACTGGGGCAAAATTACCAAAATGTGGGTCAAATTTGGCACAACACACACACACAAAATTGCTACATCTTTTAATCGGGCCCGACTGCGTTGAGATTTGAATTTCCGGTCAAGCTGTTGCACCGCTTTATTTATTTGTTTTTTGGCGACTTGACCAAAATAAAAACGGTATAATAATAATTGTTTTAAAAAAATTACGAGCTGCTGCATGAAGCTTGTTCACCAGTCGCCTAACCATTTGCTTCGATAGCAAAAGGCGCTCGACTGATAATCACTAGGTCGTAGGTTCAAGCCCCACAGAATTCGATTTTTTTTCATTGCCTCCCTTTATCGGTTTTATATTGTTTATATTATATTATATTTATATCTTTATCGGTTTAATATTTGCGTTGTTGCCTGCGAAGCAAAAGTTGTGAGTTCAAGCCGTAGTCAGGAATTAATTTTTTGTGTGTGTTTTGCTTGCCTTCTTTTTTCGGACTTTTCGTGTTTCGGATTTAGAGTTCGCAAAATTATTTTGCTTGCTCTTTCGCCCTTCGCGCGACCCACATTTTAAACTTATTCAATCGACACAAAAGCGGATCAGATTATTATCATATTATTTATTAGCATCGTATTATTTAAAAATAAAAAACAAAATAGTTGACCAAGAAGATGGTCGTCCGAGCCAAAAGTTGGTCCCCGTTGGCGACTGGTCGAACGCGAAATTTCAGCCCTGTGTGTTCATCCCTGGCAGACGTATTGCCTTGACAGTATGATAACACTTGCCAGTTGCACAAACCACGATATGCCTGGATTGTGCGCGCTGGGAAGTGAAAAAAGCGCTTTGCCTCGTTTAAAAATAAAGAAAAGGACGATGGAATCGACATGTTTTTTTCCATGAGCTGCGCTGTGCGTACAGCTGCATGTAAGGGCATACAGTTGCCTGTAAGGGCATACAGCTGCATGTAAGGGCATACAGCTGCACGTAAGGGCATACAGCTGCATGTAAGGGCAGGTTGTGCGTGTGACTGGCTGCCTGTTGTCGTGTGCCTCTTACTGGTGCTCCAGAAACAGCCGCAATGAGCTCCTCCTCCTCCCTCCCTCCCTCCCTCCCTCCCTCCCTCCCTCCCTCCCTCCCTCCCTCCCTCCCTCCCTCCCTCCCTCCCTCCCTCTCCTCCTTCCCCTCCCTCCCCCTCCCTCCTTCCCCCTCCCTCCTGCTGCCCTCCCTCCTCCCTCCCCCTCCCTCACCCTCTCTCCTCCTCCTCCTCCTCCCCCTCCCTCCTTCCCCCTCCCTCCTGCCTCCCCCTCCCTCCCTCCCTCCCTCCCTCCCTCCCTCCCTCCCTCCCTCCCTCCCTCCCTCCCTCCCTCCCTCCCTCCCTCCCTCCCTCCCTCCCTCCCTCGTTCCCTCCCCCCCTCCCTCCCTCCCTCCCTCCCTCCCTCCCTCCCTCCCTCCCTCCCTCCCTCCCTCCCTCCCTCCCTCCCCTCCCTCCCCCTCCATCCTTCCCCCTCCCTCCTGCTCCCCTCCCTCCTCCCTCACCCTCTCTGCTCCTCCCCTCCCTCCTCCCCCTCTCTCCTCCCTCCCTCTCTCCCCTCCCTCCTTCCCCCTCCCTCCCTCCTCCCTTCCCCCATCACCAACCAATTTGCGCCTTAGAGCAAATCATAGACACAATTTGAATTTTCAGCTGGAAAAGGTGTTTATATGTATGTATATGTAGATATTGTATGTGTGTGTATATACATAATTTGTTAAGGAGTTCCTAAACATAAACATTCACAACACCTGACAAAAAAAAATCATAAGAATAACAATTAAGGGGTGTACTGAAACTAGTGTAAGTCTTCTTTCCAGGAATTTTGAAATTAGGGAAGCCAAAATAAAAACATTTGAAACGCAAGAGCTGAAAAAATGTACACAAATGACGTCAGTCGTTGATATTTTGACCTTTTGTAACTTAACAAGAGTCGGGTACATGGAACTGACTGAACTTTTAAAGAACGGTTCTTTGGTTATTTGGTTGTTTGTTTTTTCACACCAGCTGTTAGAAAATATGAATGAAAGTGAAATGACCAGGGACATTGCAACCGGCCGAAAGCACCCAAATGGCGACTTTGCCGCGCCTCTTTGCCAGTGAGTTTTTACCCTACAGTTTTCACCGCACAGTTTTCACCCCGCAGGTCTCACTGTACAGTTTTATTACTTCTCACAGTGATGGGACATAGTTGCAGTTATGAATGCTCCACGTTTCATCGGGACCCGACCAAAAATTTGTCAAAATGGCTGCATTTGATATTGTATTGCGTTTCATTCCCAGTATGCACCTCTTGCTGACAGCTTTGTCTCTGTGATGCCTCTGTTTTATTTATTTATTTATTTATTTTTTTGTGCTAGCCAGTTCCCCTCTACAAGTTTCTATTGTTTTTATTTTTGTGTATGAATGTTCGCTAGCTGTTCTTCTCATTATATTTGTGTGTGAGTGTTCGCTGGCTGTTCTTCTCATTATATTTGTGTGTGAGTGTTCGCTAGCTGTTCTTCTCATTATTTTTGTGTATGAATGTTCGCTAGCTGTTCTTCTCATTTTATTTGTGTGTGAGTGTTCGCTGGCTGTTTTTCTCAGTATATTTGTGTGTGAGTGTTCGCTAGCTGTTCTTCTCATTATATTTGTGTATGAGTGTTCGCTGGCTGTTTTTCTCATTATATTTGTGTATGAGTGTTCGCTGGCTGTTGCTTCTCATTATATTTGTGTATGAGTGTTCGCTAGCTGTTTTTCTCATTATATTTGTGTATGAGTGTTCGCTGGCTGTTTTTCTCATTATATTTGTGTATGAGTGTTCGCTAGCTGTTCTTCTCATTATATTTGTGTATGAGTGTTCGCTAGCTGTTCTTCTCATTATATTTGTGTATGAGTGTTCGCTGGCTGTTTTTCTCATTATATTTGTGTATGAGTGTTCGCTAGCTGTTCTTCTCATTATATTTGTGTATGAGTGTTCGCTGGCTGTTTTTCTCAGTATATTTGTGTATGAGTGTTCGCTAGCTGTTCTTCTCATTATATTTGTGTATGAGTGTTCGCTGGCTGTTTTTCTCATTATATTTGTGTATGAGTGTTCGCTAGCTGTTCTTCTCATTATATTTGTGTATGAGTGTTCGCTGGCTGTTTTTCTCATTATATTTGTGTATGAGTGTTCGCTAGCTGTTGCTTCTCATTATATTTGTGTATGAGTGTTCGCTAGCTGTTCTTCTCATTATATTTGTGTGTGAGTGTTCGCTAGCTGTTCTTCGCATTCATTTGTGTATGAGAGTTCGCTAGCTGTTCTTCTCATTATATTTGTGTGTGAGTGTTCGCTAGGTGTTGCTGTCAATTCCACCGCTTTTTGGCGTTACTTGATACTCGATAATCTCGGCTATTGGCAATGTCCCTGGACATTCCTCTTCTGGTTTAATTCAGATGCAAACAGTGTAAAATCTTAGAAGCACGAAACGTAATAACATTGGGTTGGGGCGGAAAGATTGACAGAGCTTGCAACCATGGGGACCAACTCTTTTTTTTAGCCCAGCTTACGTTACACGTAAGCTGGGGTATTCCTATCGGTCTGCGGATGGCGTCCGTTAGTTAGTTAGTTAGTTCGCTGTAAACTTTGTTTCAAAATGCATCTTCTCCTGCAATTTTGATTCGATGTTGGTGTGAGGCATCCCTAAGGGGTCGTGCATACGGCTTGTGCTTTTCTAGACGATCGGGTGATTTTTGAATTTTTGGCGAATTTTTAAAGAAAAAAAAATGTATCTCCTCCTACATTTTTGACCCGATGTCATTTATTTTTGGTATGAGGCACCCCTAAAGGGTCGTGCATACGGCTTGTGCTTTTTTAGTCGATCGGACAATTTTTGTATTTTGGGGGATTTTTTTAAGCAAAAATTTTGAAAAAAATGCATCTACTCCTACAATTCTGATTCGATGTCATTTATTTTTGGTGTGAGGATTTCCCAAGCGGTCGTGCATATGGCTTGTGCTTTTTTAGTCGATCGGGTGATTTTTGAATTTTTGGGGATTTTTTAAAGAAATTTTAAAATGTATCTCCTCTTACATTTTTGACCCGATGTCATTTATTTTTGGTATGAGGCACCCCTAAAGGGTCGTGCATACGGCTTATGCTTTTTTAGTTTGTATTTTTGGGGAATTTTTTAAGCAAAAATTTCGAAAATAATTAAAAATGCATCTACCCCTACAATTTTGATTCGATGTCATTTATTTTTGGTGTGAGTGCATACGGCTTGTGCTTTTTAGTCGATTGGGCAATTTTTGTATTTTTAGGGAGTTTTTGAAGAAAAAAACTTCAAAATGCATTTCCCCCTACAGTTTTGAACCTTTTTTTTTTTTTTTTTTTTTTTTTTTTTTTTTTTTTTTGAGGCATCCCTAAGGGGTTGAGAATACGACTTGCGCTTTTTAGTCGATCCGACATTTTCTGTATTTTTTTGGGAATTTTTGAAGAAAAACTTCAAAATGCATTTCCTCCTACAGTTTTTATTCGATTTCATTTATTTTTGCTATGAGGCATCCTTAGGTAGGTCTCGCATACGGCTTGTGCTATTTGACTCGACTTGGGAATTTTTGATTTCGGCGGGGGGGGGGGGGAATTTTTGATGAAAATACCTCAAAATGTATTTTCTCCTGCAGTTTTGATCAAACATCATTTATTTTGGGGCTGAGGCATGCTTAGGGTGTGGTGAATATGGCCTGTCTTTTTCAGTCGATGAGAGAATTTTTGAAGAAAAAAATTCAAAATGCATTTCCTCCTACAGTTTTTATCAGATTTCATTTATTTTCGATATGAGCCGTCTCTAGGGAGTCATGCATACGGCTTGTGCTTTTTGAGTGAATTGGAAAACTTTCGAATTTTTTTCGGAATTTTTGAAAAAAAAATTAAATAAATCTCCTCCTACAGCGCATAAACGCAAGTTAAATGAACTTGCGCAGTAGTCAGATTTAACAACCGCACATCGACGCAAGTCAAAGAAACATTCGGAGTAGTCCAAATTAAGTACTCCGCATCGGTGCAAGTTAAATAAACATGCGCATTGGTCCGAAATGTGAACTGCGCATCGACGGAAGATAAATAAAGATGCGAACTGGTCAAAAATAAGAACCGCACATCAACGCAGGTTAAATTAACATGCGCACTGGTCCGAAAAAAGAACTACGCTTCGACGTTAGTTGAATAGACATGCGCAGTGGTCTGAAATGCGAACCGCGCATCAACGCAGCCTAAAGAAACATGCGCACTGGTCCGAAATGCGAACAGCACCTCGAGGCAAATTAAATAAACATGCACAGTGGTCCGAAATGCGAATCGCGCATCAACGCAAGCTAAATAAATATGCGCACTGGTCTAAAATGAGAACCACGCATCGACGCAAGTTGTATAGACATGCGCAGTGGTCTGAAATGAGAACCGCGCATCAACGCAAGTTAAATAAACATGCGCAGTGGTCCGAAGAAAGAACCATGAATTGACGCAAGTTGAATAGACATAAGAGTCGGGCATCGACGGGACTTAAATAAACATGCGTTCTGGTCCGAAACGCAAATCGCGCGTCAACGCAAGTTAAATGAACCTGCTCACTTGTCCCAAAATGCGAACTGCGCATCAACGCTACCTAAAGAAACAGGTATACTGGTCCGAAATGCGAACCGGATATCAACGCAAATTAAATAAACATGCACACTGGTCGAACCGCACATAAGCGTAAGTTAAATAAACATTTGCATTAGTACCGATCATCAACACAAGTTAAATAAATATGCGCAATGGTCCAAAATCCGAACCACGCATCAACACAAGTTAAAAAAAACATGCGCGCTGGTCCGAAGTGCGAACCGCACAGCAACACAGGCTAAATAAGCAAGCACACTGGACGAAAATAAGCACCTTGCATCAACGCAAGTTAAATAAACATGCGCACTATTTCGAAATGCGAACTGCCCATTAACGCAACTTAAATAACATGCGCACTATTCAAAATAAGAACTGCTCATCAACACAACTTAAATAAACATGCGCACTGGTCCAGAATAAGAAACGCGCATCAACTCAAGTTAAAGAAATGTGTGCATTGGCCTGATATAAGAACCGCGCATCGACGCACGTTAAATAAACATACGCAGTGGTTCGAAATGCGAACCACGCGCCAACGTAAGTTAAAGAAACATTTGCACTGGTCTAAAATAAGCACCGCGCATCAACGCAAGTTAAATAAACATGCGCACTTCTCCGAAATTCGAACCGCGCATCAACGCAAGTTAAATAAACATGCGTAATGATCCGAAATTCGAACTCATCAACGCAAGTTAAAGAAACATTTGCACTGGTCCAAAATAAGCACTGCGCATCAACGCAAGTTAAATAAACGTGCGCACTGGTCCGAAATTCGAACCGCGCATTAACGCAAGTTAAATAAACATGCGTAATGATCCGAAATTCGAACTGCTCATCAACGCAAGTTAAATAAACATAGGCACACGTCCAAAATAAGCACCGTGCATCAACGCAAGTTAAATAAACATGCAAACTGGTCCGAAATGCGAACCGCGTATCAAGGCGACCTAAGAAAACTTGGGCTGTCCGAAATAAGTACCGCTCATCAACGCAAGTAAAATAAACATGCGCATTGGTATGGAATAAGAACCGCACATTAACACAAGGTAAATAAACATGCGCACTGATCCGAAATAAGAACCGCACATCAACACAAGGTAAATAAGCATGCGCACTGATCCGAAATAAGAACCGCACATCAACACAATGTAAATAAAGATGCGCATTGATCCGAAATAAGAACCGCACATCAACACAAGGTAAATAAACGTGCGCACTGATCCGAAATAAGAACCGCACATCCACAAAAGGTAAAAAAAAACATGGTCGCTTGTCAGAAATGCGAACCGCACATCAACGCAAGTTAAATAAACATCTGCACTGCTCCAAAATGGGAACCGCGCATCTACGCAAAAGTAACTAAACATGCGCACTTGTCTGAATAAGAACCGCGCATCAAGGCAAGTTAATAAATATGCGCACTGGTCCGAAATGCGGGCGTTGTTTGAAGGTATCTATGACAGACTATCCAGTCTACCAGAGATACAAAAAATCTGTTTCCCATTTTTCTGGGAAAGAAATCTTTGTATGCATTTATCGGTCTATGTTCTGGTCCGGTGCTAAATTAATTATTGGGCTAGCGCTTTGCCGTCTCATCTTTGAAGCCCAATTTTTCAGGAAAATATCCTTGCTCATGCACGCTGGAATTGGTTTTATTGCTGTTCGTAAGCTGGGACTTTGTCCTTGGACAAACTTGTTTTCTTTTTTACCAAAAGCCAAACAGTTTTTCTGGTGCTGTAAATTCGACACTGGCAACGCAGACATTTTATAAGTCCATAATATATTCAATAATTTTACTTGAATGAGAAACATCTTAAAATAAACAAGCAGAGGAATAATAATAATAATACTTATGATGCAACATCACATAGGGAACTTCATGGTTCATAACTGACTCAGTGAAATGCTTGAAAATGTAGTTTATTTACTTGGTAGATAATTGACGCATAGATGTATGGAATGCCATTTTAACATTTATTACGCAATTATTGATATCAAGAATTAATTTTTGATCCCAAAAATTGATTTTCTTGATGTCAAGAATGATTTCTTGATAACAAAAATTGATCTCAAGGAATCATTTTTTATATCCAGAATAAATTTTTGCTATCTCTAATTCTATTTTTGATATCTCTTAATTTATTCTTGATCTCAATTTTTTTTGATATTCTTGAGAAAAATAATATCCAGAAATATTTAGTGATATCTAAAATTTGTGAATGAAATAATGACTGGTCCCTGTATGCAGAATCTTTCTTTTAATTTTTTTGGATGCACAAAAGAAAAAAAAGAAACAATTCTTGAAATCAGATATTATATTGTTATTACAGATATCAATAATTCAATTTTTGAAAATTTAATTGACAATTTGTTGAATTATATATAAATGTGTGCCTCCATTGAGTGTGTGAAATTGATTTTTTAATCTGAAAAAAAATTTTTGCCGCGAAAATTCAATTGACAGCAAAATATAAATTAATGAGATCTACACTGATTTCTTGATATCTTGATTATACTTTGATATCAAAAATTAGCACTGGATGTTAAAATGACATTCCATATAGACGGCCCAACAAATAATAATAATAATAAAAATAGCAAATGTCGAAAATCTCGGTACAAAGAATTTCTCCGGGATTTAAAATGCGGATCGCTGGTCACTTCCGGTTCGCGCAATAACTTCCGGTTTTGTCGAGCTCAAATCGATTAGTATTTTCACCAAGCCCCCCGCCCCTCCCCTTCTCCCCCGTTTACAGGCCCCGACATAAACAACGCCTGTTCTGACTTGCACTTATATCGAGGAAGGAAAAAAGGTAAAATGTGTTTTAGAATGGGGGTCGTTTGTGCTACATCGGGTTTACGACAGTTCTAAAACTGGACGAAAAGTTGAAACTTGAGACAGGGTGTTGTTAAAAATACCTCAATACATGCTCGAAAAATCGAACTTCGATAATTCTCAGCTAAGTAATTTAAATATCTTTTTTTTAATAATTTTTTTTTTACTTTTGAAGCCCTGTCTTCATCTAGTGTTGTATTCTCAAAATGTGAAAATAAATATATAAATATTCTTTGAATTCTGCATGGCGCCGCGAAGCAGATATTTACAAGTGACGTACACAACGCTTGCATTGCATGTGCCCTGGAATACTGGTACACCTGGTACTCGAAAAGCCAGGCCCAACTTTTTAACATTTACTTTCAGGTTTAGATGAAATAAATAAATAGATAATCAGAAGTATACGCTCAGTTTGTGGGGGGGGGGGGGGGAGACCTTTTACTAGTTCTTGAGCCACCTGGGCAAGGGTTTTCCAAAAAATAAACGCGAACCATTTGTGTGATTTTGTCCCCCCCCCCAAAAAAAAAAAGGATTTATCCGAATGGGTAGCTTGGCCAGAAAAAAATTTGTCTGCTAACATTACTTCCTCCTCCCGCCCCCCCCCCCCCCGCTCCCTTTCTCCACAATAACAACCCCTGTCCATGTTCCCACCGGTTTTACCGTAACGCACAGAAGGGCTTCGTTACCCTGTGCCCTTCCCGTCCCCACCCACCCCGCCCCTGCAATGAGAGTGAGTAGCGAAAAACGGTTCACTCAACGTGTGCAAAAAACTTCCTTGGTAATCCGCGGCTTGTGTATCCAAACTGTGCTTCTGAACACTTGATTTCAGAGAAATACTGAAATTCGTAACATCAAGGCTGGCGAATATTAACATTTTATTGGCGTTTCACTTTTTTTTTTTTTTTTTTTTGGTCTTCGTTGCTTTTGCGTTTCAGTACATATACAGTTGTTCATTACAGACAACGCTGGCTGTTTTTGTTTAATAAAAGCACAAACACAGCTGTTCTTAACGACAACGTGGGTTGCGTGTGTGTGTGTGTGTTTTTTTTTTCGGCCTATCACGGCATGGGGCACACGGTGGGCCCTAAGTTGATGTTGCTATCGAGACACCACTGGTACGCCTCCTCCACGAGCACGGCCATCATGGGGCTGCCCCGCAGCGAGGCAGCACGTGAGGACAGGTAGTCGCTGAGCTCGGCTTTCTTGGACATCCCCAGGGACGGGCTGGTGGGCGTGATGACCGGGATGCTGTCAGGGTAGGAAGCTGTAAAATACAGTACGGGATAATGAGAAAACACGCAAGTCGGAGGGGGGGGGGGGGGGGGGGGGGCGGGGTGGCTAATGCGGAAAATGCTACCGCAGCGTGTAGCACTGGTAGCCCGAACCTGAACCACACGACTGGGTGAACTGATCCAACCTGATACGAACCCCCTCCCCCCTCCCCCACACAAGCCTGTAGCGCTGGTTAGGTAGCACGAGCTTAAACCACACGTGTGGTAGGACTAACCCGCGAAAACCCCATCCTTAGCCTGTAGCGCTGGTAGCTACGGAGCCGAAAGCTTTCGAAACAATCCAAACGCGACTCTGGTTGTATTTTTATTTCACGATTTTTGGTACAAATATATTCTGTTATAAATTCTTTCTGTGGCGCATTTACGTTGTTATGGCAATGGCAAGTACACACTTTCAGTACTTACGCAGCGTGACGTTTTCGATACTGGAAGAGAGAAGAGTACGGCTGCACGTACCTACCGATCGTGTTTACCAGTCAAAACACTGCTGTTTTCTTTGTACACGGACTATGGTTGGGTCGAGTTACCCAGGACCCCGAGTACCCGTGGAGACAGATTGAACCCCGGGGTTGAAAATGGTCCTGGGGCCCTGTGTATTATCATGTATAAAATTAAGTTTTTACACAGAAAAAACCCAGGCAAGCATTGTACTAATTTTGTATAAAATTGTTTGTTTTTTGTTTTTTCGTTTATTCCCCACAGGGGGAAGGGGGATATATGCGATCGACCGTGTGTCGGTATGTGATCAACAGCTTGTTAAAACGATAACTTAAAAACTACTGTAAGGATTTTAATGAAACTTGGTATGTGGCTTCTATGGGAACAAACACAGTTCGTCCAAAGAAAATGCACCAACTGGAAAATTTCAGCTCTTGATTGACTATTGATGGCCGTGTTTAACTGATGGGGGCCTGTGGGGGATATGTGGGCTATGCACACTGCTCTAGGTTTTTTTCGTTTTTTTTTCTGTTGAGATATATTACTCTTTTAAAACGGTGTAATATAGTGCCCAGCTGGAGCGCTCAGTGTATTTTTTTCGAGGCTATCCCATGACCAGAAAGATTTAAATGCCTTTTTTTCACTCAGGACAAAAAAAAATATGTAACTTCTTATTTGCTTGATATGTTCTTATTTTAAATAATAGGGTGTTATTTGGTTTTAAAATGTTCATTAATCTTTTCCTAGCACCTATTTTGAGACGTGTTACCGGTACGCACACTACTTAATTGAATGGCTCAGAATGAGCAGCTTCTTGTGACACACCGTAAGCTGTCTGTCAGTTTAATGGCCTGATTATGAGCAGTCTATTGCTATATTTAGCGTGGATTTGTCAAATATTTAGCGTGACTGGCAGCCCATAAAACGATAATTTTTTCCATAGAACCCTGTTTTAAGTCAGTTAAATTATTCAAAACAGTGTATTCTTTTGTCATGAAATCGTGGTTGCAGCTCGCGATTTTCTGACAACAGAATACACCGTTTTCATCTTTGAACCGTGACATAATCACATCATGACTATAAAAGGCTACGGTATCAAGGACTGGGCTGTAAGCCATACTGACAATGCCAAAACTTCCGGGCCCTGTGTTCGGGGCAGGTGTTAGGGTACCGGGGTCAAAATTCTGGCCCCGACCCATCCCTAACTCGTACTGGCAGGTATGCAGTAAAAAAAAAGAACCTATTTCAGTTTTACGCCTAGTTTCTGTTTGGCCAAGAACAACAGAAAACATCGTTGCTGACGTAACAACTGACGTAACAGCACGTAAAGTACCGACCGATGCTTTCAAGTCAGTGCACTGTGGCTTGTAATGATTGTATGCCTCAGAGCAGTCTGCAACTCGTACTACTGACAGACCCATGTTTGTGCCTATTTAACCCATCCGTTCGTAGAGCAAGCTAAAATAGACGATCAATATCCCAAGTCTTGTAACCAGGGACGGGAAGACTTGTGTGGCGGAGGGTGGGGGATGGGGGGCAGGGATATATGGAGCCTAACTGTCAACTGGGGGGGGGGGGGGGAGAGACAGGGACATATGGAGTCTAACAGGGACTGAATAACCTACCTTACAACTCTGAGGGGGGGGGGGGGTGGGGGTGGGAGGAGGCTTGGACTTAGTCTAACAGGGGCAGACATAGCCTACCTGAAAACTGTGTGGAGGAGGGAAGGAGCACGGGAGTCTAACAAGGGCGGAACAGCGTACCTGACGGGGGGAGGGGGGGGGGGGAGTCGAGGCAGGGACTTAGGGAGTCTAACATGGACTGAATAGCCTACCTGACAAGTGGTGGGGGGGGGGGAGCAGGGACATAAGGAGTCTAACATGGACTGAACAGCCTACCTGACAACTGGTGGGGGGGGGGGGGGGGAGAGCAGGGACGTAGGGAGTCTAACATGGACTGAACAGCCTACCTGACAACTGGAACTTGACGTTCAAGCTGTAGTTGATTTTGCGCACGTCTACCGTGGCGTAATAGTCTCCTCCCATAGACACCCGGCACAGCGAGCCGTAGACGTGCTGTAGACCAGCCACCTCGGATTTCAAATCCTCGCTCATATCGCGCTGTTACGGCTTTTCCCGCCCCTACTCAGTACAACCAGTAGATACTGGAGGTTAGGGTGCATGAGTATCCCAGTATGCGGCAGTACTGCTGTTGAGTACCCGGCGCCGTGTGTTGGATTGTGTGTATCACGTGTCCGTTTATGCGTACAGGCTGTGTGTTGCTGTGGCCGAAGTAAATGTGATGTAATTGATGTCTGAAGGCCGTGCACGACTTGTCCTCGTGCGATGATGACGCGACTTGTTCTGTGTTGTTTGGAGGGGAGGGGGGAGAGAGGGGAGGAGGGGGGAGGGGAGGGGGGAACATCAGTGAATGGCAGATCGTAAATATCTACGCCATCCCGCATTCAGTGCAGTGCAGTGCTCGAAACAAGCAATAATAATGAGTGGACGGACGATTTCCTCTAAGGGGAGGAGGGGGTAAGGGGGAGGGGGGGGAGGGGAAGCCTGGCCACCCATATAACTAGTGATTTATGTAGTTCTTTCACAATAAACAATCCCTAACCCCCATCGCTCCTATTTCATCACCCCCTCCCCTCCCCTCCCCTCCCCTCCCCTCCTTCTACCTCCCAATATAGTATTGTAATGGGAAATAATAATAATAATAATAGTAATAATAATAATAATAGTGAGTTTTTATATACTGATTTTTCAGACAACCTGCTCAAACCGGTTTACAATGTGCGCATACATGTTTATAATTAGTGATTACAATTTTGTTAACTCAGTATTATTATAATTTCGACCTGCCCATGTAGTGTCTCTGAAATCCCTATCTATTGACACATACGCCTAACAATAATGCAACTCTAACTTGGTATTAGAGGACTGCATAGGAACACCGACATCCCCCGGGGGGGGGGGGGGGATAGGTTTGCAAGTTGTCATGATTCCTGGCCACGAGCGGGATTCGAACCCGGACTACAGAACCACAATTGCATGGCTGGCAAGCGTCTTTAACCACTCGGACACCGAGCCCCGGAAAAAGACGTACAAAGGTCACTGTGATGATAAGATCAATGCCGAGAGGGTGTGTGAGACCAACTGTTTATGGGCAATGTATTGAGGGGGGTGGGGGCGGTAAAATATTCTATCCGTGACACTTAGACAACTTTCTAAAACTGGAGCATTCGCAAAGAACACGTGAGACTTGTGTTTTCGTGTCTTTTTTCGAGCCTTGCTTTTGCGATAGAAAGAAAAACAGTTCGCCGACCAAATGTATATTTCAGCAAATAACGCACTTATAACGAGACTTTGATCTGCTGGGCCCAAAGTTCACTATGTTATCTTGTGCGCTGTCTTTTTCTTTTTTTTTTTTTTAGGGGTAGTCTACCTTGGGATAAGCAGTGTTGTTAAACATCGAGAGGGCGGATCCCCCCTCTCCCTCTCCCTCTCTCTCTCTCTCTCTCTCTCTCTCTCTCTCTCTCTCTGCCTTCTGTACCTCCCTTCCTCCTCCCCCCTCTCTCTCTCTCTCTCTCTCTCTCTCTCTCTCTCTGCCTTCTGTACCTCCCTTCCTCCTCCCCTCTCTCTCTCTCTCTCTCTCTCTGTGCCTTCTGTACCTCCCTTCCTCCTCCTCTCTCTCTCTCTCTCTCTCTCTCTCTCTCTCTCTGCCTTCTGTACCTCCCTTCCTCCCTTCTCTCTCTCTCTCTCTCTCTCTTCTCTCTCTCTCTCTCTCTCTCTCTCTCTCTCTCTCTCTCTCTCTCTCTCTCTCTCTCTCTGTCTCTCTCTCTCTGCCAGCTTTTTCGCGCAGAGATAAACTGTTTTGTGTGCACTAGTGCTGTTTTGTGTGCACTTTCTTTCCAAATGATGAGCCTCGCCCCGTTATTTGAATTTAATTATAGAAATCCTGTCTCAGCGTTGTTTCTATTTTTGGACATGTGACATAGTAACACAACATGATACTAGTAGCGAGAATTAGGACGTGGAAATGTGGCTGTGTAGAGAAGGGGGAGGGGGGAGGGGGGGAGGTGACACATCAGTCACGTAGGCCGGTGGACGGAGGTGGGGGAGAGGAGGGATGAGTCACGTAGACCTGTCGATGGGAGGTAGGGGAGGGAGGAGTCGTAAGTCAAGCAGACCTGTGGAGGAAGTTAGGGGGCGGAGGTGGTGCATGAGTCACGTGGACGTGTGGAGGGGAGGTGGTGGAGGAAAGGGACGAGACTTTGATCTTCTGGCCCAAAGTTCACTATGTTATCTTATGCGCTGTCCTTTTTTTTCTTTTTTTTTTAGGGTAGTCTACCCATAGACCTGTGGAGGGAAGAAGGGGAGGGAGATGGTACATGAATTACGTAGACCTGTGGAGGGGAGGGACAGTCATGAGTCACGTAGACCTGTGGAGTGAGGTGGTACATGGGTCACGTAGACCTGTGGAGGGGAGGGACAGTCATGAGTCACGTAGGCCTGTGGAGTGAGGTGGTACATGGGTCACGTACACATGTGGAGGGAAGGTGGGGGAGGGGAGGGAAGTGGTACATCGTTCACGTAGACCTGTGAACGGAGGTGGGGAGGGGATGGCGAGGTGCCCACGTTTACCCGACTCTGGCATATCTTACGTATCGTGAGTGTATAAGGTGCTGTGAAAGAAGGTGCTTGTCTGGTGCGGGGGGGGGGGGGGGAGGAGGGGGTGAGGGACAGACAGACAGAGAAGCAGAAAGAGAAATATGGGAATCCAGAGTAGGAGGGGTGGGAGAGAGAGAAAGAGAAGGACGAGGGTTGACTCCTCACAACTATAATTAAGAAGGGTTAGGTCGGGACACTGCACACCCCCTCCCACGTTCAGGACGGAACTTGTCCGTCAGTTATTTATTTCCCACAGGTAGAACCTGTGGGGAATATATGCTATCGACCGCGTGTCGGTCGGTCTGTCGGTCTGTCATCAAGAGCTTGTTAACACGATAACTTAAAAACTCCTGCAAGGATTTTCATGAAACTTGGTATGTAGTTTCTATGGGAGCAAACATAAATTGGTATTGTGAATGGGCCAGGTCCGTCCAAGGAAAATGGACCAACTGGACTTAGAAAATATCAGCTCTTCATTGACTATTGTGTGACCTTGTTAACACGATAACTTAAAAACTCCTTCAAGGATTTTCATGAAACTTGGTATGTAGCTTCTATGGAAGCAAACACAGATCGGCATTCTAAATGGACCAGGTTCGAGCAAGGAAAATGGACCAGCTGGATTTAGAAAATTTCAGTTAACACGATATCTCAAGAACAACTGCAAGGATTTTAATAAAACTTGGTGTGTATATTCTGTGGGCACTAACAAGGATCGGTATTGTCAATGGGTTAGGTTGGCCCATGGAAAAAGAGCCAAATGCACTTTGAAATTTATCAAATTCTGGAAATTATTCAGTATCGGAATGAGTTGTCAAAACGATATCTCAAGAACAACTGCAAGGACTTTAATGAAACTTGGTGTGTATATTCTGTGGACACTAATAAGGATCGGTATTGTCAATGGGTTAGGTTGGCCCATGGAAAAAGAGCCAAATGCACTTTGAAATTTACCAAATCCTGGAAATTATTCAGCATCGGAATGAGTTTGTTAACACGATATCTCAAGAACAACTGCAAGGATTTTAATGAAACTTGGTACGTAGCTTCTTTGGGAACAAACACAGATCGATCTTGTAAATGGGCCAGGTTCGTCCAAGGAAAATGCACAAATTGGACAAATTTTCAGCTCTTGATTGACTATTGATGGCCGTGTTTAAATGATGGGGGGCCTGTGGGGAATATGTGGTCTATGCACACTGCTCTAGTTGGTAGATGTCATCCGCCAGTGTTTGCATGCCGGACGAAGATGGTCAGATTGCCACGAGGCTTTTCGCGAAGTGCGGTTTCTGATGCCACCAGACATTTGTCCCGGGGGGAGGGGGGCAATTGTATGCTGAGAAAACTGCGGGTTGTTGGTAGCAAGGCGGGGAGGCAAAAAAGGACACCACGCTACATTTTGTCACCGATTCATCCCTCCCTCGCTCTCTCTCTCTCTCTCTCTCTCTCTCTCTCTCTCTCTCTCCACTTTTTGACGCGGTTTAGAATATTTGACTGTATTCACCCGCAGATTTTTCTGCAGATAAAAGAAGTCAGCGCGAACTTTTCGAATTGCCAGACTTAAATGACGTTTGAAGTTTAGCTTTTCGGTCTCTCTGTCTGACCGTCTGCCACGCTTCGGTCTCACGCGCCTACAGGCCACAAAATTAGATGGATTCTTTTCAAAGTTTGTACACGGCTTCTGGACCCTTCCGCAGTGCAGTGACCAAGAATTTTCCGGAACGGAAAAAAAATTGACAAAATGGCGGACTATTGAAAATCGGCACTGGACTAAGCGTATATACGGCAGTCTCACACGCCCACAGGCCGCATAAATGGATGGATTCGTTTCAAATTTTGTACACGGCTTCTCTGGACCCTTTCGCAATGCAGAGACCATATATTTTTCGGAACGGAAAAATTGACAAAATGGCGGACTTTTGAAAATTGGCACTGGACTTAGTGTATATACGGCAGTCTCACACGCCTATAGGCCGCATTAATAGACGGATTCGTTTCTAATTCTGCACACGGGTTCCCTGGGGCCTTCCGCAGTGCAGTGATCAAGAAGTTTCCGGATGGGACTTAAATTGACAAAAAGGCGGATTTTTCAAAATCGGCGCTAAAGTTAGCGTACCTACTGGTTAATGGATTGATTCGTTTCAATGTTAGACACTACGTCTACCCATCCTTCCACTTTAACATTTTGCGTAGTCAACACGCAACAGCCTTACACACACAATATCGCCCACGGGGGATAGACGTACTCCTCGAAACGTAGTCAAGTCTTTCAAGTTACTTTTATTTTCCCGTGGCATTCTTTCAAATAAATTGCTTTAATAGGAGCGGTGTTTTTTAATTAAGCAGTCTTTTTTTTTTTTTTTGTCTTTTTTTTTGAGGGGGGGGGGGGGGAAGGGGGGCAGGGAGGGGGGAGGGTATATATTTGTGGCCGTCAGTCGAACATCCCTGTCGCTTTGAAGACGAAGAGCCCCACCCCTCAATCCGTTCTAGGTTTTGATTTATATAAATGTTAAAAATGTAGAAATTTTTATGCGTTTCAAAGTATATCACTTCGCTTAGAAGAAGTGAAATGCCGCTCTAGTTGTTGTTATTTTGCGGCTTTATTCTCGCTAGTTTCGTTTCTGTTTCCTGCGGTCACGTGATGCGTGAGTGCGCTGCCCGCGGTCACGTGATGCGTGAGTGCACAGCCCGCGGTCACGTGATGCGTGAGTGCACTGCCCGCGGCCACGTGATGCGTGAGTGCACTGCCCGCGGTCACGTGATGCGTGAGTGCACTGCCCGCGGTCACGTGATGCGTCAGTGCACTGCCCGCGGTCACGTGATGCGTGAGTGCACTGCCCGCGGTCACGTGATGCGTGAGTGCACTGCCCGCGGTCACGGGATGCGTGAGTGCACAGCCCGCGGTCACGGGATGCGTGAGTGCACTGCCCGCGGTCACGGGATGCGTGAGTGCACTGCCCGCGGTCACGGGATGCGTGAGTGCGCAGCCCGCGGTCACGGGATGCGTGAGTGCGCTGAGGTCGATACAATTTTCGCACCAAAGGACAAGAAGCTTGTCCACAAACGAGGTCACTGTCCGACTGAGTGCTACGCTGTGTCGAGTGTTTACAAAGAGCGCGACCCTCCTTGTCTTGTCTCATAGCTGACGAAAACAACTTCAGTTATCGAATCACAGTCACAGCGAGCGTGATCACAGTGAAGGGTTGGTGGAGGACGGAGGGGGTGAGGGGGTGGGGAGAGGGGAGATAGGAGGGCAGGGTTTTATAAAAAAAATGGCTGACCTCATTTAACCGGAATCAGGTCGTCAGAGGTCACGGTCACGGTAGATGCATTAGCCCTGTGGTAATGGGATGGAAGATAATCGAAAGAAATTGTTCCAGGATTAATGTGTAACATTTTTACCGGCAATTATATAATTTACACAACATAAGTGAATGGATGTCAGTCCTGCCCTGACGCAAAATAGTCGATTAGCGGGGTGGTCGTTTTAATCATTTTTACAGACGAAATCGGTTAATCGCGTAACGGATAGCCTCATAAATCGGTTAATCGCATAAATCGTTTAACTGCACACTGTAGTATAATCCATTGCGGTTCTGTTTCATACAAAATGTACCGGATAACCGCATAAATCGGTTATTACTTGGGAAATCGTTAACCGCTTCTGTCTGTACTCGATTTTTTTTTGGGGGGGGGGGGGGTGGGGGGGGGGGGTTGTAGGGGTTACTGGGCGTTGAAAGAGGCGAGAGTGTGAGACGATCATTCGATTCAATTTTTCTCATATGCAACTAGAGGCAGGAAAACAATTTTGGTAAATACGAAAAGGTCTGTGACTGCGGGTAAAAACAAGTGGCTCATTTCCTCCGCATTTTGTTGGGGGAAAAACTGCCGAAATGGCGGAACTTTGAAGTTTGGCTAAAACTGGAATAAAAGGATAGTAAATAACTGAATTGTCAAACCATTCATTTCTCTCAGTCTTTTTCAAATAGTTATAAAATTTTAATCGAAAGTTTCTTAGGTGCTTCTTCACCTGGACTTTGCATTTTTTCGCAAATGACAAAAAAATGCCGGAATGGTGGAATTTTACATTTTTTTCTACAATTGTGTGAATGTCGGTAAATACGTGAATCGTCAAAACCTAACCTCTCCAACATCCCTTTTCATGTAGCTTCAACCCTTGAAAACTCGTTTTTGTGTATTAAAATTATGAAAAAGTTACGTTCAGAAACCAAGTTCTTCAGTATTCGTTTCACAGTTTTTCTCTCTTTCCTTGTTTGGTAACTCGGCTGGGTCATGTCCTTGGACATGCTTGTTTTTATGAAGCGCTCATGGATTTGGCGGGAAGAGTAGCAGAGGCATAACAACCAGACTGATAACACTTGTAATTTGTTTTTTTTTTGTGCGACACTTTTGTGTCTGACACTGTTGAGTTGTCAGAGCTGTTTTGACACACATACACTCATCCACAGCTTAGCTGTTATGTAGTTTATGATTTCTATACGTTTTTTTTTTTTTGTTTTTCTTGTCACACAGGTCGTGCACTTGTTTTCACACATTCACCAGACGTACATTGTGTACCATGTGCCAGTGACGTCATCAGTCTCTGTGCACAGTGACAGAGCCACCAAGTGGGTGACGAAAGAGGAGTTCCTGCAGTCGGCCGTCTCGACAGCCATGAAAAAAGTAAAGATATTCAGGCAGCTAGTCTCAAAAACATAAAATGTGGCAGACAGGCGACATATATTTATCCCAGCTGACTTCAAAATATCTGGAAAATGTGTGTATCAATGGCATAAACGGTATTTTTTTAATTTAAGTTACAGGGCTTTACATGAACGGCTGCCCGAACTACCTGGGCTAGTAAAATCTCTGGTCGGGTAAGGTAGCTACGGACTTTGACCTGCCCGACCGGGCTGGTAGCTTTGTGGGGTGGGAATGGGGATGAAAGGTGTGGGAGTAATGAGACTTCTCGTCTTCCTCCTCCTCCTCCTCCTCCTACTACTACTACTACTACTACTACACAGTAATAAACAACTTAATATTTAAAATAAGAAATCTGAAGCCAATAGGAAACCAGATATTTGTTGGTAGACTATTCCGGAATAGACAGCCGATAAGTCGAATGTCGCAGAATTAAAAAGAAGTAAAAATAAAAACAAAAATAATTAAAGGAAAAAATAATGATTTTCTCTTATCAAATAGTTTAGCAATGTAAAGTCTTATCTTTTTAGAAGTTGAGAGTAAAAAGAAATGTCTGAAAATTTAATTGGTATTTGACTGTTTGTGTAAAATGTCGGTAGATGAATAACTTACAGATATTCGAATTTTTTAAAAGTGAGCCAATATTTTTTTTATTAGTCCCCCGACGCCGCGGTACGCGCGGAGCGGGGGGGACTTATAAAACGCTCGTTGTCCGTCGGTCTGTCCGTCCATCTGTACCCCACCAGTGCCCCTACTTGTGTACGCGCGATTACTTACTCACGTTTCACCGCAGGCTTTTGATTTTTTTGAATGAAGTAACAACATATGTTGGAGTTGGGCGACCTGGGGTTATTTTCTGAATTTGACCAAAAATTGACGAAACTGTGAAACTTCAATCTTGACCAAATTTTTTGTTTGTGGGGGGCACAGTGGGGGCACTTTTGTACGCGCAATTTCTCAGTTATTCTGCACGGCAGCCTTTTGAGTTTGTATGGAGCGAATAAATATATGTTGCGATTGTGCGACATTGGATTGTCTTTGGATTTCACCAAAAATTGACGAAACTATAAAACTTCCAACATGACCAAAATTTTTGTCTGTGGAAGCACGATGCTTCCACTTTTGTTCGATGACCAAAATTCTACCACCCTCCTGCTTTTTTACGTGCGATTTTCAGTCAGCTTTTCACCGGAGCTGATTCAGACATTCAGATATATTTCTGCGGGGGACTATGATCAGTTTCACTGATATCCTTGTTTATTTCTAAGACCAGAAAATGATTTGATTTTAGCCCAGCCGACTATCGTCAGGGGGCTATGCTCATCACTTTTGGGGCATCTGTTATGTTATATCAACAGTTTTTCAAAATGCTACTTTTCCTACATGTTTGGTCCGATTGTTTTGAAACAGAAATTGTCCCCGAGTTATCTTCTAAACGACTTTTTTTGTTTTGTTTTGTTTTAATTTGTTTTTGTGTTTGTTTTATTTCATGTTATTTATTTTTTTTCCGTTTGGCCTCAGTTCGCCAGAATATTGCACAAATGCTATTCTTCCTCCAAATCCGGCCCTGTTGCTTTGACATTTGACAAATTTCCCCTCACGCTGCTGCTTCCGGCTTATATTTTGTTTGACGATTTGACCAAAATTGGCCAAAATATTGGTTAGAAACGAGATTGTAACCAGAATGTTCATCAGTTGCCTAACCACTTGACTCTAGAGCGCAAGTGAAGTATTAATTAATACTGGAGCTGTAGTATTTTTGTTTATCGGTTCGGCAAAAACTGGTCCCATAAACAATGGCTTTAAGAGAAACAAACAAACTTTTCACCCGATTAGTCCATGAGGTCTTCTGTCAATTTAAATTTTGCCAAAAATTTGTTGATTTCTGCTTTCATCGTCGTAGTGACTCCGCTTTTACGGCTGGGCCCAATGTCCACAGACATCTTTCTTGGAACATGCCCAAATGCAACGACAATGTTTGAGAACTTGAACAGTGTGTTTAATTTCTTAGAAAAAAAAACAGAGCTACAAACACAAGCCAGAAAAGAATCAAAAACTTTTTTCAGCAAGTTGGAATGATTGTCACTCCTATAAATGTGCCTCATTTTGTGTTATTATGTCTCCCCGACCAAGGGGAGACATATAGTGTTTGTACGTTCTGTGTGTGTGTATGTGTGTACGTGTGTGTGTGTGTCTGTGTGTGTGTGTGTGTGTGTGTCAGTCTGTTGTGAACAAAGTGTTGTGTGCAAGATATCTCGAGAACGAAACGTCGGATCGACTTCAAACTTGATCGAATTATTCCTTGGTAAGGTCGGAGGTTCTATCAACTTTTGACGCATGTCACGTGATTAGGGCAAGCGTATGACGTCATTACGTAAAAATCTTGTGTGTGAAATTTCTCAGCCGCTGAACATCGGAGAAAGTTGAAACTTGGTGGGATTGTTGCTTGGTTGGTCCGAAATACTCTGTAGATTTTTTTCGCGAGTAGAACGAACGAATGCGGCGTATGGCGTCATCACGCAGAATATGTATATATTTTGAACAAGATCTTGTGTGCAAAATATCTCGATAACGGAAAGTCCTATCGACTTCAAATTTTATATCAATATTCCTTGGGTCAGTCGGCGGGTTCTATCAATTTTTAGCGCATGTCAGCTGATTAAGGCAGGCGTATGACGTCATTACGTAAAAGTCTTGTGTGCGAAATTTCTCAGCCGCTGAACATCGGAGAAAATTGAAACTTGGTGGGATTGTTGCTTGGTTGGTCCGAAAGACCCTATATATTTTTTTCGCGAGTAGAACGAACGAATGCGGCGTATGACGTCATCACGTAAAATATGTATATATTATAAACAAGGTCTTGTGTGCAAAATATCTCGATAACGGAAAGTCCTATCGACTTCAAATTTTACATAGATATTCTTTGGGTCAGTCGGACGGTTCTGTCAACTTTTTACGCATGTCACCTGATTAGGGCAGGTGCATGACGTCATTACGTAAAAATGTTATGTGCCAAATTTCTCAGCTGCTGAACATCGGAGAAAGTTGAAACTTGGTGGGATTGTTGCTTGTTAGGTCCAAAAGACTCTATAGAATTTTTTTGCGGGTAGAACGAACGAATGCGGCGTATGACGTCATCACGTAAAATATGTTTTATTTTATAAACAAGGTCTTGTGTGCAAAATACATCGATAACGGAAAGTCCTATCGACTTCAAATTTTATATGAATATTCCTTGGGTCAGCCGGACTGTTCTATCAATTTTTGGCGTGTCACGTGATTAGGGCGGGTGTATGACGTCATTGCGTAAAAATCTTGTGTGCGAAATTTCTCAGCTGTTGGACGCCGGAGACAGCTGAAATTTTGGATTATTGCTTGGTAGGTCCGAAAGAAACTCTAAATATTTTTCACGAGTAGAACGAACGAAAGCGGCGTATGACGTCATCGCGTAAAATGTGTATATTTTGAACCAGATCTTTTATGCATAATATCTCGATAACGGAAAGTCATATCGACTTAAAAGTTGATATGGATATTCCTTGGTTCAGTCAGACGACTGTTTCAAGTTTTGACAGGTAAAAAGTTATCTGTCCTTTAGCAAAATATCTCGACATCGGAAAGTCGGATCGACTTTAAATTTTTTGTAGTTATTCCTCGGATAGGTCACACGGTTTTGTTAAACATTATTGAACTCGTATTTGTTATTGCCTGAAATGGAGCTTTTTGTGCATTTCTCATCTGTGGTTGTTACGTAACATGCCACTCAGTCAGGGGTCAGTGTCAGTTGCGGTGCATGATGGAGTCGTTATCTACGAGGTCATGGAATGCTATTGTCGTATTATAGCTCTAAGCAGCTCTGCTATTGATTTTTTTTCGCCGCATACTTGATTAGGTTGCCAAGATGTGCTATATATAGGAGCCATGCTGTATCGATTAGCATTGTGTGCAGAAGCATTTTTCGCTATTAAATTGGGTCGTCTGATATCTTGTGTTATGAGGAGCAGCTCACCATTTTGCCTACGAAATGCCTCCCCCTTCTCCCACCGAGGTGCGTCATCTCTGATGCGCAGTTATGAAGAATGCCTTCCTAGTGCTATTTGGCCGATGGGAATGTGCGAAGACAAGGCTATCATGGCTATAACTACACTTAGGGTACAGACTGTTACCGTGCCTTGGGTAAAAGGGTTAGAGTTGTGTTTATAGTCGGACCTACAGTAAATAGCTGAGGGGGGGGGGGGGGGGAGGGGGGCGTGTGGAGGATGATGGTTAGCAAAAAAAATCCCGATCACCTTCAAGACCCGGATAAAAAGATGTAAGGTAAGAACCGTTTGTCGTGACCCCTTCCACATTCAGGTAAAAAGACGTACGGTAAAACCTGCCTGTCTTGACCACCTTCCAGACCCGGATAAAAATGTAACGTACAGTAAAACTGCTATAGTGACCAACTTCAGATCTGGATAAGAGGGGCCTACAGTAAAACCCGTTTTAGCGACCACCTTTCAGACTCCGATGAAAAAAGATGCTCATTTATATCTGTTTTTGTGACCACCATCTGTTTGGTTTATTTTATGATTTTTACAATGAATGAAGGTTATGAATATTTTGTTTCAGTTTGAGGGGGGAGGGGGGGATCATGGGTTTAGTCGGGGAGACATTTGTTTTTGTTCACAAAAACAAGAAACTTAAGTAGGTATCGATTGAAAGTGTGTAATATAAGCCTGCACTCTTATGTTTTGTGTGCACTGGCCGCTCTAGTTCAACTTGTTTTAGTATTGTTATACGGCAGACTCGTTGTTATCTCGTTAAGTGGTTGAATTAAATTTAATGCATTTTACTTGTGTTTAAAATTACCACAGTGCATCGAATTCCTCCCTACAGACAAAGTATCGGTTTATCCAAAATACTGTTAATCCGAACAAATTTCGCCGGTACCGACGTGTTCGAATTAACGAGCATCTACTGTATATGATTTATCCTTTGTCTGTTCCGAAATAGCCTACCAAAAATATCTTTCTTGTTTAATGATAATAGTAACTAGACCGAATTTCGCTACACGTAGCGAAATGACACCCACTTGCAATGGTACAATCTGAGGAGGAGGTCAAGGTCACCGAGGTACCTCTTATAAAACGTCTCTTAGGCCCAAAGGGTCGAAAAGAAGATCAAAATCGCTCTATCTCTAACCGTTTTCGAGATAATGGTCAACTTCCGGTTTTTGACCTTGACCATGACGGAGGAGGTCAAGGTCACCGAGATATCTCTTACATAACGTCTTTTAGGTCCAAAGGGTCGAAAATAAGCTCAAAATCGCTCTATCTCTAACCGTTTTCGAGATAATGGTCAACTTCCGGTTTTTGACTTTGACCATGACGGAGGAGGTCAAGGTCACCGAGTTACCTCTTATATAACGTCTTTTAGGCCCAAAGGGTCGAAAATAAGCTCAAAATCGCTCTATCTCTAACCGATTTCGAGATAATGGTCAACTTCCGGTTTTTGACCTCGACCGTGACGGAGGAGGTCAAGATCACCGAGGTACCTCTTATATAACGTCTTTTAGGCCCAAAGGGTCGAAAATAAGCTCAAAATCGCTCTATCTCTAACCGTTTTCGAGATAATGGTCAACTTCCGGTTTTTGACCTTGACCTTGACGGAGGAGGTCAAGATCACCGAGGTACCTCTTATATAACGTCTTTTAGGCCCAAAGGGTCGAAAATAAGCTCAAAATCGCTCTATCTCTAACCGTTTTCGAGATAATGGTCAACTTCCTGTTTTTGACCTCGACCGTGACGGAGGAGGTCAAGATCACCGAGGTACCTCTTATATAACGTCCTTTAGGCCCAAAGGGTCGAAAATAAGCTCAAAATCTCTAACCGTTTTCGAGATAATGGTCAACTTCCGGCTTTTGACCTTGACCATGACGGAGGAGGTCAAGGTCACCGAGGTATCTCTTATATAACGTCTTCTAGGCCCAAAGGGTCGAAAATAAGCTCAAAATCGCTCTATCTTTAACCGTTTTCGAGATAATGGTCAACTTCCGGTTTTTGACCTTGACCATGACGGAAGAGGTCAAGATCACCGAGGTACCTCTTATATAACGTCTTTTAGGCCCAAAGGGTCGAAAATAAGCTCAAAATCGCTCTATCTCTAACCGTTTTCGAGATAATGGTCAACTTCCGGTTTTTGACCTTGACCATGATGGAGGAGGTCAAGGTCACCGAGGTACCTCTTATATAACGTCTTTTAGGCCCAAAGGGTCGAAAATAAGCTCAAAATCGCTCTATCTCTAACCGTTTTCGAGATAATGGTCAACTTCCTGTTTTTGACCTCGACCGTGACGCAGGAGGTCAAGATCACCGAGGTACCTCTTATGTAACGTTGTTTATGCCCAAAGGGTCGAAAATAAGATCAAAATCGCTCTATCTCTAACCGTTTTCGAGATAATGGTCAACTTCCGGTTTTTGACCTTGACCTTGACGGAGGAGGTCAAGATCACCGAGGTACCTCTTATATAACGTCTTTTAGGCCCAAAGGGTCGAAAATAAGCTCAAAATCGCTCTATCTCTAACCGTTTTCGAGATAATGGTCAACTTCCGGTTTTTGACCTCGACCGTGACGGAGGAGGTCAAGATCACCGAGGTACCTCTAATATAACGTCTTTTAGGCCCAAAGGGTCGAAAATAAGCTCAAAATCGCTCTATCTCTAACCGTTTTCGAGATAATGGTCAACTTCCTGTTTTTGACCTCGACCGTGACGGAGGAGGTCAAGATCACCGAGGTACCTCTTATATAACGTCTTTTAGGCCCAAAGGGTCGAAAATAAGCTCAAAATCGCTCTATCTCTAACCGTTTTCGAGATAATGGTCAACTTCCGGTTTTTGACCTTGACCATGACGGAGGAGGTCAAGATCACCGAGGTACCTCTTATATAACGTCTTTTAGGCCCAAAGGGTCGAAAATAAGCTCAAAATCGCTCTATCTCTAACCGTTTTCGAGATAATGGTCAACTTCCTGTTTTTGACCTCGACCGTGACGGAGGAGGTCAAGATCACCGAGGTACCTCTTATATAACGTCTTTTAGGCCCAAAGGGTCGAAAATAAGCTCAAAATCGCTCTATCTCTAACCGTTTTCGAGATAATGGTCAACTTCCGGTTTTTTTGACCTTGACCATGATGGAGGAGGTCAAGGTCACCGAGTAACCTCTTATATAACGTCTTTTAGGCCCAAAGGGTCCAAAATCAGCTCAAAATCGCTCTATCTCTAACCGTTTTCGAGATAATGGTCAACTTCCTGTTTTTGACCTCGACCGTGACGCAGGAGGTCAAGATCACCGAGGTACATCTTATGTAACATTGTTTATGCCCAAAGGGTCGAAAATAAGATCAAAATCGCTCTATCTCTAACCGTTTTCGAGATACTGGTCAACTTCCGGTTTTTGACCTCGACCGTGACGGAGGAGGTCAAGATCACCGAGGTACCTCTAATATAACGTCTTTTAGGCCCAAAGGGTCGAAAATAAGCTCAAAATCGCTCTATCTCTAACCGTTTTCGAGATAATGGTCAACTTCCGGTTTTTGACCTTGACCATGACGGAGGAGGTCAAGGTCACCGAGGTACCTCTTATATAACGTCTTTTAGGCCCAAAGAGTCCAAAATAAGCTCAAAATCGCTCTATCTCTAACCGTTTTCGAGATAATGGTCAACTTCCTGTTTTTGACCTCGACCGTGACGGAGGAGGTCAAGATCACCGAGGTACCTCTTATATAACGTCTTTTAGGCCCAAAGGGTCCAAAATCAGCTCAAAATCGCTCTATCTCTAACCGTTTTCGAGATAATGGTCAACTTCCGGTTTTTGACCTTGACCATGATGGAGGAGGTCAAGGTCACCGAGTTATCTCTTATATAACGTCTTTTAGGCCCAAAGGGTCCAAAATAAGCTCAAAATCGCTCTATCTCTAACCGTTTTCGAGATAATGGTCAAATTCCTGATTTTGACCTCGACCGTGACGCAGGAGGTCAAGATCACCGAGGTACCTCTTATGTAACGTTGTTTATGCCCAAAGGGTCGAAAATAAGATCAAAATCGCTCTATCTCTAACCGTTTTCGAGATAATGGTCAACTTCCGGTTTTTGACCTTGACCTTGACGGAGGAGGTCAAGATCACCGAGGTACCTCTTATATAACGTCTTTTAGACCCAAAGGGTCTAAAATAAGCTCAAAATCGCTCTATCTCTAACCGTTTTCGAGATAATGGTCAACTTCTGGTTTTTGACCTCGACCGTGACGGAGGAGGTCAAGATCACCGAGGTACCTCTAATATAACGTCTTTTAGGCCCAAAGGGTCGAAAAGAAGCTCAAAATCGCTCTATCTCTAACCGTTTTCGAGATAATGGTCAACTTCCGGTTTTTGACCTTGACCATGACGGAGGAGGTCAAGGTCACCGAGGTATCTCTTATATAACGTCTTCTAGGCCCAAAGGGTCCAAAATAAGCTCAAAATCGCTCTATCTCTAATCGTTTTCGAGATAATGGTCAACTTCCGGTTTTTGACCTTGACCATGACGGAGGAGGTCAAGGTCACCGAGGTACTTCTTATATAACATCTTTTAGGCCCAAAGGGTCGAAAATAAGCTCAAAATCGCTCTATCTCTAACCGTTTTCGAGATAATGGTCAACTTCCGGTTTTTGACCTTGACCTTGACGGAGGAGGTCAAGGTCACCGAGGTACCTCTTACGTAACGTCTTTTAGGCCCAAAGGGTCGAAAATAAGCTCAAAATCGCTCTATCTGTAACCGTTTTCGAGATATTGGACAATTGTACTCTAACGGAGTTCAATATACAAAAGTCACATGACCTTGACCTTGACAATGAATGTCGAGATTCCATCCATGATGTTACCGCCTACTGACACCCTACACGTGTTGAAACAAGGATTTGAGCGCTATTTCCAGCAAATTTTCGTGATGGAATAGGTTTTTAAAAAAATATTTTGACCTCAATTTGACCTTGATCTTGAAGGTCAAGGTCAAAAAATTTTGCGGATTTCACGACATCTCATCACCCTCTATATCTGTGCCAAATTTCATCGTCCTACGTCAAAAAGCCTAGGATGAGTTTTCTGGAAACCAATTTGTGGTCAAAAAACTTTGACCTCAATTTGACCTTGACCTTGAAGGTCAAGGTCAAAAAAATTTGCGGATTTCACGACATCTCATCACCCTCTATCTCTGTGCCAAATTTCATCGTCCTACGTCAAATAGCGTAGGAGGAGTTTTCTGGAAACCTCCGTGACGGAAAAAAAAAAACAAAAAAAACAAAAAAAAAAGGAAGGAATAAACGCCGGAATTCTAAGCAAACCATACCCATTTGCAAACTATGTTTGCAAGTGGGAATAATAATAATAATATTATTATTATTATTATTATTATTATTATTATTATTGTTATTATTATTGTTATTGTTATTATTAATTTTAGCAATTCAAGGTTGTTTTCTTTCAGATATTCAAGGCGTATGAGGCGCATGGAAACAAAACAGCGAAGGTGAGTGTGAACTCACTGCCGCCACCAAGAGTAATCCTCCATCTTACTGCCCCCTCGAGCAGTAATCCGCCATCTTACTTCCGCCACCAGCAGTAATCCGCCATCTTACTGCCGCCACCAGCAGTAATCCGGCATCTTACTGCCGCCACTAGCAGTAATCCGCGATCTTACTGCCGCCACTAGCAGTAATCCGCGATCTTACTGCCGCCACTAGCAGTAATCCGCGATCTTACTGCCGCCACTAGCAATAATCCGCGATCTTACTGCCGCCACCAGCATTAGTCAGCCATATTACTGCCGCCACCAGCATCATTCCGCCATCTTATCCGCCACCAGCATTAGTCCGCCATCTTACTGCCGCCATCAGTATTAGTCCGCCACATTACTGCCGCCACCAGCATTAATCCGCCATCTTACTGCCGCCACTAGCAGTAATCCACAATCTTACTGCCGCCACTAGCAGTAATCCGCCCTCTTACTGCCGCCACCAGCAGTAATCCGCCACCTCACAGCCGGGATGGGAAGGGAGGGATAGGGTTGATGTCTAAATGGTTTCAAATGCACCGCTCTCTTGTGGCCTGCCTCGCGCGTCACGTTAGTAGTTGTGACATAGGCATTGTGCGCTCATGTAAAACTAGTTGCAAACCGGAAGCATCATCTACATGCACGGGCGCATTCCCCCTCAAAAACAACCCTCCCCCCCCCCCCCGGCTACCCCCTCGCAAAAAAAAAATGGATTTCTGATCTGTTTTTAGGTTAGTCACAAAAGAAAAAGCACGTCAAATGGTGAAAAACAAGACAAAAAGCAGCGTCCAATGACGGCATTCTTCAAGCCCGCGTCATGACGTTGTCCTGCCGCCATGCACACTGTCCTCCTGCTGACGTGGTCGTCTGGTGTCGCGCAGATGTCGCTGACGTATCTGTGACGGAATGGCGTCACAAGCTGTATTTAAGACTCTGTATAACACTGTATATGTTATGTATGGGACCAGGGATTCTTTATAATTCGAATTACTGAAGAATATTTTTAAAGTACGTGTTATATGTCAAAATAGAGTAATTGTTCGATTTTTATAGTTGCTAATAAACTTTTTTATGCCGGTGAAATGAACTGGAAAGAAGTCGATGACGTCATTTCGCTCAGTGTTTGTCTGGTGTTGTGAAAATTAGGAAGAAATAGGTGCCTACATTTTGTTATGGATTTTAAATAGAACGACATGTATTGAAGGCTCGGGCATTGGTTGTCTCACTGTTGTGACATGCGGATTATTCAGGTCTAGCAAGGCATGTTGGGTGAGAATAGTGAATGGGCCTCCCTGTGGGTTGGGGCAATCTCAAGATTAGACCCACTGGTGTCTGTTTTTGCATGTTGTTTGAAGCCACTGAACCGAATTCCTTTCGTTCTGTGGTCTTATCACATCAATAGAGGAAGGGGGGGGGGGGGGGGCGGGTATCCGTCGTCTGTATGTACGTGTGTGAACTTATACTTAAAATGCTTCTTCTCATTCCGTTTTGATTGGATTCCTTTTAAATTTTGTGCGAATGTGTTCTAGGTAGACCTCCCTTGAAAAATTTTATTTAGGGGAGGGGGGGGGGGGGGGAGACTTAAATTTTTCGGTTGCCAATTTTCAAAATGTTTGTTCTGATACATTTCTGATGAGATTCTCTTTAAATTTTGTGCGAATATTCTCTAGGTAGGCCTGTCTTGAAAAATTACTTTTTTTTGGCAATCCACGAAAATGGGCTAAATGGCGGTCATTTAAATTTTTATTCCAATTTTGAAAATGCTTCTTAAACAATTTTGAGCAGAGTTTTTTTTAATTTTGTCCGAATGTTATTAAAATAGTTTTGTCTCGGAAATTTACTCCTTCTCGAACCGCCAAAAATTGACTAAATGGAGAATGTATATTATGTATATATATCAAAATGTATATTATATTATGTATATATATCAAAATGCGTCTTCTCCCGCAATTTAGATGGGATTCCTTTCGCATTTGGACAATTGTTCTCTATCTAGGCCTCAATGGGAAAATTACTCTTTTTGGCGATCCTCCAAAATTGGCCAAATGGGGCGGGGAGGGGGGGGGGGTGGGAGGGCTGGGGGAGAGAAGGTGCAGTTTATAATGCTTTGGCATCCAATTTTCAAAATAATTATCCGCCGGGAACCGGACGGATATAGTTTTCATTCTGTCCGTCTGTCTGTCTGTCCGTGCCCACAATGATTATGCTATGTGGTGGATTTTCGGTACATCCGTCACTTATGTAGTTTTTCTTCCTTATGTGGTGGTTCTTATGAGGTAGCCACATAAGCACCCATTGAGCACAAAACAAACCACATAAGGGAGTCCGTCAAAGTCCGTTGATCAACTGTCCTGTAACACCATCTGTTGGAAAATAATGCAACTATAAAGCTAATTCTAAAGCAAATAAGGAGAGCAGCATTTGTTTAAATCCCGCTGTGGGTTGGGGAGAATCTTAAGAATACACCCACTGCGGACAATGTTTGTATATTTGGGGATTTTTTGAAGAATAAACTTCAAAGTGCGTTTCCTCCTACAGTTTTTATCCGATTTCATTTATTTTTGATATCTAGTATGAGGCAGCCCTAGATGGTTCGGGCATACGGCTTGTGCTTTTTGACTCGATCTTGAATTTTGATTTTAGGGGAAATTTTTGAAGAAAATACCTCAAAATGAATCTTATCCTACAGTTTTATCCGTTTATTTAACTTGTGTTAATGTGTGGTTATTATTTAAACATGCACACTGGTCCGAAATATGAACCGCGCATCGACGCAATTTAAGTTAACATGCGCCGTGATCCGAAATGTGAACCGCGCATCAGCGCAAGTTAAACAAACATGCGCACTGGTTCCAAATGCGAACCGCGCATTAACGCAAGTGAAATAAACATGCGCACTGGTCTAAAATAAGAAACGCGCATCAACGCAAGCTGAATAAACATGCACAGTTGTCCGTAATGTGAACCACGCACCAACGGAAGTTGAATAAACATGCGCACTGATTCGAAATGCGCAACCGGACATGGACGCAAGGTAAATAAACATGCGCACTGGTTCGAAATGCGAACCGCGCGTCGACGCAAGTTAAATAAATATGTGCACTGGTCCGAACAAAGAACCACGCATCGATGCAAGTTAAGTAATCATGCGCACTGGTCCGAAATGTGAACCGCGCTTCAACGCAAGTTACACAAACATGCGCACTGGTTCCAAATGCGAACCGCGCATTAACGCAAGTGAAATAAACATGCGCACTGGTCCGAAATGCGAACCGCTCATCAACGGAAGTTGAATAAACATGCGCACTGGTTCGAAATGCGCAACCGGACATGGACGCAAGGTAAATAAACATGCGCACTGGTTCGAAATGCGAACCGCGCATCGACACAAGTTAAATAAATATGTGCACTGGTCCGAACAAAGAACCACGCATCGATGCAAGTTAAGTAATCTTGCGCACTGGTCCGAAATGTGAACCGCGCATCAACGCAAGTTAAATAAACATGCGCACTAGTCCGAAATGCGAACCGGGCATCAACTGAAGTTAAATAAACATGCGCAGTTGTCCGAAATGTGAATCACGCACCAACGCAAGCTAAATGAACATGCGCACTAGTCCGAAATGCGAAATGCTCATCAGCGAAGTTGAATAAACATGCGCACTAGTCCGAAATGTGAACCGGGCATGGACGCAAGTTAAAAAAACATGCGCACTGCTTCGAAATGAGAACCGTGCATCGACACAAGTTTAATAAATATGCGCACTGGTCCCAAATTTCAACCGCGCATCAGTGCACATTAACCAAACATGCGCACTAGTTCAAAATGTGAACCGCGCATCGATGCAAGTCAAATAGACATGCGCATTTGTCTAAAACAAGAACCGTGCATCAACGCAAATAAAAGAAACATACGCACTGGTGCGAAATGTGAACCGCGCATCAACGCAAGTTAAATAAACATGCGCACTGGTCCAAAATGTGAATCTCGCATCAACGCAAGCTAAACAAACCTGCGCACTAGTCCGAAATGCGAACCGCGCATCGACGCCAGATAAATAAACATGCGCACTGGTCCGACAAAAGAACCATGCATCGACGCAGTTTCCGAAATAAGCACCACGCATTAACGCACGTTAAATATATGTACTGGTCGGAAAAAACACGCATCGACGCAAGTTATGTAATCATGCGCAATGGCCCGAATTATGAACCGCGCATCAACGTTAGTTGCATAAACATGCGCAGTGGTCCGAAATGCGAACCGGGCATCGACGCAAGTTAAATGAACATGCACACTGGTTCGAAATGCGAACCACGCTTTGACGCAAGTTAAATAGATATGCGCAGTGGTCCGAAATACAGACCGCGCATCAGTGCACGTTAACCAAACATGCGCGCTGGTCCGAAATGTGAACCGCACATCGACGCAAGTTAAGTTGACATGCGCCGTGATCCGAAATGTGAACCGCGCATCAACGCAAGTTAAATAAACATGCGCACTGGTCTAAAATAAGCACCATGCATTAACGCAAGTTAAATAAACATGCGCACTGGTCTAAAATAAGCACCATGCATCAACGCAAGTTAAATAAATATGCGCAGTTGTGAAAGATAAGTTGTAAAATATCTTTATACAGTAAAGTGCCACATATATGATTCCGTTTATTTACAAATGACACACACAAAGCATAAACATTATTGACATTGACATGACGCCTGCTGGGAACCACACAAGGGCACGGGCAAATATAAACCACCACATAAGTATTTTTTATTCTCAAATAATCTTGTCCGTGACGTACCACTTAAATGCATTTCAGGCATATCAAATGCTACCACATAATGCAGCCACCACATAAGATACCTCTCGTTGGCCTGTCCGTCTGTGCAATTTCAGTCTCACGCGCCTACAGCCCGCATTAGTGGGTGGATTGATTTCAGATTTTACCCAGGGCTGCTCCTAAGCATCCCGCAGTGCAGTGACCAGGATTCGACCGGATCCGAGCAAAATTGCCAAAATGGCAAAACTTTAAAAAATTGCAGACACTGAATAAGGACTTTGCATAACAAACATCAGTCTCACGCGCCTACAGCCCGCATTAGTGGGTGGATTGATTTCAGATTTTACCCAAGGGTGCTCCTAAGCATCCCGCAGTGCAGTGACTAGGATTCGACCGGATCCGAGCAAAATTGCCAAAATGGCAAAACTTTAAAAAATTGCAGACACTGAATAAGGACTTTGCATAACAAAAATCAGTCTCACGCGCCTACAGCCCGCATTAGTGGGTGGATTGATTTCAGATTTTACCCAGGGGTGCTCCTAAGCATCCCGCAGTGCAGTGACCAGGATTCGACCGGATCCGAGCAAAATTGCCAAAATGGCAAAACTTTAAAAAATTGCAGACACTGAATAAGGACTTTGCATAACACAAATCAGTCTCACGCGCCTACAGCCCGCATTAGTGGGTGGATTGATTTCAGATTTTACCCAAGGGTGCTCCTAAGCATCCCGCAGTGCAGTGACCAGGATTCGACCGGATCCGAGCAAAATTGCCAAAATGGCAAAACTTTAAAAAATTGCAGACACTGAATAAGGACTTTGCATAACACACATCAGTCTCACGCGCCTACAGCCCGCATTAGTGGGTGGATTGATTTAAGATTTTACCCAGGGCTGCTCCTAAGCATCCCGCAGTGCAGTGAACAGGATTCGACCGGATCCGAGCAAAATTGCCAAATTGGCAAAACTTTAAAAAATTGCAGACACTGAATAAGGACTTTGCATAACACACATCAGTCTCACGCGCCTACAGCCCGCATTAGTGGGTGGATTGATTTAAGATTTTACCCAGGGCTGCTCCTAAGCATCCCGCAGTGCAGTGACCAGGATTCGACCGGATCCCAGCAAAATTGCCAAATTGGCAAAACTTTAAAAAATTGCAGACACTGAATAAGGACTTTGCATAACACACATCAGTCTCACGCGCCTACAGCCCGCATTAGTGGGTGGATTGATTTCAGATTTTACCCACGGCTGCTCCTAAGCATCCCGCAGTGCAGTGACCAGGATTCGACCGGATCCGACTAAAATTGTCAAAATGACAAAACTTTAAAAAATGGAAGAAATGAATTAGGAATGAGCATAACACATATCGGTCTCACGCGCCTACAGGCCGCATTAGTGGGTGGATTGATTATTATCTTCACACCAAATCAACCATGTACCACTGGCTCTACAAACCTCTACTTCACTGACCACAAGGCTGTATGGTGTTCTTTGGAACAGTTGTTCACAGGAACATCATAATCAGGTATACAATTTGCGCGAACCCGGCGGATTCATGCTTCTCGAGCATCTAGTTCTCATTGGATTCCTTTCCAATTTTAAACAATTGTTTTCTAGGTACACTTTTCTTGAAAATATACTTTTGGGGTGATCTGCCAAAAATTGGCCCAAATGAAAGGCACTTAAATTTTTATCGTTGCTAATTTTTAAAATGCTTCTTCTCCCATAATTTGTATCTGATTTTCTTTAAATTGTTTGAAATATTTTTTAGGGAGACCTCTCTGGTAAAATTACTTTTTTAGCGATCCGCTAAAATTGGCATACAGTTTTCAAAATGCTTCTTCTGCCACAATTTTGATTAGATTCCTTTGCAATTTTGTCCGAATGTTCTGTTTCCAGGCCTCTTTTAACAATTTGGTTTTTTTTTGGCGATCTGGCAAAAATTGGCCAATGGGGGAGATTTCTTAATTTATTCCCTTCAAATTTTCAAAATGCTTTTTTTTCACACAGTTTCGATCGGATTTCTATCCGATTTTGTTCGATTGTTTTCTAAGTAGACCTCTCTTGAAACCCTGTTTTTTTTTTTTTGGCGATCCGCCAAAAATTGGTTAAATGGGGGCATTTTCTAATTTTACTAATAGCCAATTTTCAAAGTACTTCATCTCATTTTGGATCGGATTCCATTCAATTTAGTACGATTGTTCTCTTGATTGCTTTCTTTTGAAAAATTACCTTTGTTGCGATCCGCCAAAAATGCCCAAATGCCGGCATTTAAATTTATATTTACAAAATATTTACTTTTTATATAATTCTCCAAAGAATTTGATCAAGTATGCAAAACTGCACACGAACACTTCGCACATGGGACTGTGTGGTTTTGCCTTTTTTTCAAGTATCTGGTTTGCCTTAAGCGGTCGCTTATACGCTGCAGGTGGCCTTGCTCATGAATGCTCAATTAGGGGAAAAAGTGTGGTTTCACATGAAATATGGGGGGGGGGGGGTGTGAAAATTATAGGGTGTCTGTGATTGCTCAAAATAGGGCGTCTTTTCAGACTTTGCACTCCACGTTTATGGGTCATTTTAAAACGTCATGAACGAACGTGGGAACCAGTTTCTACTTTGGTCCCCTCCGCTCGTTTTTTATGTCTCTCCGACCAAGGGGAGACATAGGGTTCGTACGTTCTGTATGTGTGTCAGTCTGTTGTGAACAAATGTATGCAAGATATCTCGAGAACGAAAAGCCGGATCGACTTCAAACTTGACCTGTTCATTGCTTGGGTAGGTCGGACGGTTCTGCCAACTTTTGACGCACGTTACATTATAATGGAAGGCGTATGACGTCATTAGTTAAAAACCTCAGCTGCTAAACATGGGAGAAAGTTCAAACTTGGTGGGATTGTTGTTTGGTAGGTCAGAAGGATTCTGTCAAATTTTATCGCAAGTAAAAGGAGTGGGTGCGGCATATGACGTCATCACGTAAAATATGCACATAATTTGGATAAGATCTGGTGTACAAAATATCGTGATAACGGAAAGTCATATGGACTTCAAATTTTATATATGTGTTCCTTGGGTGGGTCGGACGGTTCTGTCAACTTTAGAAGGGTGTAGAAATTAAGGAAGGAGTATGACGTCGTTACGTTGAAATCTTATATGTTTACATTTCTCAGCCGCTGAAAATCGGATAAGGTTGAAACTTGGTGGGAATGTTGCTTAGTAGGTCCGAAAGATTCTGTCAAATGTACCCGGATGTCATCGGGTAAAAATAGCGGAAAACTTTCCGCTCCACCCGCCCCCTCCCCCTCCCGCTTCCCCTTTTCCCGGCTCGTTTAATTAAGGATAGTTATTAACTACGTTTGGGATTTCAGCGTTCTCCAGATGATTCTCCAGTGTTCCTGCATTCTCTAGACATACTTGAAAACATTAGCTGCACAATTATCGATCGTTTCTTAGATTTCGTGGGATAAGCTTTTTTAACCCTCGGCCAATATTGGCTGAAAGCTATTGCTATCGTTGTCTGTCTGACCGTCCGTCTGTCTGTCCGAAAACTTTTTTTGTCCGGCGATATCTCAAAAACTGTTCATCGGAGCGTCACAAAACCGTACATTGAGAAAGTATATATAGTGTAGATGTGCAACGAGGGGTTCAATATATCCCACGTGAGTCTATTTGTCCGTCCGTCGCACTTAAACGTTTTTCTTCACCAAATCTTACAGGAAGGAAGTATATATAGTGCAGATGTGCAAAGGGGCAATCAGTTTCTCCCTCGCCCGTCCGTCCGTTGCACTTAAAACCCTTTTTGTCCCGTTGATATAAAAACTTCATCGGATCTCAATCAAACCTTACAGGAAGGAAGTATATATATATAGTGCAGATGTGCAACGGGTGGTTCAGTTTGTCCCTTGTCTGTCCGTCCCTCGCACTTTAAGTTGTTTTCTTGCCCGGTTGACATCACAAAAACTATTCATCGGATCTTCACCAAACCTTACAGGAAGAAAGTTTATATAGTATATTAGTTGAGAAACGAGAATTCTACTGCTGTCAATCATCATGACGTCATCAATCAAGCCCCGCCCCACCCTCGGACGTAGTCGGTTGCATATTCATAAGTTTCAGCCGAATCTGAACATTTATAGTTTTTCACCTCCGCCCCTCCCCCCATCCACCCCCGGAGACATTTTGTGATTTTTGCATATTTACACGTTTCAGACGATTCTGAACATTTTTGTTTTTTTACCTCCCGACCCACTCCCCCATATGGCTAGCATGTGAGGCATGACAACTTAACTTTAGAACTATTTGACTGATTTGAACCATTTATTCACCAAACTATTCAGTATGACTTTCTTTAATGAAGGATAAACTGAACGTTTAACATGTAAAGAATGTTGAAACTGCGTTTACACATTAAAAGGCAAGACATATATTGAACAGTTTTATTAACTCACTTAAATACACAGAACTTAAATTAATAAAATATTACATTTGTTGATTTACAAAGCCCTTATTATAAAGTTTAATCAAATAAGTATTTTTTTTCATCTGTTTCTCTCTTTTACGCCTCACCGTCTTTTTTCGTCACCGCTGTCATCCTCCTTATCTAGTAGCTCTTCAAAGAATGCATGGACTTTTCTTATAGCCGCCTTTAGTGCCTTTGAATACTCATAATGTTTTTCATCAGCATGGTCTTACAGATCTCTAAAATCTGTTGATACTGTTAACTTTGTTCTAGACGTTGTTCTTCATATTCTAAAACCTTTTCTTGAAAGTTGTCATCATGGTCATTATGTACTTCTTGAATCATATGCCAAACAGTATTTCTGACTCACTGTCAGAACTGCTGTCATCGGCATCCTCACCACACTGCTTCATATACGTGGCTAAAGCTTCTTCGCTGTTGTATAATGCACCACATTCTGCAAAAGCATGCGCATTAATCTCATCCATATTAACTCTTTAATAGAAGATATATGTAAAGTTTCCGTGAAAGGCGTTTTTTATAGGGTTTTCCATAACCACCTCCCATTCTTCATTCACTTCTGAAGTGTGTGCTTGCTTTAAATGTCTTTTAGGACTTTGTGGCCAGTCGTAATATTTGGAATAAATGTTGCATTTATACATCTTTTCTAATCGACAACCACTTTTCAAGTGGCAAAAAGTCTTTGAGTGTAAACATACGAAGACAACAACCCAACAACATGTCTGAATTTTATCTTAGTGACGAGCTGACCTGCGGAGAAGCAAGAATTCTGTTTTCAGATTTAGGGTTTTAACTGGTACACGATGTACACCATGCGGTTGAACCTTCCATTTTATCTTATTTTCTGAAGCTGTTTTGGATCACGACTTTCTAGTACAGGATGATTAAACAATAAACAAAGGTGGACTATTCGGTAGTTTTAGCCCCAGCCAAATTTTGGCTGAGGACATTGCTATCGGTTAATCCGTCTGTCCGTACGACGGTTAACATTTAGCTTGCTATATTTTATACGCACCAAAACGTTAAGTTTCCATGGTCGGATCGTTTTCAAATTTAACACAGCGAAAGAATATATAGTAAAGGTGTGCAACGTCAAGGTTTCAGTTGGATTGACTAAAAAGTGTCGAAATTATGGTATTTTGAACTTTCATGTATTGCACTGTCATACAGGCGACTTTCTACGCATGACTTCGTTATGAACGCTTTGATATAAAGCTGTGAAAACTTACACAGTGAAAGAATGTATATAGAAGATGTGCAACGTCGAGGTTTCAGTTTGATCCATCAAAAATTGTCGACATTATGACCAATCAATCAAAACCAGGGCATTTAATCTATCAGGCGTTTTTTTACAACAGATGTCACAAAGAATCAAGTGACGTGCCATCCCATAACTGCATATCAGTTTCAATTCCGAATGCTTGAACATAAAGGCGCTGGCTTGGGGCTTTGCATCTCTGATGCTTATGTTTGTGTCTTACAGCTGTTAGCACCTACAGCTATTAGCGTGTTTTCATTTGACTGCCAAACTTTTCCACATACGGGAGTAATTGCGTTACGGCTGGCAATATTTGTGCATTAACTGGAACTAGCTTTCACTTTTAAAGTGGGTTATCTAATACATTGTGTTATGACAAGCAGCGCACTAATATGGCACCAAAAGGCCTTCCCCCATTGCCCGCCGAGGTGGGTCTTGTGTGGTACAATTATGAAGAATGTCTTTCTAATGCTTTTTAACTAATGGGAATGGACGAAGACAAGGTATGCCTTATGGCTATAGCCACACTTAGTGTACAAACCCTTACCGAACCGTTGGCTAAAATGGTTAGGGTTGCCTTTAGAGTCGTACCTGAATTAGATAGCTTGGAGGAGGGGGTGGTTAAGGCTAGCCAAAAGTTGTTTCGGTAAGCCTGTTTTTAACTGCGACGTTTAAGATAATAAGACGTACCGTAAAACCTTCGTTCTTGACCACCGTTCAGACCCGAATAAACAAAATACATACAGTAAAACTACTGTACTGTAATGGGCAACTTATAGCGGGATAAAAAGGACGTTCAGTAAAACCTGTTTTAGCGACCATTATCTGGAACCGGACAAAAGGATGTACAGTAAAGTCTGTTTAGTGACCACCTCCTAGACCAAAATAAAACACCTGAGCCTAAACTTGTATAACAAAGAGGACTTGAATACCCAAAAAGTCACGTACCCCACTCAAAAATTGGATAAAGATGATACACAGCCTGACTACTGGACACACGGGATTCATTCATATAAGGTAAAATTTCTTATTATTCTGAAAATAGCACACACTTGTTCATATAAAACGTTGTGAAAGGGCTGTCGGGGGGGGGGGGGGTGGGAGTGAAAGTTGTTCCTGGTGAATGATTGGTTTAGTCGGGGAGACATTTGATTTTGTTTACAAAACAAAAATTAATAGGTGTCGATTGAAAGTGTGTGAGATAAGCCTGTACTCTGTGTGCTGTGGCCGCTCTGGCTTTTCCGAGGGGTGTCGTCTATGAAATTACATTTTCACATTATCTAATTTTTTTGCCAATTTGTACAAAATAATGCCTTAGCTTAGATGGAAATACTCTGATGGTCAACTCTTTTGCCAATCCTGTTCCTTTTTAAGTTTTATCAAGATGTTGATTTAATAATTCATCCTTGTTTTTTGCTGTTACCAAACTTCCTTGGGGACCAGTTTCTACTTTGATCCCCCACCTATTTTTTTATTTGTTTTTTGTTTTTTTTTTTGTTTTTTTTGTTTTTTTTTTTTTTTGTATTATTTTGTTTTGTTTTTGCTAAGGGCGTCGTCTTTGAAATCAAATTTTCACATCTAATTTTTGTTTGCCATTTTGTTTTTACTTTGTACAAAGTAATGCTTTGGCTTTAAGAAATGAGCTCAGTTAGGCTCATGCAGTGTTAAACTCCACATTGTTTAAACAAACTCACTCGAGTTTGATGCGAGATGCACGGCCAGTTCAAGAACAGAACTAGCACTTTGACTGTTTATATCTTAATTCTCTGGCCCATATTATAAAGGAGATATATGCAAATGTACATGATGGCGTGCGTATGTGATAATATCCCTTGTTGGGGCATGTAATTCCAGGTTTACATGAACCATATGATAAAAAAGTTCATATTAATTTTTATATTCGTCCTCTCAAAATTAACGTCTTTGTTGATTTGAACGCATTTGAAAGAATGTCCAACAGAAACGTCCCTTCGTGAATTGCATATTTCACATAATACAGAACCAAACTTTAGGTCAAAAGACTGCAGACCTATTGTATATACTCTTAGTGCCGTTGTTGTGTAAGTTAACCAGACATAAGCTTCAGTACACTAACGACATTGTGGGCTATTTTCAAAATGATTCTACTATATAATGATTTATCAAATTTTACTTTTGTTATAAAAACCCACCCTTTCGAAAATGATTAAAAGTAACCGAAAGACTGAACAGAATTGGCCGCTGGAACTTAAGATGTATGGAACGCATTTGTTTAGATACCCCATTATGAGAGATCCGAGTTGAAAGGAATTATTTCGTGTCATCATTTTTCGATTTGTTTGAATCGCAGTTTCACTATTGTGAACTTAGTTTACAAGCTGGAAAAATAGGATTGATTGTTTTTCTAATGACAAGTTATTGTTGACAAACAATGAGTTCTTTTTTCTGCTGTTAAGACACTGTTACACTATAAATGTACAAAAACCATATTAAATACTTAGCTAAATGATTTTGCGTCACTCGTGTTTAGCGGACCAAAAGCTAACAAGAACGTTTATTTACATTTATTAATTAAGCATTAATGTTTCATGGATGGGAAGTAAAATCGATGTAGAGGGATTTTTTAGTCTTGCTATATGGTGTGTGGATGGCAGACACCAGGAATCCTGAAATGGCCTCTGAAAGCCTTCTATTTACACGCACGTTTAAATCAATGTGTTGTTAATTTCCACTACTCTGTTGAACTTTTTAATGTCATTGATCATGCGACGGCCACCATGCTTACTTGTTAAATATAACGATTAGCTCACAAGTGTATAATAACGTGATTTGCTGTGATGAATAGAATTTCTTTAAAAGATTAATCCCAGCGAGCACACCATCGTAAATAGAAACTAAAACCGCATTTGGCAAGCGAAAAATCTTCAACACTTGAAAACATTAAAAGTTAAAAATATTTCTTTGAACGGCTTATGATTTCTTGAACAACATGAGGTTTTTTACAAGACGCATAGTCTGTAATACAACTAAGTAGAGAGATTATGCCGCAGCACCTATACGGCTTATAAGGTTCATCTGCTTGGTTATATTGGCTCAACAGCTTTATTTAACACTTTACAAGTCTTTGACTTGGTCAAGGATTATATGAACTTGTGCAGGCAGCCGTTGGGCTTTTTTCTTGACAGTAAAAATTCATTTTCTTGTCTCAGCTTCTCTGACACTTACAGAACCTAGGACCACAAAACTTTGTACTGATGTAGAACTTTATTTGAGGGTGTGCGTCCCGCCTTTTTTCTTCTACGATTTCGTCTTCGTGTTTAAAACGCCATGAAATCACAACTGATTTCAGAATAAATGCAGCCCATTTAAAAGCAAAGTTACGGTTGAGCAAAACAGTACAGCTTATGCACGATACGCGAGCTCCAACAATTCTTTTAAATATAAAAGAGTATAGTTAAATTTGAAAGTGTATCATCTACAGTTATTGTCGAATTGATTCGAAATTTCACGCTGATGGTGGTGGAAAGGAGAGGTCTGGAGCTCCTCAGGTTAACGATACTTGGTGGTTTTGTTGTGTTGTTGTTATATCGTTCTTTTCCGTACACGGTTGCTAAGTGACACCGTAATATCGAAGAAACGTAAAATATAAATATTTTTGTATCGAACTCCCTTTTACTACATTTTAAGTTCAAAATTTTATACTTTTATACGACTTACACAGAGACTTCTTTCATATGAGCTATGCTGTAGGTTTTTTAGTGCAGTTTTCATATCCCGCTGAAAATTCTTCACTTCGAGCAATTAGAAGACAAAAGCCGGTAATTGCCAAGAACCTCAAAAGGCACGGGATCCCTCCTTAGAAATAAAAATAGTTTTGTCATATTGCATTCTCATATATATATATATATATAGGACGACAAAACTTTGTACTGATGTAGAACTTGATTTTAGGGTGTGCGTCCCGCCTTTTTTTTACGAAATATTTTTAAGTGTAATTCCAGCAATACGGGGGCCATTTTTGCTAAAAACCACAGTATTGTGCAGACCAAAAATTTAAGGAGACCAAAAGTAGGTCTCCTTAATTCTTAGCGTGTTTAAACGCTATAAAACTACACAGTAAACAAAAAACGAATGATTCTATAGGATAGTGAATATAATATATTCTGTTTTGAAATTAAATTTATGTGTTACCACTCGATACCAAGCTAAAAAACATTACTTTTTCCAAATGTTCTCCCTAAGTGCTATATATAAGGCATGGTTCCCCTATGACTGGTTGCAGATATATATATATATATATATATATATATATATATATATATATATATATATATATATATATATATATATATATATATATATATATATATATATATATATATATATAGGTGCGATCTTTAAGAGCCATTAGACTTAAGAAGTATAACAGCCTGGCTTTGAGAGAGAAATGGAGAAGTATAACAGCCTGGCTTTGAGAGAGAAATGGAGAAGTATAACAGCCTGGCTTTGAGAGAGAAATGGAGAAGTATAACAGCCTGGATGTGAGAGAAAAGTGGAGAAGTATAACAGCCTGGCTGTGAGAGAGAAGTGGAGAAGTATAACAGCTTGGATGTGAGAGAGAAGTGGAGAAGTTCCATTGAAGTAACATTCTATGGCATTGGAATATGAAGTCAGAAATATTCATATAGACGCCGTAATTTGGCATCAATAACCAACATCGGGTGACTTCATAATCACGTTGTGATTCCAGATCATATTTTGTGATCTTGATACGTCCCAGCAGACCCAGCGGTGGGTCTGCTGGGACGTATCAAGAGTACCATTATGTTACAAGTTTGAATTTCTCCCAGATATGACGTTAAGCTTGTTTGTTTTTCCTTACAAATGTGATGGCTTGGAAGGCACTCAATGTTTGCAGACAATTTGCAACGCATGTAAATGATCAAAGGCTATTTTCCATTGGAACACTATAGTCTTCTCTAAATACCATTTGGCGTTTGTTAAATGAATGAAATTGATTTTTATAACACTTCTGTGATGTTTTTTATAATAAGAAAAGAAATCGTCAGCAAATTGCCGTCTTCACGTTTTTTGACAGGATGTTCTTAACTATTCTTGCCCTAATTGCCTAATAGATTGACAAGAATTCATGGAGAAATGAAGATTACGCATTGTCACTAGAAAGTTGTGTTAATGCTTCCTTTTGTAACCCAGTGTTGAAATACGGTCTTGGGACTTTATTAATCTAACAAAAAATGATGCCATGTAACACAGCTTTCTGGAGTTAGTTGACATTTGAGATGAAGGCAAACAATTGGATTTCCGGTTTAGCTTATCTCTGTTGTTTGTTGACCTCATGGCGATCTGTTTCAGGGATTTATACACCAGGCTCAAGGTATACGGAAATTACCTATGGCGAAATTACTCCCTATTTAGAGTTCACTCAAGAAAAAATTGCTTATCCTTCCCAGGGAATTGTGGATAACCAAACACGGAAACTGTCATGTGCAGTTCACTGCACACAACACACACAATGTAGATTCTTCCATCCACATACGGGTGTATGTGTTATGCTGGCATATGGAGAAGCTGTAGGGGTTGCATCCAATTTCAGTCTAGAATCCAGTGATATTATTTACAACAAACAAGGAGGTATGGAAATTTAGTTTTTAACTTGTTATTTTTCGTAAAAGAAGCACAATAACTGATAAAATCTTTTTTTAAAAATTATATGGAATTCGAACTCTCGGGACTGTAACCGACACCAAAATTATTCATAAATTGTTGCAAAAGAATCAATATAATTGATAAAATATTTTTTTTAAATTGTGGACTTTCTATTTGGAATTCCTACTCCCGGGCTCTAAAACAACCGTGAAGCGTTGCATTTTCTGGATTTTTTCTGTAGATGTGCTATATGGCTAGCCTTGTTTCCGCTTATATTTTATGTATTTGTGAGGGTTCAGCAATTCTAGTTCATGCTGTCCGTATAAGAGCTGATTTGTTACAAACTGTGTTAGTTTTAGAGGGTCATGGACATATTTCACTAATTTATGTTGATTATAATTCTTGTAGTTATAATTCTGATGGTTTTAATTGTGGCCGTTTTAATTTGGTGGTTGTAATTCTGGTAGTTATAATTTTGGTGGCTGCTGTCATGGTTGTAATAGTCGTAATTCTGGTGCTTGCAAATCTGGTGTTGTAATTCTGATAATTTTTCATTCTGGTGGCTGTAATTATTCCTGTAATAATTCTGGTGGTTGTAATTCTTATGCTTGCAATTATAGTAGTTTTAATTCTGGTGGTTGTAATTCTGGTAGCTGTAAATCCTGTGGTTGTAATTTCTGTGATTGTATTTCTGGTGATTATAATTCTGGCAGTTGTGATTCTGGTAGCTTTAATTCTGATGGTTGTAATTTTAGTAGTTGTAATTCTGGTAGGTGTAATTCTGGTGGTTATTTTGGTGGTTGTAATTCTTATGGCTATAATTTTAGTGGTTGTAATTCTGGTGGTTGTTATTTATGTGGTTGTAATTCTGATGGTTATAATTTTGGTGGTTGTAATTCTGGTGTTGCAATCTTTGCTGTTGGCACATCTTGTATTTTCTGTTAACAGCGATGGTGCTTATTACTGGAAAACTATGCACATTCCGTTTTTCTGTGAGATGTCATTAAGTGCTTTTTTGAATGCATTGCCACTGATTTTTCTATTGAAATCTTGTATTGTAATGTGTTAAATAATAATTTTAAGAGACTTAATTGCATTTGGTATTATTATTATTATTATTATTATTATTATTATTATTATTATTATTATTATTATTATTATTATTATTATTATTATTATTATTATTATTATTATTATTATGCGTATTTCTTGTATAGCGCAGACAACAAGTCACTTGATCTGTACGGTTAACAATTTACTATGTAAGGCAAAAAACAGTGCGTAATAAATTGATAAAACATTTCAACTAAAAGAGACAAAGAATGAATATTAACTACAATACTTGGTATAATACTTGATACTCGCTGACTAGAGTAACAATTTAACAATACTGATGGTAAGCTAAACATAATAGATGCGTTTTTAATTTTGACTTAAATGTTCCGAGTGAATTGCAGCTTCTGATTTCAGGGGGTTAACTGTTCAATATGCGTGGGGCTACAACCCTAAAATCTCCTGTGCATTTTAACTTTGGCTTGGTATTTTCAGATCGCATTGTTTATTAAATATAACGGTTCGAGGCGAAGAATACAACTCCAGTAATTCAGATAGATATGGGGGTCCTGTACCGCAGAGGCACTTGAAAGTAATTGATGCTATTTTTAAAACTCGATCGTTGACTATCGGTAGCCAGTGCATATCCATGAGAGTTGGAGTAATGTGTTCAGATATTTTTAGTCCGGTAGCGAGTCGAGCCGTAGTATTTTGCACACGTTATAATTTAGACAAAAGTTCCTCAGATATGCCACGCAGACCAAACACTTTATGTAAACGGTCTAACAAAATGTGATGATTCACAGTATCGAAAGCTGCACTGAGATCCAGAAGAGTTAAAATCGATACTTGATTATCCATACTGGTGAGGAGGTCATCAAATATTTTGATAAGTGCAGTTTTCGTTGAGTGTCCGACCCTGTATGCTGACTAGCAGTAGTCTGTACGCTGCAATATTTCACGATTCGCAAAACACTGCACTGAAGAATTTTGAAATTGGTACATCAAATATTTTGAAATCCTTCCGTTTAATCAATTATTTGGGGAATTGCCGTAAACTTACTCAAAAGAGGACTGCATTGGGGAGCATTTTTCTCTGTCTCCAATTAAAATGAGGCCCTTTGGCATCACTTCTGGACAGCATTCAAAGCTTTACCTTTGGGGATATCTAGAGTAACACATCATGGCGGTCACATCACATGCATTAAGAGATCGAAATATACTCTTTTGATCAGATTTTGCCTCTGAGCGCCGTGTTATGTATTTCACTGTTTGTCCACACAGATGTATGTTTGAAGCGCCGTGTTATGTATTTCACTGTTTGTCCACACAGATGTATGTTTGAAGCGCTGTGTTATGTATTTCACTGTTTGTCCACACAGATGTATGCTTTGAAGCGTCCTGTTAGGTATTTCACTGTTTTGACACACATAATACATGCCTCGAGACGTCGCGTAACGTTTTTCTATGTTTATACACGCACGTGTCTGTCTTGAGGGGTCTTCTTACGTGTTTCGCTTTTGATACACATGTGCATGTCCTGAGGCGTCGCGTTTGTGTGATATGTTCCACTGTTTGTACACACAAATGTATGCTTTATACATACATATGCATCATTCACTGTTTGTACACGCAGAAGTTTGCCTTGAGGCGTCGTGTTACATATTTTACGAGTTGTGGTTGAATTGGGCGGAGGCTGTGGACTATTGTGAGCAACAAGGAGGCCACCTGGCGGATGTCCACAGCCACATAGAGAATCAAATCATTATAAACATTTCCAGAGGTAGAAACTGGCTTTACATGTTCGGCTACAAGATGATTTGCCCTCTTGAATGTCTCAGTAATCATGCAGAACTGTATATAAGTCATATCTTTATATCCGCATAAATATCAAACCTCGCAAAGTGATTTTGTAACGCCATGTTATCACATGCACGGACGAAATTTAAAACCCATCCACAGAAATACAGTAAAGCCAATTGGTAAGAAATGCTCTTTAGAAAAAGCATTTTAGAAACACTAACCAATTGGTCTGAGTGTCTTCTCGGAACAGCCAATTAAAAAATACCACTCCTATTTTATAATAAACCCCATCTCAAGAGACTTGTTTTGGTCAAGAACAGAATTTATTCATTTTTTTCTTGAAAATATTTTTGCACATCTGGTAATGAAGAATCCGGCCCGCTACGGTAAGACACAAGAGTGGGAAACTGGGCCGTTACAATCTAATCTACAATCCAAAAAGGTTCTCCCTATCAATCCTTCCCTAAAAAAGGTAAAAATGCTGCTGGGCTTCTGATTTTTACATAGCCGCCAGGATGAAAAGTGAGAAAAATTATTTCGAGAATTGCTGGTTAGACGGCTACGCTACTGGAGGAAAAGTGGGTTTTTATGACTCTGAGATGAACTTAAGATAATTGGTTGTAGGTGCAGAATTCTGTGCAGCAACACAACGCAAAGTGACATCTTAGCTTCTTTTGGTTTTGAAACATATTACATATTACTTACAAAGTGTTATTAGGACAAGGGAAAATAACAATTTTTAAATTCATGCACATTTTATTATGTTGACCTAAAATTTCACGTATGTATTCATCATGATTCAAGCGCCTTTAAATGCAAACAGCAATCTACAATGGCAGCGATTTGCCATTTGCTACTGTTTATACAATTTACGAGCTGATACACTCTTGCATGTTCTTATTGTAAAGTAAGAATGATGCAAAATTTGTCAGGGTTTTCAACTAAGAATTTTTAATGCATCGTTGGTCGTTCAGTATCAACAAATTAAGCCATAGAATTGTGCCAAATAAATTCTGACCTTTGAGAAAACATACATTTTACAAGCCTGTGTACGCGTTACAAAACCACTTTGCGATGCTAAGAACTCACAAATCGTAATGGAACGAAAATACAGAAGTTTTGTTGAAACTGAAAATGCCCTAGTCTGGTTGAGTCGAAAATAGACGAGTAGTTGACCTGTAGGTCTACCGGAATCTGCGACAGCATTTTATATCATACGCTGAATGAAACTGAAATTCAATTGGTTTAACAAACGAATATTTCTCCCAATATACCTGTTTTTTATTGCAGTGTGACTCAAAACAAAAAATTGTCATTGTATATTGTCAGCCATATCACATACTGCCACTGAATTTTAAATACTAACCAAACAGCAATTTAGCACTTAAATAGAGTACATCAAAGGTTGAAATTTTCGTCCGTGAAAAATATAATGATTTAGCCATTAGAAACATTTTCCTTTTTTACTCGTCACTGTTGAGCAGTAAAAAAGTGTTTGCATTTTTTGTTTTCAAATTAATTACCAAACGTAACGTCAATCAAGCTTAACAGAATTAACGGGACAATATTTTGAGTTCTTAGAGTATGTGGTTGTTGCAGCGACGGGAAGACATTTGTGGCTTAGTGGAACCAAGACAGACGAAGGAAGATGGGTGTGGATACATGATGGACAGAGCGTTGATTATGATGGCTGGTACCCTACAGAACCAAATGACATCCTTGGCAATGAGAGGTGCATCCACTTTTGGAATGGATTGGGCTGGAATGATCGCAACTGCAATCATCATGAAACGTTTGTGTGTAAGATGTACAGTTAAGTAAATAAGAGAAACTTAAAGAAAGCATCCAAACATTACAAACAACACACAAAGGACTGAAAACATTCGGATGGTTGCTCAGTGTTTTGTCTTTTTTATCCCTTCTTGATTTTTTAAATAGTTGGCGCTGTTCAAGTTCTATGAAATCTGCTATTAATTGCTATTAAAATGCTATTAATTATTCTATTTCTCGTGATATATTCGCTGGGATAAGAATAAGTGCAATAACGTCAAACATCATCAACTAAAGTTACCTTCCAACGCTGTCCTCGTACTAACTTTCCAGCCCTGTCCTACAAACCTGCCAATAATATCCTTGCACTAACCTCCAATTCCTGTCCTTGCATTTGACTATCACCCGTTTCCTTGTACTTATCTGCCATCCCTGTCTTTATACTAACCTATCACCCCTGGTCGTGTACTAACTTGCCACCCATGTATAGCTCAGTCATTATAGCAACAAAATAGAGACCGGTTCATTGACACTTTTATTCCACGTCATCGTGAAGAAAAAGTAAGCGGCTTGGGCAGAAAGACGTATATCAAAATATTTCTTGTAAAAGTGCGAAAAGCTAAAAAAAAATTTCATGTCAGTATTGCTAATTCTGCAAATTAGCCTTTTATCATTCGACCTTCATGCATGAAGGACAAGATTACCTAGGAAGATTCATGAGAAGTATAATGTCTACTTTTATGAAAATTATAAAACATTGCTAATCATCCAAAATTAATTTTTAACGTCTCATTTGTCTTTGCACTTCCCTACTACCCCTGTCATTCTATTTGTCTGCTACATGGACAAAGATATAGAAGAGTGCGCAGAACCATGAATATGTCAATATGATAGAAATGAACCGGAAGTGCATTGTATAATTCTTAACATGAACAGAAGATAGCTTAAAATTAAAAGCATTTAGGAGGGGATTTATTAAACGGTTAAGTTGTGTGTTGTAATATTTTATTGTAGAATATTGGTGAGTACTGTATAAAATAATTGTCTTATTGTACAAAATTATATCGTGAGTTATATGATAAAAACAATATTGTCTACAACAAACGACACACGGTTGCATGCTCAAAACAGTCTTTTACTGGTGTAAATTTATCACTTGGTAAACTAAATTTTTTGTCTCTTCACTTTCAGTATATGACCAGCGAGTGACCCTGTTTATTGATTAGTAAAAAATGTTGATTTTACTACAAGGGTTTCGCAAAATTCAAGCGATGTAATTTTTAGTAAAGTCGGGAGAAGGCATATGTAGCATAATCCAGGATAATTAGGGTATTCTGGTAGAAAATTATATGCTCTGCTGGAGCTAATTCACTGTTATTCGAAACAAATGCCTCAGTTTCTTTGCATTTAAATGAGTAGTCGCTTTTGCAGATCCAGTCAATAGGATCGCAGTCCCCTATATTACATATGAATTTCTTGAACCTGGAGTAGTCCTTTGAAATGGAGTTATAGCACTGTTTGTGCCAGCAGAAACGAGACTGAGTGCGAGGGCAAGTCTAATTCTGTCGGTGGTAGTAGCTGGCGGTTGTCTTCGAGGTGCCACATAACAGTAATAAATGACGTGATCCCACATGGTGCAGGATTACTGGCGTTGATTACTGCAGTACAGTCGATTAACACCTTAATAATATCCGAAAGTTTATAGCATATAACTGTATGCAAGAGTGTTACGTCATGGTGTCCGCGTGAGCAGATCAGCTGGGGCATTGTTGATTTCACGTTTGTCCTTCTTTATGTCACAAGCTTTGAGACATAAAGAAAACAGTGACTTGATGTGGCAATACCAAGCAGAGTATATCCGATCTGATGAACACTGACAGATGTAGGGTGCGCATCTCCCCTCCGCCCTTTTTACAAAATTAAATGCAAAACGTGCTCTGCTAGAATTGTCTCGTCCGGAATTGAAAATTCCTTTTGTACCATTCATCCCATACGATTTTTGCGCGAAAACCCAAATTGACTTTAACTACACAGCACAAAACAGAACCTATCACCATGTTCCAACACAAAAGTTAATATTAATTAGGTTATTCTTTGACAGTATTTTTTAATTAGCTTACAAAATATTTCGATCTTAAATTCGCCATCTTTTATAAATGATGGTTGTTCTGCTCGTCATTAAATTACGAGCAGTGGGAAACCTTCTTATTTCACTGCCTCATACTATCACAGAGAGATATATGCAGATTTTTCATGACATCTATGAAATACGTAGTAAACCACACCATAAAAAACGTAATAACAGTTTTTAATTTCGTCCTATTATGTATGTCGTCTTTGTGGATATTTCAATACTGCTAGTAGAAGGGTTAGGCATATTAAATTAATACTGACAGGACCCATTTCAAAGAATGTCTAAAAGAAAACTTTCGTGATGCGAAACCAAGCATTAGGTCAGAAGATACTGCAGACCTATTGCGTGCCCTCTGCGCGCTTTTGAATCCAGGGGTGTTGTGCAAGTTAACCAGACATAAGCTTCAGTACACCAACGACATTATGGGTTATTTCTTTTAATATTCCTCACATATGATGATTTATCAAACTTTAAATCCCACCCTACAAATACTAATTAAAAGTAACTGAAAGACTGAACAAAAATGACCGCTGCAGTTTTTAAATGTACATTTCAGAGGATTAGATTTGAAAGAAATTATTTTACGTAATCATTTGTCGTTTTGTCTTAATTGTATTTTCAGTACTGTGAGCTTAGTTTACACGTGAGAAATAGGAGTGATTGTTTGTCTAATTGACGAGTTAGAAAAGGACAAAAAAGGAGCTCTTATCCTTGGAATGTTAATAGTTCGTTTCACTAGAACTCCATAAGAAACTATTAAATAATCTTTTAATATAATTTAATCATATTTTTGTACTGAAAGAATAATGATTTTGTGTCACCCTAATCTAAGAATAACAGGAAAGTTTATTTACATTTATGCCCCATTGACCGTGATGTGTTAATATTAATTAACCATTAAGACTTTAGTCCTAGTTACGTTCTTCCCTATACCGCTGTTGTACGATGTGAAGTAAAATTGATGTGTAGGGATTTTTTTTGAAAGGGGTGTTTTGCTTTTTGGTGTGAGAATGAAAGGCACCAGAAATCCTGAAATTGCCTCTAAAAGCCCTCTTTGTTTAGAAGCACATTTAACTCAAAATGCGTTAATGTTGGTGATTTCCGGAACTCTGTGAACTTTCTAGATGCTATTGATTACACGATCGCCGCCAAGCTTATTTGTTGTTGAATGCAGAAGTGTATAATAACGCAGTTTGCTATAATGAATACAAGTTCTTTAAACGTTTAACCCAAGCAAGCTAATAATCGTAAATGGAAAAACAAAAACGTCTTTCTTTAACAGAATATTTTCATATATAATTCATTTTAATAATCCAAATAACTTGCTAATTTGGAATTGTCTTATGAATCGGTCTGTCGTCTGTTGGTACATGTACTTGTCTGCATTTGCCTCTTCTGCTAACAAATTAGTTCGATTCTCATCCATATCTATGGAATCTCGGAACACATGGCTTTCCGCTTGTACATTTTAAACAATTTAAAATGCACCTTTGCAGAATTTTTAAAATTTATGTCAGAGGCAACACTTTTCGACTTTTCCTCTTTGAACGGTGCTTTTAAATTATCGCAGTTCAATGTTTAATATACTAATATGACTAATATACCAATCCCGTTCCCCACTTCCCCATGTTCCATTGGATAAAATGGATAGCTCAAAGCGACGTTAGTGCTTTATAGTAATCTTACGGTTGCGAGTTCAAGCCCACCCAGGGCAATGCACAGCCAAAACAGGACTGAACTATAGCTTGCTTTGTGTAGACCTCGACTCTGTACCCTACTATTATTTGCACTTTAATTCTAAAATAACGTTATAAGTAAAACAAAGTGGTGAAGTTCCTTCGAAGTAACAGTTTTAAGTCAAACAAGAGACATTGGAAGATGACGCCCTGAAGACGCTGTAATTTAACGTCAAAAACCAACATCGAATTGGCCTCATAACCACATCGTGATACCACGTCATATGTCTTGAAGAACGATCAAAAACCAACCAAATTCCGACTACAGATTATGATGTCGTTCCGACAGCAGTGCATCTGCTGGGACGTATCCACAGTATTTTTGCTTCCACAACAGGTTTGCTTCACGGTTTTTATATGAAGCTAAGCTTGTTCATTCCTCTTCAGAAATGTAATGGCTTGGAATGCACTTAATGTTTATAGACAATATGCAACATACCTTCCATTGGAGCAGTACAGTCTTCTCTAAATACCAAGGACGTCTGTTTATAAATGAAATGAACTATTTTAACAGTGCTGTGATGTTTTGTTTAATAAGATAAGAAATCGAAAACACAGTCTTCACGTCTTACGGCTGGTTGTTTGTAACTATGCGCAATTGTCTAACGAATTGGCCACTGTTCAGGAAGAAATAGATCGGATATGACGTCACAGCAACTGCTAATGCATCGTTTTCTACCCAGTGTTTGGGACATGCTATTGAGACTCCATTAATCTAGCAGAAAAAATGATGTCATGTATCACAGCTTTCTGACGTTGGATGGCATTTGAAATGAATGTAAACAATCGGATTTCCGGCTTTACTGTTCTTTGTGGTTTGTTTCTCTCAAGGGAACCTGTCTCAGGGATTTATACACCAGGTTCAAGGTATACAGAAATCACCTACGGCGATATTACTCCGTATTTAGAGTTCACTCTAGGAAAAGTGGCTTACCCTTCCCAGGGAATTGTGGATAACCAGACACGGAAATTGTCATGTGCAGTGCACTGCACACAACACATGCAATGTAGATTCTTCTATCCACATGCGGATGCATGTTTTATACTGGCATATGGAGAAGCTGTAGGGGTTGTATCCAGTTTCAGTCTAGAATCCAGTGATATTATTTACAACAAACAAGGAGGTATGAAAATTTCATAAAATGTAAAAGAAACAAAATAATTGATAAAATGTTTTAAAAAATTAGACTTTCTATTTAGAATTCGTACTCTCGGGCACTATGGTATTGTTTGCATTTTTTCTGTAGATGCGCAATATGACCTACTTTCATTTGGTTTTTATTTTTATATTTTTAGGGTTCGGCGATTTTACTTTATTTTGGCTGTACAAGACTTGATTTTGTGCAAAATGTTATTGTTACATTATATTTAAGTAAATTGTGGTGGTTATAGTTCTGGTAGTTCTGGTTCTCATGGTTGTGATTCTGGAGGTCGTACTTTTGTAATTCTGGTAGTTGTAATTCTGGTGGTTGTAATTATGATGATTGTAATTCTTATGTTTGTAATTCTAGCGGTTGAAATGTTGGTGGTTGTAATTCAGGTGGTTGTAAGTCTGGTGGTTGTAATTTAGGCGGTTGCAAGTCTGGTGTTTGTACGTCAGGGGTTGTAATTCTAGTTGTTATAATTTTGCTGTTTGTAATTCTAGTTTTTGTAATTTTGGTAGTTGTAATTCTGGTGTTGTGCTTTTTGCTGCTAACACATCTTCGGCACATTTTATTATCTCTGTTAAAAGTGTGTACCGTTGTTTTTTAGGACCGACGGGGCTTATTATGAATTTTGAGAAACTATACGCAATCCGTTTTTCTGTGAATTGACGTGCTTTTCGTAAATGGATTGACACTGATTTTCTGTTGAAATATTGTGTTACAATGTGCTAAATAATAATTTTGAGAAACTTCATTGCATTTTGTTGCTTGTGCATTTTTTTGGGATTTTGTTGCAAAAATAATTTAACATTCTTGCGCAGAAAATATAAAAGGATGCAAAGTTGTTTCTGAGAATAAGCATTTCCATAACGGCTGGAAAGAAAGGTTAAAAACAAAATTAGCTTTTGAATTAATTCTATCAAGAATGTAAAAGATGAAGAATTTTTAAATTGGCATCAAGTAGTTAAAATGATTCTATTTGGTCAATTTTGGGGGATTACCAAAAACTAACTTTGAAAAGAGGACTGCATGGGTAGTATTCGATTAAAATACCAAAGCAATCGATTGATAAATTTGATGGAAAACATAAATTGAATAAAGGGTTACGCACTGGCTTACCGGTGGCGGATGCCTGTTACTGGTCTGACTCAACATTCGCGACGAAGGCGGTTGATCGGATCTTTCATGGACAACTTCATAATTGCAACCGTCTCCCCTCCTCAAAAAATGGTATAGCCACATATGAAAGTTTTCTGTGTCAAAATACAGTGAGGCCCTTTGGCATCGCTGAAACAGAAGCATTCTAGTTATACAAAGGCCACTCTCGTTTGACAATAGCATCGCACGAGATTGCTTCTGGAACCCCAAAACACCTCCATTCACCGCTTTACCTTTGGGGATACCTAGAGTAACACATCTGTCTCTACTGAGAGATCGAAGTGTACTGTTCTGATTAGATGTATGCCTCTTGGCGTCGTGTTAGATATTTCACTCATTGTACACACAGATGGGTGCCCGAGACGCCTTGTGACGCGTTCATTGTATGTACATAAAATCCTACGCTTATTACGCATGTTACATGTTTCACTGTTTTGACACACATATTGTTGAAGTGAGATGTCATGTTACGTCAGGCATGTTTCACTCTTTGTACACATATATGTATGTCTTGAGGTTTCGGATTACGTGTTTCTTGTTTGTACACACATGTGTTACATGTTATCTGTTTCTATACTCATTTGGATGCTCCAATGTGTCGTGTTACGCATTTCACTGTTTGTGCACATAGATATATAACCCAAGGCGTCGTGTTACATATTTTTGTATTTGTACACACAGATGCCCCGAAATGCCTTGTTCACTCTTTGTACACACAGCTGTATGCTTTGAAGCATCTTGTTACTTATTTCACTGTGCATGAACTGAGGTCTCGTGTTACGAGAAACGTGTTTCACTGTTTCTACAAACAAATGTATGCCTTCGGGTGTCGTGTGACGTGTTTTACTGTTTGTACACACAGCTGTATGCTTTGAAGCATTGTATTTTACTGATTTGATACACATATTGATGAAGTGAGGTGTCGCGTTACTTGAGGCATGTTTCACTGCTTGTACACACATATGTATGCCTAGAGGTGTCGGGTTACTTGTTTCTTGTTTGCACACACAGATGTTTGCCTTGAGACGTCGTGTTACATATTTCATGAGCTGTGGCGTAATTGGACGGGGGCTGTGGACTACTGTGAACGACAAGGAGGTTACCTGGCGGATGTTCACAGCCACATCGAGAATCAAATTATTATAAATATATCCAGAGGTACGATCCCACTTTACATGTCCGATTACTGGCACATTAAGAGTGTAGACTGTATATAAATCGTATTTAAATTGTTTATATATATATACATAAACATTAAACCTCGCAAAGTAATTTGGAACTTCAGGTTTGCACATGCTGGGGTCACATTTAAAATTCAACCGCTTTTTTATCAAACATACAATAAAGCCAATTCATCAAATAAAGTGCACCTTATAAAAATGTCAGAAAGACTAGTTCATTCGTCTGAGCGTCTTCTCGGAACAGCTCATTAAAAATAACTCATACATTTTATATTAAAGCACTCCTCAGGAATCTTAGTCAAGAACGGAATCTATTTTTGTTTGTAATGAAGAATGTGGTCTGCTGCAGCTTGACACAAGACAAGGAAACTGGCTGATTACGGTCTAAATTATAATTTAAAAACTATCCTTACCCCCAAAAAGTGTTTCTGATTTTCACTTAACCGCCAGGAGTGAGAAAAAAAGTGAGAAAAGTTATTCATTTCGAGAATTCTACGCTAGAAGGCAAATGTACGCTACTTGAGAAAAGTGGATTTTTATGGTTTAGGTTAGAAGTTAAAATAATTGATGGTAGGTGCGGAATTATTTAGCCACATAGCACAAAGTGATATCTTTGCTTCGTTTTGAGCCATATTATAGTACTTGTTGGGTGTTATTTAGGCCAATAAAAGAATAACAGTTTTCATATTTATTATTATTATTATTATTATTAATATTATTAGATCATTTATATAACCCTTAATCAAATTTGCTCTGAGGGCTTTACAAAGGTTAAAAATAACACACACATGCAAGCAAATAGATAACATTGTGACTAGAACAAACAATACAATAAATAACATAACCAGATTACCCATTATCAAACGCACGCTTAAACATGTAAGTTTTTAAACCTTTCTTAAACTGAGGCAATGATAACAACGTTTTTACACTCTCAGGTAATACATTGAGCAATTTTGGCCTGCAGTATTGACAAAAGCACCACTACCGTATCTATTATCGCGACTGAGTTCTTAGGCTACGTGATAGTGTATACATTTATGCGTAGTTCATTATGTTTACGCAAGATTCAAGCGACTTTAAAATGCAAAAAGCAATCTGCTATGACAGAGATTTGTGATTTGCTACTGTTTATACAATTTACGAAGTGATACACTATTGTAAGTTCTTATTATAAAGTGGGCTTTGCTATGGTGCACTATAGAGTAGTGCCATAATTGCGAAAATTTGTCTGAATCTTTAGCAAAGAATTTTCTTTAGAAGTATCTTTTTCAAAAGAGGAACAAATTAAAATTATGATACCATTTGATAATTCGAGATCAACAAAATTGTGACTTTTGAGAAAAATATGGACTTTACTGAGCCTGTGTATGTGTTACAAACCCATTTTGCGGCGTTAAGAACTGAGAAATTGTGATCTTGATGAGATAGAAACATAGTTTTGTTGAAACTGTAGCCTTGCAGTAGTTCTGTTTAGCAGAAAATGGATTAGTCTTATTGAACCGAAAGTTTATTAGAACAGAATCTTTGACACCAATATATACACCATACGCTGATTGAAGTTGAAGTTAGAGTAGTTTAACAAATAGATCTTTCTCCCAGTTTATCTCTTGTTGATCGCAGTGTATCTTAAAACAAAAAGCAATTCCCTGTGTCTATTTTCAAACATGTAATATATTGCAAACTGCATTTTAAATTCTGATCAAACAGCAATTTAGCACTTAAATAGAACCATCGGAAGTTGAACTTTAATATCATGATTTTTCCTTAGAGACTTTTTTCGAATTTTTTCTAATGCTATACATTTCACGAATGAGCATCAAAAGGTTATTGCACTTTCTTACCTTCAATTTAATATCCGAGTGTCAATAAAGCTAACAGAAAACTTCTCGACAATATTATGAGTTCTTATAGTCTGTGATTGTTATAGCAATGCACAGACATTTATGGCTTGGTGGAACCAAGACAGATGAAGGAACGTGGGTGTGGATACATGATGGACGGGACGTTGATTATGATGGCTGGTACCCTACAGAACCAAATAACGTCTTTGGCAATGAGAGGTGTATTCAGTTTTGGCGGGATGGATTGAGCTGGAATGATAGCAACTGTAATCGTTATGAAACGTTTGTGTGTAAAATGTACAGCTAAGTAAATAAGACAAGCTTAAAAAGAGCAACCATACATTACAAACAACACACGAAGGGCAGAAAACATTCGGATGTTTCCTGAGTGTTTTGTCTTCTTTTTCCCTTCTCGAAATATTTTTTTAATATAGTTTGTACTGTTCCAGTCGCATGAAATCTAAAAAATGCTATTAATTATCATGTTTCTCGTGGAGTCTTCACTGTGATAAGAAGGAGTGCCAAAACTTCAAACATCACCAGCTGAACTGAATGCAAATTTTAAAGCCATCTGCTGCTTTTTTTTCAAGGAAAATTAATATGTGTTTCAACATACCTAGCAGTGCTTTAATAATTGTGCATACATGTTGCATTAACCTTTCACAAATTACCTGGTGTTATTTTTCATTTTTGACTACACCGTATGGTATCTATCACATTCATAACAAACAAATCCTATTTTATTTGCTAGTCTAGTGTGAGAACCTTTAACAGCATGACACATGAAACATTGTGGAAGACTCGCTTTTGCTGCCTTCGCACTGCGTGTATTCAAATAAATATTAACTTTTTTGGTTTTAAGCACGTTTTGTATGGGTGAAGAGATCTGTAACAACAATTGCGAGAATTCTTTCTGGTAGAATATTATGTGTGGAATGGAATAAGTATTCTTTCTCACCTAAACACTGTTACTTATAAGTAACCAAAAAGCTTTTTAATATGACAGAACTTGGGAGTTGAAATAATAGAGCTAGTTTCCGTGTTACTTCTGTCTTGACCGTGTTCTTATTTGTCAGATAACGGTACAATAACGCACTGATATAGTGCATAAATATGGCGTTGCGAATGGTGTTCAAAATGAGTGTTTTGTGTTAAAGTTGTTCCCTATCTTATAAGCCTTCCGTTATCAATAACAAGAATAAAAGTGCAGGCTACCACTGACATTGATTTGCCAAATTATATGAAAGTGAGCCACACTCCATGCCCTTGTACTTTCTTACCACCCCTGTCCTCGTACTAACCTGCAAGCCCTGTCCTACAAGCCTGTTACCAATGTCTTTGTACTAACGTCCCGTTCCTGCCCTTGTAATTAACTATCATCCCTTTCCTTACACTTACCTGCCACCCCTGCCCTTGTACAAAGTTACCACCAATGTATAACTCAATTGTTATTATAACGACAGAACAGAAACAGGTTCCTTATCGCTTTTATGCCATGTTATCGTGAATTGAAAACAAGCGCCCTGGGCAGAAACGCAAAAGAAAATATTCTTTACAAAAGTGTTAAAGCAAGGCTAAAAATATTGCATGTCACCTTCGTTAATCATCCAAATTTAATATTTTAACCTGTCTTTCTTGTTCTTGTACTTCCCTACCATCCTTAACATAAAAAGACGATAGTCTGCTTACAACTGAAATAAAATTAAAATGAAGGGTTTCTATCAAAGGTTAAGTTATACGATATAATATTTTATGATGGAATATAGCCGATATTGCAAAAATAATTGCAGATCAGTTTCTTATTTTTCCTTATAAGACAAAAGCAATATTTTCTATTGACCATAATTAACGACACGCGGTTGCATTCTCAAGTGTGTAAATTTTTCACGTAAATAAAATTTACGTTATTGTCTCTTCATTTTCAACATATGGCCATTGAGTGACCCTGTTTATTGGTTCATAAAAAAGAGAGTGTTTTGACACAAGAGTTTCGCAAAAATTCAAAGCAATGTATTTTTTATTAAAACCGGGCGGCATGGGTATCCTGTCTAGCATAATCCAAGAATTTGGTCTCAGGGATACCCTAATAATATTTGCTGCTTGGCGTTTAAGCGATAATGGGGTATTCTTGTAGAAAATTATATGCTGTACTGCAGCTAATTCACTGTTATTTGAAACAAATGCCTCAGTTTCCTGGCATTTAAATGAGTAGCCACTTTCGCAGATCAAATCAATTAGATCACAGTCTCCTGTATTACATATGAATTTCTCAAACCTAGAGTAGTCCTTTGAAGCTTTACTTGTAGCGCTGTTTGAGCCTGCAGAAATGAGACTGAGTATGAGTGCTAATCTAATTCTCTCGCTTGTTGTAGCTATGTCAAAAGGTGTCATCTGGCGATTGTCTTCGAGGTGTATATCACTGCCACTTAACAGTAATAAATGGCATGATCCCACGTGGCCCAGGCTATAACGATTATGACAGAAGGAGAAGGCGCTGCAAACGTGTTCACAGAATACATGAAGTGGAGTGCTGTTCATGCTATCCCTGGCATTGATTGCTGCATTACAGTCGATTAATAACTTAATCATATTCGACGGTTTATAGCATACAGCTATATGCAAGGGTGTTACGTTATGGTGTCCACGTAAACAGGTCAGCTGGGGCATTGTTGAATTAACGTTTGCCCCTCTTTGTGTCAAGAGCTTTGCCGCTGAAAGAAAATAGCGATTTGATGCGGCAATACCAAGCAGAGTATATCCGTGTTCGTTTCTTATTTCTGGATCAAGCCCATGCGATAAAAATATATCAGTCACCTTACTGATTGTGTCATGCATTATATGACATTTCTGGATATTATCAAAAAAGGCAAGCGTATGTTTCTCTTTATATTCCAGGAAGCACATCAACAGATGCGGGTGGGTGTTTTGTTTTCTTGCAGCGAGTTCTATAGCGGTATATCCATTTTTGTCTAGCATAGTGACGTCAGGTCCACATGTCAAAAGTAATCTCAGTACTTTGTAGTGATTCATGTGCACTGCGATGTGGAGTGCCGTTGTATTATAACAAAATGTAGTAGTTTCATCAATAACAATTTGTTCTATCATCTGGCGTACAGGACTCCGCCTGATGGAATTCAATAAAACACAAATTCCCCATTTCTTCCTTGCATATTTTAAAAGTACCTTTATAACATCAATGTTATGATAGTACACAGCCAGTAAAAGAGGTGTGCAGTTTTGTCTACCAACGGTAAAAACTACGCTGTCAGTGTCTCTGACATTATCTGCTTCGTGACTTAATATAAGATCTGCTACCTTGGCACTTTTTTCTTGGTCTTTATTTTTAATACACTTCAGAAGTCCTGTTTCCAAAGAATAAGGACAAGTAACTAATATATCAAAATTTTTATCCTGTAACATATCGCTAACTAATTCTATATCTACATTCGCACATGCATGTAAAAAGTTATCTTGCACGAGCGACATTTTTGTAGAGACGAACTGAATTTTATGCTCTCGCAGCCTTATTATTGCTTCATAAACATGAACGCGGAACTTAATATGCCTGTGCTGTACTTGGAGAGAGACGCGTTTAGCTAGCTATCTACTTTATGTTCTGCATTATATAGAATCAAGGCTTCTCAGGCCTTAATGTCAAGGATGCATATAGTGTTCACGTGTAATATACTTTTATTTGGCATTCGATCTTCTGTGTATGTGTAATATGAAAAAACAGACTAGTATTAATAATTACGCTTTCTATATACCAGTATACTTTATGTTGATGCGGAACGTTGCTTTGCAATAACAACACTAGTAAAATACTGGACCGTAAATATTTGTTTTCAATGTAAAACATGCACTCACAAAATGCAGTGTTCATATCTCAGATTATCTAAGGTGGGATCCTTTACTAGATTATCTTGTCATTGACACTTTTAATGCCAGTTGAGTGCTTTTTTAAATACATTTTCTGGGATTGCTGTTTCGCAAGATATGCAAATATTGCTATTGTTTTATAACAGCGCTCTTAAATTTGAGGTTTTCAAACCTACCCATTATATAATGCATATTAACCTGTTTAGGGGTTTCGCAGTATTGTTATATGGGCTTATTTACTCTCATATCTTATTAAAATAAATTTTAAATTGCTTTTACATTTTACTACTGATTAATTTACCAATCATTCCAACATTTATTTTGCGTTTATATATATTTGTTTTGGGATGGGCTTGTTACGTAAACATTTGCAGAAATGTAGATCGATTTAAATTTGATGCCAGCATAACGTCGCACTATACTGCACTATAGGAGTAAACAAACTTGACAATATATACAACAAGGTATAATAATTAGGAATGATTACGAATAATAGTCGTGAAAAAGTCAAGGAATCAAAACTATGATGCGATCGTAAGGTACAAAATACAAGTACAACTGTAATTCTTGGCAAGCTGGTACACCAGGGATATGGTTAGCAGTCTCCGAAAATCCCTGAACTAAAGGAGGTTTCAGATTAAACAGATATATAAGAAGTGTACTGTTGATGTTACTGCAGTGGCAGTGTTCCTTACACTAAGCTTATTTCACAGCAAGTATTGAACTGAGGAAGTAATTAATTGTGGTCAGACGTTAGGGTAAATCCAGCTATGGGAGTCTTAACGATAGCTACTGGACAATCTACAGTCATGACATTTGGTTATGTATAAAACTGGTCAAAAAGGGCCATTTGATTTTTTTTACATTTATACAGCTACCACATTTAAGTATACGAGATACGCAAGACTGATAAGAAAGTTTGGGTATTACTTGATACCAAAAATTTGTAGAACTGAACTATCAGGCGATATACATCGGATGATGCAAACAATGGCTGAGACAGGGTGCACATTTTTACACGCGGGTGAAAATGATGTAGAAGTTGCAGATACATAACAGAATAATGCCTTTAATGTGTTATTTCGGTTGTTCTGATTCATTACAGACCGGGTCTTCTATGAAGAACAAAGATAACGGTAAAAGTGCGCTGATTGCTGATCTTATACTAAGACATGAAACGAACGACAAAACACTGTGGGTAAACAAAACTGTGCTCCTGTGATACTTGTTGTATACTATCGCAATAAAATATACACAAAAAGGGAGGTTTCACGATTTGTTTAAATTACAGCTGACGAAAAAATGCCAGGAAATTGTTATAAATGAAAGTGACAGATTTTGTCACGATACAACAGCTACAGTGTTCAGTCGTTAGTTTACTGTTGTCCGGTGATCCTGACGTCACTATTTTAGAAGGATGTAGATTTTCCGCCATTGAACTCGCCGATAAAAAAGACAGAACACCAATCAACAGCTAAAGCAATGTTTTAATGATAACAAAGAAAAATCTCGCTCGTGTCCTTTGCGATAAAACGCAACACTGTCACATTATGCATGGCACCATCAGTAAGATAACGAGTATATTCTAATCAGTAAGATAATAAGTATATTCGTATCAGTAAGATAGCAGGTATATTCTTATCAGTAAGATAACGAGTATATTCTTATCAGTAAGATAACGAATGTATACTTATAGGTAAGATAACGAGTATATTCTTATCAGTAAGATAACGGGTATTTTTTCTTATCAGAAATATAACGGGTATATTCCTATCTGTAAGATAACGGGTATATTCTTACATTCTTATCTGTAAGATAACGAGTACATTCTTATCAGTAAGATAACGATCATCTTCTTATTCATGGACCCGACACAGACATTAGGAATGAAAACGGTTACATTCTTTTGCGTATTGCTTTGGGAAGTCCCGATTTCACTGCTACTGCAAGATAGTTGATAAAACATACAAATATGAATGTAAAATGCCCCAGCTGGTTTGTTTTCCTGCTCATAAATACGTAACCCCACTACAATATTGTTGCGTTCTACAGACCGGCCGCGATAACCCCAAGATATTAACTGACGCCAACGTACTGAACAACGCCGTCTATAGCGTGGGTCGTATGGTCAACTTTAAGTCGATTTGAACTGTGTAGGACTGTTCTAGCTGTACCCTATGCCACTATCAACAGGTGCGTGAGGTACCATTAGGTACCATTAGTGCTAGCGCAACAATGGCAGTTACGTGAAACTGACTTACGATTTTTAGGTTTAAAATCGGTAATGAAAAAGTGGAAATTGGAAATAAACGGAATGTGAAAAAATGGTTTTTTTGTGTGTGTGTTTCATGGTTTCAGACCATCAGATTACATGACCTCAATATGGATCGTCAAAATAAATCTTCCAAATTTTATCCCACTACTGTATACCCCTTCCCTACAATTCACGCATAAAAGGAGGGAGACCGGGGTGGGGCTGGCAAGGGTGTAATTTATGTATTAAGTAGGCGAGCGTGCCACAAAAACATAAGCATAATAACAAAATAACTTGTAGACATTAATGCGACATAGAAGAAAAGCGGGGGGGGGGGGGGGGAGGGGACGGGTATGCATACACTCATGCAAGGATCGAGAGGGGGCGGGACGTGGGGGAAGAGGGGTGAACTCCATGCGGCTATTCCCTGTTTCTGCATAGCTGCAAATGCTGAACAAAGCGTGCAACAAGGGTCGATCTATATACAGGAGCAACTGTTGAGAGAACAGGCACTTGGCCAATGAGACACACGGTGAAGATGTCTGGGGGTGGGGCACCACGTGTTCGCTGTCGAGAAGCTATGGTTCCAAAAGCTTGCCAATCACAGGCCGAGTCTAGAGGGTTGTTTCAAGCAATAAAAAGCCAGGGAAGATTTCGCTCTCTTTTGCTTGGGACGGGGAACGTCTAGAGCGGCTGCTTCCATCCAGCCGCGATGTATGAACATCTTAATCGCGACTCTCGAGCACAGAATCAAGCGAAATACGGTCCAACTGAACTGGAAAAAAGTGGATACCTGCATTTTCCGGTGGCTCTTTTCTCCACAGAACAACACATGAAGATACAAATAACGCAAAGCGTAGACCCAAATGTTCAGCCCGCCCTAAGCCTACCCAAAGCTAAGTGAAGTTGGAGAGGGGGGAGGGGCTATCCTTGCGAAGGCAGACAGTTGCTTTTTATTTCACGGCTGCTTTCTCGATCTGGCTCCTTCGCGGTCCGGCATCTCCGAGTGTTCGACCGACCACTCCCGGAAAGCACCGAGACACGGATATGCCTCCGGCATATGCTTGCGTCAGTCTGCGAAGAGGGATGTGCGCGAGGGCGAGCATAGCGTGTGGGAAGCTGAACTCTCGTCTTCCCCCCCCCCCCCACTCCCATCCCCATCCCCAATAAATACTTCCGATTTAAATTTCATGTTTTGTTTTCTGTTCGTCTTGTGGAGAATCCGAACCTCACCACTACAGCGACTTGAGAAACTCGAACTTCCGAAATCACCCCCAACCTCCGCCACCGCCATCCTCCCCCTCATTCCCCAATCCTCCCTAACCCTTATAAGAACTTACGATACAAATTTCAGGTTTTGTTTTTCTGTTTTTCTTTATTTCTACATTAATGCATTAACCACAATATGCCAGACGATAACAAAACACGTGACTCTTATACCACGGGAAACACTGAATTACATTTTAAGGTTAAGTAACTGCAACATCCAGAGACGACATCAACCCATTTCTGACACTTGCCAGTTTGGTTCAGGGAACGACACCAACCCATTTCTGACACTTGCCAGGTTGGTTCTGGGAACGACACCAACCCATTTCTGACACTTGCCAGGTTGGTTCTGGGAACGACACCAACCCATTTGTGACACTTGCCAGGTTGGTTCTGGGAACGACACCAACACATTTGTGACAGTCTGTGTGTTTTCTACACAAAATCTACACATGTAAACCGTCCATATCACAGAAGTAAGAATAGAAATATTTACTACCTAGAATGAACTAGACCGAATTTCGCTACACGTAGCGAAATGACACCCACTTGCAATGGTACAATCTATCTGGTCAAAGACACATTTTTCAGTCTTTCCACATAATTGTCAGCTTCCGAATTATTATCATGAACAAGGATATCGAAGTAAATATAATGTAATCTCAAATAATCAAATTCCCGTTTTCTAACCGTTTTTAAGATAATGGACAACTACCGGTTTGTGACCTTGACCATGACGGAGGAGGTACCTCTTATATAACGTCTTTTAGGCCCAAAAGGTCGAAAATAAGCTCAAAATCGCTCTATCTCTAACCGTTTTCGAGATAATGGTCAACTTCCGGTTTTTGGCCTTGACCATGACGGAGGAGGTCAAGGTCACCGAGGTACCTCTTATATAACGTCTTTTATGCCCAAAGGGTCGAAAATAAGCTCAAAATCGCTCTATCTCTAACCGTTTTCGAGATAATGGTCAACTTCCGGTTTTTGACCTTGACCATGACGGAGGAGGTCAAGGTCACCGAGGTACCTCTTATATAACGTCTTTTAGGCCCAAAGGGTCGAAAATAAGCTCAAAATCGCTCTATCTCTAACCGTTTTCGAGATAATGGTCAACTTCCGGTTTTTGACATTGACCTTGACGGAGGAGGTCAAGGTCACCGTGGTACCTCTCAAATAACGTCTTTTAGGCCCAAAGGGTAGAAAATAAGCTCAAAATCGCTCTATCTCTAACCGTTTTCGAGATTATGGTCAACTTCCGGTTTTTTACCTTGACCATGACGGAGGAGGTCAAGGTCACCGAGGTACTACTTATATAACGTCTTTTAGGCCAAAAGGGTCGAAAATAAGCTCAAAATCGGTATATCTCTAACCGTTTTCGAGATAATGGTCAACTTCCGGTTTTTGACCTTGACCATGACGGAGGAGGTCAAGGTCACCGAGGTACCTCTTATATAACGTCTTTTAGGCCCAAAGAGTCGAAAATAAGCTCAAAATCGCTCTATTTCTAACCGTTTTCGAGATAATGGTCAACTTCCGGTTTTTGACCTTGACCATGACGGAGGAGGTGAAGGTCACCGGGGTACCTCTTATATAACGTCTTTTAGGCCCAAAGAGTCGAAAATAAGCTCAAAATCGCTCTATCTCTAACCGTTTTCGAGATAATGGTCAACTTCCGGTTTTTGACCTTGACCATGACGGAGGAGGTCAAGGTCACCGAGGTACTACTTATATAACGTCTTTTAGGCCAAAAGGGTCGAAAATAAGCTCAAAATCGGTATATCTCTAACCGTTTTCGAGATAATGGTCAACTTCCGGTTTTTGACCTTGACCATGACGGAGGAGGTCAAGGTCACCGAGGTACCTCTTATATAACGTCTTTTAGGCCCAAAGAGTCGAAAATAAGCTCAAAATCGCTCTATCTCTAACCGTTTTCGAGATAATGGTCAACTTCCGGTTTTTGACATTGACCTTGACGGAGGAGGTCAAGGTCACCGAGGTACCTCTTACATAACGTCTTTTAGGCCCAAAGGGTCGAAAATAAGCTCAAAATCGCTCTATCTCTAACCGTTTTCGAGATAATGGTCAACTTCCGGTTTTTGGCCTTGACCATGACGGAGGAGGTCAAGGTCACCGAGGTACCTCTTATATAACGTCTTTTAGGCCTAATGGGTCGAAAATAAGCTCAAAATCGCTCTATCTCTAACCGTTTTCGAGATAGTGGTCAACTTCCGGTTTTTGACATTGACCTTGACGGAGGAGGTCAAGGTCACCGAGGTACCTTTATGTAACGTCCTTTATGCCCAAAGTGTCTAAAATACGCTCAAAATCGCTCTATCTCTAACCGTTTTCGAGATAATGCACAATTTTTCTTTAACGGAATTCAATATACAGAAGTCAGATGACCTTGACCTTGACACCGAATGTCGAGATTCCATACATGATGTTACTGCCTACTGATACCGTGCACGTGTTGAAACAAGGATTTGAGTGCTATTTCCAGCAATTTTTCGTGATGGAATAGGTTTTTGAGAAAATATTTTGACCCCAATTTGACCTTGACCTTGAAGGTCAAGGTCAAAAAATTTTGCGGCTGTCACGACATCTCATCACCCTCTATCTCTGTGCCGAATTTCATCGTCCTACGTCAAAATGCCTAGGAGGAGTTTTCTGGAAACCTCCGTGACGGAAAAAAAAACAAAACAAAAAACAACCAAAAAAAAAGGAAGGAATAAACGGTCAGAATTCTTTGCAAAGCATACCCATTTGCAAACTATGTTTGCAAGTGGGAATAAAGACATGATCACTTGGGAAGAGGAAAAATCAGTACGGACAATGAGCTGTCGACTGAATGCTCTCAGTCGGAATATCCAATTTTTTTTGCTCTCCTTTTCACAAGCAATCATATTTGTCTTTATAGAACTAGGAAGAAAATCAAATTGCACTTTTAATAATAATTATCCACAGATTTCCGTATCGAGGTGTTTATTTTTGCGGCGCAGTTTCTCTTTCTTGTCCTAGTTGCCATGTTTCTTCCACGGCTTATCAACGCCGCCGCTTGCGTTGCCATGTTGACCGTCGGCATCGCTATGGTGAGCTGTGTAGCCCTGGCGGCGCGTGAAGTTCATCACTCCGTGCACACCCTTACTTCCGTCCCGCGGCTTGCTCTAGAGTCAGACTACATTAGACAGACCACATTAGACAGATAGACCACATTAGATAGATCACACTCGACAATTAGCCACTGTTGCTGACGGAGCTTTTTTCTTTTTTATATATTTTTTTAATTATCATTATTGTAGTTGCCACTTGGCATTGAAAATGCCAAATGGGGATGGATTGCCTCGAATTCTTCACCTATTTTTTTTATTCCCACTTGCAAACATAGTTTGAAAATGGGTATGGTTTGCTAAGAATTCCGGCGTTTATTCCTTCCTTTTTTTTTTGTTTTTTTTTGTTTTGTTTTTTCCGTCACGGAGGTTTCCAGAAAACTCCTCCTACGCTATTTGACGTAGGACGATGACATTTGGCACAGAGATAGAGGGTGATGAGATGTCGTGAAATCCGCAAATTTTTTTGACCTTGATCTTCAAGGTCAAGGTCAAATTGAGGTCAAAGTTTTTTTGCCACAAATTGGTTTCCAGAAAACTCCTCCTAGGCTTTTTGACGTAGGACGATGAAATTTGGCACAGAGATAGAGGGTGATGAGATGTCGTGCAATCCGCAAAATTTTTTGACCTTGACCTTCAAGGTCAAGGTCAAATTGAGGTCAAAATATTTTTTCAAAAACCTATTCCATCAAGAAAAATTGCTGGAAACAGCGCTCAAATCCTTGTCTCAACACGTGTACGGTATCAGTAGGCAGTAAAATCATGGATGGAATCTCGACATTCAGTGTCAAGGTCAAGGTCATGTGACTTCTCTATATTGAATTCCGTTAGAGAAAAATTGTGCATTATCTCGAAAACGGTTAGAGATAGAGCGATTTTGAGGTTATTTTCGACCCTTTGGGCCTAAAAGACGTTACATAAGGGGTACCTCGGTGAGCTTGACCTCCTCCGTCAAAGTCAAGGTCAAAAACCGGAAGTTGACCATTATCTCGAAAACGGTTAGAGATAGAGCGATTTTGAGCTTATTTTGGACCCTTTGGGCCTAAAAGACGTTATATAAGAGGTACCTCGATGACCTTGACATCCTCCGTCATGGTCAAGGTCAAAAACCGGAAGTTGACCATTATCTCGAAAACGGCTAGAGATAGAGCGATTTTGAGCTTATTTTCGACCCTTTGGGCATAAACGACGTTACCTAAGAGGTACCTCGGTGACCTTGAACTCCTCCGTAAAGGTCAAGGTCAAAAACCGGAAGTTGACCATTATCTCGAAAACGGTTAGAGATAGAGCGATTTTGAGCTTATTTTCGACCCTTTGGGCCTAAAAGACGTCATATAAGAGGTACCTCGATGACCTTGACCTCCTCCGTCAAGGTCAAGGTCAAAAACCGGAAGTTGACCATTATCTCGAAAACAGTTAGAGATAGAGCGATTTTGAGCTTATTTTCGACCCTTTGGGCCTAAAAGACGTTACATAAGAGGTACCTCGGTGACCTTCACCTCCTCCGTCATGGTCAAGGTCAAAAACCGGAAGTTGACCATTATCTCGAAAACGGTTAGAGATAGAGCGATTTTGAGCTTATTTTCGACCCTTTGGGCCTAAAAAGACGTTATATTAGAGGTACCTCGGTGACCTTGAACTCCTCCGTCAAGGTCAAGGTCAAAAACCGGAAGTTGACCATTATCTCGAAATCGGTTTGGGCCTAAAAGACGTTATATAAGAGGCACCTCGGTGAGCTTGACCTCCTCCGTGAAGGTCAAGGTCAACAACCGGAAGTTGACCATTATCTCGAAAACGGTTAGAGATAGAGCGACTTTGAGCTTATTTTAGACCCTTTGGGCATAAACGACGTTACATAAGAGGTACCTCGGTGACCTTGACCTCCTCCGTCATGGTCAAGGTCAAAAACCGAAAGTTGACCATTATCTCGAAAACGGTTAGAGATAGAGCGATTTTGAGCTTATTTTCGACCCTTTTGGCCTAAAAGACGTTATATAAGTAGTACCTCGGTGACCTTGACCTCCTCCGTCATGGTCAAGGTAAAAAACCGGAAGTTGACCATAATCTCGAAAACGGTTAGAGATAGAGCGATTTTGAGCTTATTTTCGACCCTTTGGGCCTAAAAGACGTTACATAAGGGGTACCTCGGTGAGCTTGACCTCCTCCGTCAAAGTCAAGGTCAAAAACCGGAAGTTGACCATTATCTCGAAAACGGTTAGAGATAGAGCGATTTTGAGCTTATTTTGGACCCTTTGGGCCTAAAAGACGTTATATAAGAGGTTACTCGGTGACCTTGACCTCCTCCATCATGGTCAAGGTCAAAAAAACCGGAAGTTGACCATTATCTCGAAAACGGCTAGAGATAGAGCGATTTTGAGCTTATTTTCGACCCTTTGGGCATAAACGACGTTACCTAAGAGGTACCTCGGTGACCTTGAACTCCTCCGTAAAGGTCAAGGTCAAAAACCGGAAGTTGACCATTATCTCGAAAACGGTTAGAGATAGAGCGATTTTGAGCTTATTTTCGACCCTTTGGGCATAAACGACGTTACCTAAGAGGTACCTCGGTGACCTTGAACTCCTCCGTCAAGGTCAATGTCAAAAACCGGAAGTTGACCATTATCTCGAAAACAGTTAGAGATAGAGCGATTTTGAGCTTATTTTCGACCCTTTGGGCCTAAAAGACGTTACATAAGAGGTACCTCGGTGACCTTCACCTCCTCCGTCATGGTCAAGGTCAAAAACCGGAAGTTGACCATTATCTCGAAAACGGTTAGAGATAGAGCGATTTTGAGCTTATTTTCGACCCTTTGGGCCTAAAAAGACGTTATATTAGAGGTACCTCGGTGACCTTGAACTCCTCCGTCAAGGTCAAGGTCAAAAACCGGAAGTTGACCATTATCTCGAAATCGGTTTGGGCCTAAAAGACGTTATATAAGAGGCACCTCGGTGAGCTTGACCTCCTCCGTGAAGGTCAAGGTCAACAACCGGAAGTTGACCATTATCTCGAAAACGGTTAGAGATAGAGCGACTTTGAGCTTATTTTAGACCCTTTGGGCATAAACGACGTTACATAAGAGGTACCTCGGTGACCTTGACCTCCTCCGTCATGGTCAAGGTCAAAAACCGAAAGTTGACCATTATCTCGAAAACGGTTAGAGATAGAGCGATTTTGAGCTTATTTTCGACCCTTTTGGCCTAAAAGACGTTATATAAGTAGTACCTCGGTGACCTTGACCTCCTCCGTCATGGTCAAGGTAAAAAACCGGAAGTTGACCATAATCTCGAAAACGGTTAGAGATAGAGCGATTTTGAGCTTATTTTCGACCCTTTGGGCCTAAAAGACGTTATATAAGAGGTACTTCGATGACCTTGACCTCCTCCGTCATGGTCAAGGTCAAAAACCGGAAGTTGACCATTATCTCGAAAACGGCTAGAGATAGAGCGATTTTGAGCTTATTTTCGACCCTTTGGGCATAAACGACGTTACCTAAGAGGTACCTCGGTGACCTTCACCTCCTCCGTCATGGTCAAGGTCAAAAACCGGAAGTTGACCATTATCTCGAAAACGGTTAGAGATAGAGCGATTTTTAGCTTATTTTCGACCCTTTGGGCCTAAAAAGACGTTATATTAGAGGTACCTCGGTGACCTTGAACTCCTCCGTCAAGGTCAAGGTCAAAAACCGGAAGTTGACCATTATCTCGAAATCGGTTTGGGCCTAAAAGACGTTATATAAGAGGCACCTCGGTGAGCTTGACCTCCTCCGTGAAGGTCAAGGTCAACAACCGGAAGTTGACCATTATCTCGAAAACGGTTAGAGATAGAGCGACTTTGAGCTTATTTTAGACCCTTTGGGCATAAACGACGTTACATAAGAGGTACCTCGGTGACCTTGACCTCCTCCGTCATGGTCAAGGTCAAAAACCGGAAGTTGACCATTATCTCGAAAACGGTTAGAGATAGAGCGATTTTGAGCTTATTTTCGACCCTTTTGGCCTAAAAGACGTTATATAAGTAGTACCTCGGTGACCTTGACCTCCTCCGTCATGGTCAAGGTAAAAAACCGGAAGTTGACCATAATCTCGAAAACGGTTAGAGATAGAGCGATTTTGAGCTTATTTTCGACCCTTTGGGCCTAAAAGACGTTACATAAGGGGTACCTCGGTGAGCTTGACCTCCTCTGTCAAAGTCAAGGTCAAAAACCGGAAGTTGACCATTATCTCGAAAACGGTTAGAGATAGAGCGATTTTGAGCTTATTTTGGACCCTTTGGGCCTAAAAGACGTTATATAAGAGGTACCTCGATGACCTTGACCTCCTCCGTCATGGTCAAGGTCAAAAACCGGAAGTTGACCATTATCTCGAAAACGGCTAGAGATAGAGCGATTTTGAGCTTATTTTCGACCCTTTGGGCATAAACGACGTTACCTAAGAGGTACCTCGGTGACCTTGAACTCCTCCGTAAAGGTCAAGGTCAAAAACCGGAAGTTGACCATTATCTCGAAAACGGTTAGAGATAGAGCGATTTTGAGCTTATTTTCGACCCTTTGGGCCTAAAAGACGTTATATAAGAGGTACCTCGATGACCTTGACCTCCTCCGTCAAGGTCAATGTCAAAAACCGGAAGTTGACCATTATCTCGAAAACAGTTAGAGATAGAGCGATTTTGAGCTTATTTTCGACCCTTTGGGCCTAAAAGACGTTACATAAGAGGTACCTCGGTGACCTTCACCTCCTCCGTCATGGTCAAGGTCAAAAGCCGGAAGTTGACCATTATCTCGAAAACGGTTAGAGATAGAGCGATTTTGAGCTTATTTTCGACCCTTTGGGCCTAAAAAGACGTTATATTAGAGGTACCTCGGTGACCTTGAACTCCTCCGTCAAGGTCAAGGTCAAAAACCGGAAGTTGACCATTATCTCGAAATCGGTTTGGGCCTAAAAGACGTTATATAAGAGGCACCTCGGTGAGCTTGACCTCCTCCGTGAAGGTCAAGGTCAACAACCGGAAGTTGACCATTATCTCGAAAACGGTTAGAGATAGAGCGACTTTGAGCTTATTTTAGACCCTTTGGGCATAAACGACGTTACATAAGAGGTACCTCGGTGACCTTGACCTCCTCCGTCATGGTCAAGGTCAAAAACCGGAAGTTGACCATTATCTCGAAAACGGTTAGAGATAGAGCGATTTTGAGCTTATTTTCGACCCTTTTGGCCTAAAAGACGTTATATAAGTAGTACCTCGGTGACCTTGACCTCCTCCGTCATGGTCAAGGTAAAAAACCGGAAGTTGACCATAATCTCGAAAACGGTTAGAGATAGAGCGATTTTGAGCTTATTTTCGACCCTTTGGGCCTAAAAGACGTTACATAAGGGGTACCTCGGTGAGCTTGACCTCCTCCGTCAAAGTCAAGGTCAAAAACCGGAAGTTGACCATTATCTCGAAAACGGTTAGAGATAGAGCGATTTTGAGCTTATTTTGGACCCTTTGGGCCTAAAAGACGTTATATAAGAGGTACCTCGATGACCTTGACCTCCTCCGTCATGGTCAAGGTCAAAAACCGGAAGTTGACCATTATCTCGAAAACGGCTAGAGATAGAGCGATTTTGAGCTTATTTTCGACCCTTTGGGCATAAACGACGTTACCTAAGAGGTACCTCGGTGACCTTGAACTCCTCCGTAAAGGTCAAGGTCAAAAACCGGAAGTTGACCATTATCTCGAAAACGGTTAGAGATAGAGCGATTTTGAGCTTATTTTCGACCCTTTGGGCCTAAAAGACGTTATATAAGAGGTACCTCGATGACCTTGACCTCCTCCGTCAAGGTCAATGTCAAAAACCGGAAGTTGACCATTATCTCGAAAACAGTTAGAGATAGAGCGATTTTGAGCTTATTTTCGACCCTTTGGGCCTAAAAGACGTTACATAAGAGGTACCTCGGTGACCTTCACCTCCTCCGTCATGGTCAAGGTCAAAAACCGGAAGTTGACCATTATCTCGAAAACGGTTAGAGATAGAGCGATTTTGAGCTTATTTTCGACCCTTTGGGCCTAAAAAGACGTTATATTAGAGGTACCTCGGTGACCTTGAACTCCTCCGTCAAGGTCAAGGTCAAAAACCGGAAGTTGACCATTATCTCGAAATCGGTTTGGGCCTAAAAGACGTTATATAAGAGGCACCTCGGTGAGCTTGACCTCCTCCGTGAAGGTCAAGGTCAACAACCGGAAGTTGACCATTATCTCGAAAACGGTTAGAGATAGAGCGACTTTGAGCTTATTTTAGACCCTTTGGGCATAAACGACGTTACATAAGAGGTACCTCGGTGACCTTGACCTCCTCCGTCATGGTCAAGGTCAAAAACCGGAAGTTGACCATTATCTCGAAAACGGTTAGAGATAGAGCGATTTTGAGCTTATTTTCGACCCTTTTGGCCTAAAAGACGTTATATAAGTAGTACCTCGGTGACCTTGACCTCCTCCGTCATGGTCAAGGTAAAAAACCGGAAGTTGACCATAATCTCGAAAACGGTTAGAGATAGAGCGATTTTGAGCTTATTTTCGACCCTTTGGGCCTAAAAGACGTTACATAAGGGGTACCTCGGTGAGCTTGACCTCCTCCGTCAAAGTCAAGGTCAAAAACCGGAAGTTGACCATTATCTCGAAAACGGTTAGAGATAGAGCGATTTTGAGCTTATTTTGGACCCTTTGGGCCTAAAAGACGTTATATAAGAGGTACCTCGATGACCTTGACCTCCTCCGTCATGGTCAAGGTCAAAAACCGGAAGTTGACCATTATCTCGAAAACGGTTAGAGATAGAGCGATTTTGAGCTTATTTTCGACCCTTTGGGCATAAACGACGTTACCTAAGAGGTACCTCGGTGACCTTGAACTCCTCCGTAAAGGTCAAGGTCAAAAACCGGAAGTTGACCATTATCTCGAAAACGGTTAGAGATAGAGCGATTTTGAGCTTATTTTCGACCCTTTGGGCCTAAAAGACGTTATATAAGAGGTACCTCGATGACCTTGACCTCCTCCGTCAAGGTCAATGTCAAAAACCGGAAGTTGACCATTATCTCGAAAACAGTTAGAGATAGAGCGATTTTGAGCTTATTTTCGACCCTTTGGGCCTAAAAGACGTTACATAAGAGGTACCTCGGTGACCTTCACCTCCTCCGTCATGGTCAAGGTCAAAAACCGGAAGTTGACCATTATCTCGAAAACGGTTAGAGATAGAGCGATTTTGAGCTTATTTTCGACCCTTTGGGCATAAACGACGTTACCTAAGAGGTACCTCGGTGACCTTGAACTCCTCCGTAAAGGTCAAGGTCAAAAACCGGAAGTTGACCATTATCTCGAAAACGGTTAGAGATAGAGCGATTTTGAGCTTATTTTCGACCCTTTGGGCCTAAAAGACGTTATATAAGAGGTACCTCGATGACCTTGACCTCCTCCGTCAAGGTCAATGTCAAAAACCGGAAGTTGACCATTATCTCGAAAACAGTTAGAGATAGAGCGATTTTGAGCTTATTTTCGACCCTTTGGGCCTAAAAGACGTTACATAAGAGGTACCTCGGTGACCTTCACCTCCTCCGTCATGGTCATGGTCAAAAACCGGAAGTTGACCATTATCTCGAAAACGGTTAGAGATAGAGCGATTTTGAGCTTATTTTCGACCCTTTGGGCCTAAAAAGACGTTATTTTAGAGGTACCTCGGTGACCTTGAACTCCTCCGTCAAGGTCAAGGTCAAAAACCGGAAGTTGACCATTATCTCGAAATCGGTTCGAGATAGAGCGATTTTGAGGTTATTTTCGACCCTTTGGGCCTAAAAGACGTTATATAAGAGGCACCTCGGTGAGCTTGACCTCCTCCGTGAAGGTCAAGGTCAACAACCGGAAGTTGACCATTATCTCGAAAACGGTTAGAGATAGAGCGACTTTGAGCTTATTTTAGACCCTTTGGGCATAAACGACGTTACATAAGAGGTACCTCGGTGACCTTGAACTCCTCCGTCAAGGTCAAGGTCAAAAACCGGAAGTTGACCATTATCTCGAAAACGGTTAGAGATATACCGATTTTGAGCTTATTTTCGACCCTTTTGGCCTAAAAGACGTTATATAAGTAGTACCTCGGTGACCTTGACCTCCTCCGTCATGGTCAAGGTAAAAAACCGGAAGTTGACCATAATCTCGAAAACGGTTAGAGATAGAGCGATTTTGAGCTTATTTTCGACCCTTTGGGCCTAAAAGACGTTATATAAGAGGTACCTCGGTGACCTTGACCTCCTCCGTCATTTTCAAGGTCAAAAACCGGAAGTTGACCATTATCTCGAAAACGGTTCGAGATAGAGCGATTTTGAGCTTATTTTCGACCCTTTTGGCCTAAACGACGTTATATAAGTAGTACCTCGGTGATCTTGACCTCCTCCGTCATGGTCAAGGTCAAAAACCGGAAGTTGACCATTTTCTCGAAAACGGTTAGAGATAGAGCGATTTTGAGCTTATTTTCGACCCTTTGGGCATGTAAGACGTTATATAAGAGGTACCTCGATGACCTTGACCTCCTCCGTGAAGGTCATGGTCAAAAACCGGAAGTTGACCATTATCTCGAAAACGGTTAGAGATAGAGCGATTTTGAGCTTATTTTCGACCCTTTGGGCCTAAAGGACGTTCCATAAGAGGTACCTCGGTGACCTTCATCTCCTCCGTCATGGTCAAGGTCGAAAACCGGAAGTTGACCATTATCTCGAAAACGGTTAGAGATAGAGTGATTTTGAGCTTATTTTCGACCCTTTGGGCATAAACGACGTTACATAAGAGGTACCTGGATGACCTTGACCTCCTCCGTCATGGTCAAGGTCAAAAACCGGAAGTTGACCATTATCTCGAAAATGGTTAGAGATAGAGCGATTTTGAGCTTATTTTCGACCCTTTGGGCCTAAAATACGTTAGAAAAGAGGTTCCTCCGTGAAGGTCAAGGTCAAAAACCGGAAGTTGACCATTATCTCGAAAACGGTTAGAGATAGAGCGACTTTGAGCTTATTTTAGACCCTTTGGGCATAAACGACGTTACATAAGAGGTACCTCGGTGACCTTGAACTCCTCCGTCAAGGTCAAGGTCAAAAACCGGAAGTTGACCATTATCTCGAAAACGGTTAGAGATATACCGATTTTGAGCTTATTTTCGACCCTTTTGGCCTAAAAGACGTTATATAAGTAGTACCTCGGTGACCTTGACCTCCTCCGTCATGGTCAAGGTAAAAAACCGGAAGTTGACCATAATCTCGAAAACGGTTAGAGATAGAGCGATTTTGAGCTTATTTTCGACCCTTTGGGCCTAAAAGACGTTATATAAGAGGTACCTCGGTGACCTTGACCTCCTCCGTCATGTTCAAGGTCAAAAACCGGAAGTTGACCATTATCTCGAAAACGGTTCGAGATAGAGCGATTTTAAGCTTATTTTCGACCCTTTTGGCCTAAACGACGTTATATAAGTAGTACCTCGGTGATCTTGACCTCCTCCGTCATGGTCAAGGTCAAAAACCGGAAGTTGACCATTTTCTCGAAAACGGTTAGAGATAGAGCGATTTTGAGCTTATTTTCGACCCTTTGGGCATGTAAGACGTTATATAAGAGGTACCTCGATGACCTTGACCTCCTCCGTGAAGGTCATGGTCAAAAACCGGAAGTTGACCATTATCTCGAAAACGGTTAGAGATAGAGCGATTTTGAGCTTATTTTCGACCCTTTGGGCCTAAAGGACGTTCCATAAGAGGTACCTCGGTGACCTTCATCTCCTCCGTCATGGTCAAGGTCGAAAACCGGAAGTTGACCATTATCTCGAAAACGGTTAGAGATAGAGTGATTTTGAGCTTATTTTCGACCCTTTGGGCATAAACGACGTTACATAAGAGGTACCTGGATGACCTTGACCTCCTCCGTCATGGTCAAGGTCAAAAACCGGAAGTTGACCATTATCTCGAAAATGGTTAGAGATAGAGCGATTTTGAGCTTATTTTCGACCCTTTGGGCCTAAAATACGTTAGAAAAGAGGTTCCTCCGTGAAGGTCAAGGTCAAAAACCGGAAGTTGACCATTATCTCGAAAACGGTTCGAGATAGAGCGATTTTGAGCTTATTTTCGACCCTTTTGGCCTAAACGACGTTATATAAGTAGTACCTCGGTGATCTTGACCTCCTCCGTCATGGTCAAGGTCAAAAACCGGAAGTTGACCATTTTCTCGAAAACGGTTAGAGATAGAGCGATTTTGAGCTTATTTTCGACCCTTTGGGCATGTAAGACGTTATATAAGAGGTACCTCGATGACCTTGACCTCCTCCGTGAAGGTCATGGTCAAAAACCGGAAGTTGACCATTATCTCGAAAACGGTTAGAGATAGAGCGATTTTGAGCTTATTTTCGACCCTTTGGGCCTAAAGGACGTTCCATAAGAGGTACCTCGGTGACCTTCATCTCCTCCGTCATGGTCAAGGTCGAAAACCGGAAGTTGACCATTATCTCGAAAACGGTTAGAGATAGAGTGATTTTGAGCTTATTTTCGACCCTTTGGGCATAAACGACGTTACATAAGAGGTACCTGGATGACCTTGACCTCCTCCGTCATGGTCAAGGTCAAAAACCGGAAGTTGACCATTATCTCGAAAATGGTTAGAGATAGAGCGATTTTGAGCTTATTTTCGACCCTTTGGGCCTAAAATACGTTAGAAAAGAGGTTCCTCCGTGAAGGTCAAGGTCAAAAACCGGAAGTTGACCATTATCTCGAAAACGGTTAGAGATAGAGCGACTTTGAGCTTATTTTAGACCCTTTGGGCATAAACGACGTTACATAAGAGGTACCTCGGTGACCTTGAACTCCTCCGTCAAGGTCAAGGTCAAAAACCGGAAGTTGACCATTATCTCGAAAACGGTTAGAGATATACCGATTTTGAGCTTATTTTCGACCCTTTTGGCCTAAAAGACGTTATATAAGTAGTACCTCGGTGACCTTGACCTCCTCCGTCATGGTCAAGGTAAAAAACCGGAAGTTGACCATAATCTCGAAAACGGTTAGAGATAGAGCGATTTTGAGCTTATTTTCGACCCTTTGGGCCTAAAAGACGTTATATAAGAGGTACCTCGGTGACCTTGACCTCCTCCGTCATGTTCAAGGTCAAAAACCGGAAGTTGACCATTATCTCGAAAACGGTTCGAGATAGAGCGATTTTAAGCTTATTTTCGACCCTTTTGGCCTAAACGACGTTATATAAGTAGTACCTCGGTGATCTTGACCTCCTCCGTCATGGTCAAGGTCAAAAACCGGAAGTTGACCATTTTCTCGAAAACGGTTAGAGATAGAGCGATTTTGAGCTTATTTTCGACCCTTTGGGCATGTAAGACGTTATATAAGAGGTACCTCGATGACCTTGACCTCCTCCGTGAAGGTCATGGTCAAAAACCGGAAGTTGACCATTATCTCGAAAACGGTTAGAGATAGAGCGATTTTGAGCTTATTTTCGACCCTTTGGGCCTAAAGGACGTTCCATAAGAGGTACCTCGGTGACCTTCATCTCCTCCGTCATGGTCAAGGTCGAAAACCGGAAGTTGACCATTATCTCGAAAACGGTTAGAGATAGAGTGATTTTGAGCTTATTTTCGACCCTTTGGGCATAAACGACGTTACATAAGAGGTACCTGGATGACCTTGACCTCCTCCGTCATGGTCAAGGTCAAAAACCGGAAGTTGACCATTATCTCGAAAATGGTTAGAGATAGAGCGATTTTGAGCTTATTTTCGACCCTTTGGGCCTAAAATACGTTAGAAAAGAGGTTCCTCCGTGAAGGTCAAGGTCAAAAACCGGAAGTTGACCATTATCTCGAAAACGGTTAGAGATAGAGTGATTTTGAGCTTATTTTCGACCCTTTGGGCCTAAAAGACGTTCTATAAGAGGTACCTCGGTGACCTTCATCTCCTCCGTCATGGTCAAGGTCAAAAATCGGAAGTCGACCATTATCTCGAAAACGGTTAGAGATAGAGCGATTTTGAGCTTATTTTCGACCCTTTGGGCCTAAAGGACGTTCCATAAGAGGTACCTCGGTGACCTTCATCTCCTCCGTCATGGTCAAGGTCGAAAACCGGAAGTTGACCATTATCTCGAAAACGGTTAGAGATAGAGCAATTTTGAGCTTATTTTCGACCCTTTGGGCCTAAAAGACGTTCCATAAGAGGTACCTCGGTGACCTTCACCTCCTCCGTCATAGTCAAGGTCAAAAACCGGAAGTTGACCATTATCTCGAAAACGGTTAGAGATAGAGTGATTTTGAGCTTATTTTCGACCCTTTGGGCATAAACGACGTTACATAAGAGGTACCTGGATGACCTTGACCTCCTCCGTCATGGTCAAGGTCAAAAACCGGAAGTTGACCATTATCTCGAAAATGGTTAGAGATAGAGCGATTTTGAGCTTATTTTCGACCCTTTGGGCCTAAAATACGTTAGAAAAGAGGTTCCTCCGTGAAGGTCAAGGTCAAAAACCGGAAGTTGACCATTATCTCGAAAACGGTTAGAGATAGAGTGATTTTGAGCTTATTTTCGACCCTTTGGGCCTAAAAGACGTTCCATAAGAGGTACCTCGGTGACCTTCATCTCCTCCGTCATGGTCAAGGTCAAAAATCGGAAGTCGACCATTATCTCGAAAACGGTTAGAGATAGAGCAATTTTGAGCTTATTTTCGACCCTTTGGGCCTAAAAGACGTTCCATAAGAGGTACCTCGGTGACCTTGACCTCCTCCGTCATGGTCAAGGTCAAAAACCGGAAGTTGACCATTATCTCGAAAACGGTTAGAGATAGAGCGATTTTGAACTTATTTTCGACCCTTTGGGCATAAACGACGTTACATAAGAGGTACCTGGATGACCTTGACCTCCTCCGTCAAGGTCAAGGTCAAAAACCGGAAGTTGACCATTATCTCGAAAACGGTTAGAGATAGAGCGATTTTGAGCTTATTTTCATCCCTTTGGGCCTAAACGACGTTACATAAGAGGTACCTCGGTGAACTTGAACTCATCCGACAAGGTTAATGTCAAAAACCGGAAGTTGACCATTATCTCGAAAACGGTTAGAGATAGAGCGATTTTGAGGTTATTTTCGACCCTTTGGGCCTAAAAGACGTTATATAAGAGGCACCTCGGTGACCTTGACCTCCTCCGTCATGGTCAAGGTCAAAAACCGGAAGTTGGTTATTATCTCGAAAACGGTTAGAGATAGAGCGATTTTGAGCTTATTTTCGACCCTTTGGGCCTGAAAGACGTTCCATAAGTGGTACCTCGGTGAGCTTGACCTCCTCCGTGAAGGTCAAGGTCAAAAACCGGAAGTTGACCATTATCTCGAAAACGGTTAGAGATAGAGCGACTTTGAGCTTATTTTAGACCCTTTGGGCATAAACGACGTTACATAAGAGGTACCTCGGTGACCTTGAACTCCTCCGTCAACGTCAAGGTCAAAAACCGGAAGTTGACCATTATCTCGAAAACGGTTAGAGATAGAGCGATTTTGAGCTTATTTTCGACCCTTTGGGCCTAAAATACGTTATAAAAGAGGTACCTCGATGACCTTGACCTCCTCCGTCAAGGTCAAGGTCAAAAACCGGAAGTTGACCATTATCTCGAAAACGGTTAAAGATAGAGCGATTTTGAGCTTATTTTCATCCCTTTGGGCCTAAACGACGTTACATAAGAGGTACCTCGGTGAACTTGAACTCATCCGACAAGGTTAATGTCAAAAACCGGAAGTTGACCATTATCTCGAAAACGGTTAGAGATAGAGCGATTTTGAGGTTATTTTCGACCCTTTGGGCCTAAAAGACGTTATATAAGAGGCACCTCGGTGACCTTGACCTCCTCCGTCATGGTCAAGGTCAAAAACCGGAAGTTGGTTATTATCTCGAAAACGGTTAGAGATAGAGCGATTTTGAGCTTATTTTCGACCCTTTGGGCCTGAAAGACGTTCCATAAGTGGTACCTCGGTGAGCTTGACCTCCTCCGTGAAGGTCAAGGTCAAAAACCGGAAGTTGACCATTATCTCGAAAACGGTTAGAGATAGAGCGACTTTGAGCTTATTTTAGACCCTTTGGGCATAAACGACGTTACATAAGAGGTACCTCGGTGACCTTGAACTCCTCCGTCAACGTCAAGGTCAAAAACCGGAAGTTGACCATTATCTCGAAAACGGTTAGAGATAGAGCGATTTTGAGCTTATTTTCGACCCTTTGGGCCTAAATGACGTTACATAAGAGGTACCTCGATGACCTTGACCTCCTCCGTGAAGGTCATGGTCAAAAACCGGAAGTTGACCATTATCTCGAAAACGGTTAGAGATAGAGCGATTTTGAGCTTATTTTCGACCCTTTGGGCCTAAAAGACGTTCCATAAGAGGTACCTCGGTGACCTTCACCTCCTCCGTCATAGTCAAGGTCAAAAACCGGAAGTTGACCATTATCTCGAAAACGGTTAGAGATAGAGTGATTTTGAGCTTATTTTCGACCCTTTGGGCATAAACGACGTTACATAAGAGGTACCTGGATGACCTTGACCTCCTCCGTCATGGTCAAGGTCAAAAACCGGAAGTTGACCATTATCTCGAAAATGGTTAGAGATAGAGCGATTTTGAGCTTATTTTCGACCCTTTGGGCCTAAAATACGTTAGAAAAGAGGTTCCTCCGTGAAGGTCAAGGTCAAAAACCGGAAGTTGACCATTATCTCGAAAACGGTTAGAGATAGAGTGATTTTGAGCTTATTTTCGACCCTTTGGGCCTAAAAGACGTTCCATAAGAGGTACCTCGGTGACCTTCATCTCCTCCGTCATGGTCAAGGTCAAAAATCGGAAGTCGACCATTATCTCGAAAACGGTTAGAGATAGAGCAATTTTGAGCTTATTTTCGACCCTTTGGGCCTAAAAGACGTTCCATAAGAGGTACCTCGGTGACCTTGACCTCCTCCGTCATGGTCAAGGTCAAAAACCGGAAGTTGACCATTATCTCGAAAACGGTTAGAGATAGAGCGATTTTGAACTTATTTTCGAACCTTTGGGCATAAACGACGTTACATAAGAGGTACCTGGATGACCTTGACCTCCTCCGTCAAGGTCAAGGTCAAAAACCGGAAGTTGACCATTATCTCGAAAACGGTTAGAGATAGAGCGATTTTGAGGTTATTTTCGACCCTTTGGGCCTAAAATACGTTATAAAAGAGGTACCTCGATGACCTTGACCTCCTCCGTCAAGGTCAAGGTCAAAAACCGGAAGTTGACCATTATCTCGAAAACGGTTAAAGATAGAGCGATTTTGAGCTTATTTTCATCCCTTTGGGCCTAAACGACGTTACATAAGAGGTACCTCGGTGAACTTGAACTCATCCGACAAGGTTAATGTCAAAAACCGGAAGTTGACTATTATCTCGAAAACGGTTAGAGATAGAGCGATTTTGAGGTTATTTTCGACCCTTTGGGCCTAAAAGACGTTATATAAGAGGCACCTCGGTGACCTTGACCTCCTCCGTCATGGTCAAGGTCAAAAACCGGAAGTTGGTTATTATCTCGAAAACGGTTAGAGATAGAGCGATTTTGAGCTTATTTTCGACCCTTTGGGCCTGAAAGACGTTCCATAAGTGGTACCTCGGTGAGCTTGACCTCCTCCGTGAAGGTCAAGGTCAAAAACCGGAAGTTGACCATTATCTCGAAAACGGTTAGAGATAGAGCGACTTTGAGCTTATTTTAGACCCTTTGGGCATAAACGACGTTACATAAGAGGTACCTCGGTGACCTTGAACTCCTCCGTCAACGTCAAGGTCAAAAACCGGAAGTTGACCATTATCTCGAAAACGGTTAGAGATAGAGCGATTTTGAGCTTATTTTCGACCCTTTGGGCCTAAATGACGTTACATAAGAGGTACCTCGATGACCTTGACCTCCTCCGTGAAGGTCATGGTCAAAAACCGGAAGTTGACCATTATCTCGAAAACGGTTAGAGATAGAGCGTTTTTGAGCTTATTTTCGACCCTTTGGGCATAAACGACGTTAGATAAGAGGTACCTGGATGACCTTGACCTCCTCCGTCATGGTCAAGGTCAAAAACCGGAAGTTGACCATTATCTCGAAAACGGTTAGAGATAGAGCGATTTTGAGCTTATTTTCGACCCTTTGGGCATAAACGACGTTAGATAAGAGGTACCTGGATGACCTTGACCTCCTCCGTCATGGTCAAGGTCAAAAACCGGAAGTTGACCATTATCTCGAAAACGGTTAGAGATAGAGCGATTTTGAGCTTATTTTCGACCCTTTGGGCCTAAAATACGTTAGAAAAGAGTTTCCTCCGTGAAGGTCAAGGTCAAAAACCGGAAGTTGACCATTATCTCGAAAACGGTTAGAGATAGAGTGATTTTGAGCTTATTTTCGACCCTTTGGGCCTAAAAGACGTTCCATAAGAGGTACCTCGGTGACCTTCATCTCCTCCGTCATGGTCAAGGTCAAAAATCGGAAGTCGACCATTATCTCGAAAACGGTTAGAGATAGAGCAATTTTGAGCTTATTTTCGACCCTTTGGGCCTAAAAGACGTTCCATAAGAGGTACCTCGGTGACCTTGACCTCCTCCGTCATGGTCAAGGTCAAAAACCGGAAGTTGACCATTATCTCGAAAACGGTTAGAGATAGAGCGATTTTGAACTTATTTTCGACCCTTTGGGCATAAACGACGTTACATAAGAGGTACCTGGATGACCTTGACCTCCTCCGTCAAGGTCAAGGTCAAAAACCGGAAGTTGACCATTATCTCGAAAACGGTTAGAGATAGAGCGATTTTGAGGTTATTTTCGACCCTTTGGGCCTAAAATACGTTATAAAAGAGGTACCTCGATGACCTTGACCTCCTCCGTCAAGGTCAAGGTCAAAAACCGGAAGTTGACCATTATCTCGAAAACGGTTAAAGATAGAGCGATTTTGAGCTTATTTTCATCCCTTTGGGCCTAAACGACGTTACATAAGAGGTACCTCGGTGAACTTGAACTCATCCGACAAGGTTAATGTCAAAAACCGGAAGTTGACCATTATCTCGAAAACGGTTAGAGATAGAGCGATTTTGAGGTTATTTTCGACCCTTTGGGCCTAAAAGACGTTATATAAGAGGCACCTCGGTGACCTTGACCTCCTCCGTCATGGTCAAGGTCAAAAACCGGAAGTTGGTTATTATCTCGAAAACGGTTAGAGATAGAGCGATTTTGAGCTTATTTTCGACCCTTTGGGCCTGAAAGACGTTCCATAAGTGGTACCTCGGTGAGCTTGACCTCCTCCGTGAAGGTCAAGGTCAAAAACCGGAAGTTGACCATTATCTCGAAAACGGTTAGAGATAGAGCGACTTTGAGCTTATTTTAGACCCTTTGGGCATAAACGACGTTACATAAGAGGTACCTCGGTGACCTTGAACTCCTCCGTCAACGTCAAGGCCAAAAACCGGAAGTTGACCATTATCTCGAAAACGGTTAGAGATAGAGCGATTTTGAGCTTATTTTCGACCCTTTGGGCCTAAATGACGTTACATAAGAGGTACCTCGATGACCTTGACCTCCTCCGTGAAGGTCATGGTCAAAAACCGGAAGTTGACCATTATCTCGAAAACGGTTAGAGATAGAGCGTTTTTGAGCTTATTTTCGACCCTTTGGGCCTGAAACACGTTCCATAAGAGGTACCTCGGTGACCTTCATCTCCTCCGTCATGGTCAAGGTCGAAAACCGGAAGTTGACCATTATCTCGAAAACGGTTAGAGATAGAGCAATTTTGAGCTTATTTTCGACCCTTTGGGCCTAAAAGACGTTCCATAAGAGGTACCTCGGTGACCTTCACCTCCTCCGTCATGGTCAAGGTCAAAAACCGGAAGTTGACCATTATCTCGAAAACGGTTAGAGATAGAGCGATTTTGAGCTTATTTTCGACCCTTTGGGCATAAACGACGTTAGATAAGAGGTACCTGGATGACCTTGACCTCCTCCGTCATGGTCAAGGTCAAAAACCGGAAGTTGACCATTATCTCGAAAACGGTTAGAGATAGAGCGATTTTGAGGTTATTTTCGACCCTTTGGGCCTAAAATACGTTAGAAAAGAGGTTCCTCCGTGAAGGTCAAGGTCAACAACCGGAAGTTGACCATTATCTCGAAAACGGTTAGAGATAGAGTGATTTTGAGCTTATTTTCGACCCTTTGGGCCTAAAAGACGTTCCATAAGAGGTACCTCGGTGACCTTCACCTCCTCCGTCATGGTCAAGGTCAAAAACCGGAAGTTGACCATTATCTCGAAAACGGTTAGAGATAGAGCGATTTTGAACTTATTTTCGACCCTTTGGGCATAAACGACGTTACATAAGAGGTACCTGGATGACCTTGACCTCCTCCGTCAAGGTCAAGGTCAAAAACCGGAAGTTGACCATTATCTCGAAAACGGTTAGAGATAGAGCGATTTTGAGGTTATTTTCGACCCTTTGGGCCTAAAAGACGTTATGTCAGAGGCACCTCGATGACCTTGGCCTCCTCCGTCATGGTCAAGGTCAAAAACCGGAAGTTGGTTATTATCTCGAAAACGGTTAGAGATAGAGCGATTTTGAGCTTATTTTCGACCCTTTGGGCCTGAAAGACGTTCCATAAGAGGTACCTCGGTGACCTTCATCTCCTCCGTCATGGTCAAGGTCGAAAACCGGAAGTTGACCATTATCTCGAAAACGGTTAGAGATAGAGCAATTTTGAGCTTATTTTCGACCCTTTGGGCCTAAAAGACGTTCCATAAGAGGTACCTCGGTGACCTTCACCTCCTCCGTCATGGTCAAGGTCAAAAACCGGAAGTTGACCATTATCTCGAAAACGGTTCGAGATAGAGCGATTTTAAGCTTATTTTCGACCCTTTTGGCCTAAACGACGTTCCATAAGAGGTACCTCGGTGACCTTCATCTCCTCCGTCATGGTCAAGGTCGAAAACCGGAAGTTGACCATTATCTCGAAAACGGTTAGAGATAGAGCAATTTTGAGCTTATTTTCGACCCTTTGGGCCTAAAAGACGTTCCATAAGAGGTACCTCGGTGACCTTCACCTCCTCCGTCATGGTCAAGGTCAAAAACCGGAAGTTGACCATTATCTCGAAAACGGTTAGAGATAGAGCGATTTTGAGCTTATTTTCGACCCTTTGGGCATAAACGACGTTAGATAAGAGGTACCTGGATGACCTTGACCTCCTCCGTCATGGTCAAGGTCAAAAACCGGAAGTTGACCATTATCTCGAAAACGGTTAGAGATAGAGCGATTTTGAGGTTATTTTCGACCCTTTGGGCCTAAAATACGTTAGAAAAGAGGTTCCTCCGTGAAGGTCAAGGTCAACAACCGGAAGTTGACCATTATCTCGAAAACGGTTAGAGATAGAGTGATTTTGAGCTTATTTTCGACCCTTTGGGCCTAAAAGACGTTCCATAAGAGGTACCTCGGTGACCTTCACCTCCTCCGTCATGGTCAAGGTCAAAAACCGGAAGTTGACCATTATCTCGAAAACGGTTAGAGATAGAGCGATTTTGAACTTATTTTCGACCCTTTGGGCATAAACGACGTTACATAAGAGGTACCTGGATGACCTTGACCTCCTCCGTCAAGGTCAAGGTCAAAAACCGGAAGTTGACCATTATCTCGAAAACGGTTAGAGATAGAGCGATTTTGAGGTTATTTTCGACCCTTTGGGCCTAAAAGACGTTATGTCAGAGGCACCTCGATGACCTTGGCCTCCTCCG
>OX457026.1:100784164-101043408 GCA_949752745.1 Protula sp. h YS-2021
ATACAACAAAAAGGAATGAATAAGTGGCTAAATGCATATTTTTGGTGTACATGCCAAGTGAGGTAATATGAAAGGATTCACAATATCTCTGTTACAATTTTTGGTAAAACAAATTATATATTTATAAATGTTTTCTAAGGAATCAGAAAAGATTCTGCAACTTAGTAATAAATTATCCAGCATATATTAACCCTTGATGTATTACTTGAGTGTTTATCAAACGATAGTAATGGTGAAAATGCCTAGAGTAACTAAGACTTTGAGAAGAATGTACAGAGAAACAGAATTGGTAATGCTTGAATAAATAAACACTGTCTTCCACTTCCTCCTCTTCTTCTTCTTCTTCTTCCTTTTCTTGTCTATGATCCTCTTCTTATCATCTATCTATCATCGATATAACGGGCATCTATCGCATACATTTCGGAAATAAATGTGCAATTTTAAAATGTAAACAAGAAGGCAAGTGAAGAGATACAGTGTTAAAACAAGAATATACTTAATTGTAACTGAAAGTGTTTAATATGCTATTTTCCAAATAAGGGAGTGTTTCGTTTCATGAGCCTGATACCCGTTTTTTATATTTGAGACTTCGTGTAGAATAGGTGTGATTTAAAATTTAAAAAGTTATTTGCTTTCCTTTGAAAAAATCAACCATTGATTTTTGGTTGATTTTGTTTACACATGAAAAGTCCACCCACCACTACTTTCACATGTGTTAGATATATGAAACAAATTCCACGCACAGTGTGTATAAATGCAGCAGTTTAATTCATTTAAAACATAAGGTGGTGCATCGAAGATACATTTAACTAGGAAATTTTATTATTACTTATGATTTCAATTCATCATACACTTTCAAAAACTAAATATGTTTGAAAATTTAAGACAAGTTGTGATTTTATCAGCCAGTCGGGCGTACATTTCTTCCTGGAACACTGAGATAAGAAATAAAATAGTTACGACACCTTCAAAACCTTCGAATTTAAGTGTCGACGAGTGCAAACACAAGATAAAAGCTAGATTTACCACACAAAAACATGCACGCATGAGAGAACGCATGAAAGTTCGTAAAGCATAAGGCAGACTACTCGGCATGACGAATTACATCAAAATTTTTAAAGATATCAAATATACAAAACAGAAAACTAAACAAATAATATATTAAACAAATAGATAAGAAAAGCAACTCTATAGTATTCCTGCAATGGCATATTAAATCCCCTCACAATCTCATGTACATTAACGAAGTTCTAGAAATATTTTTACGACTTTTTATGAATAAAACCAAAAAAATAAATACTTTTATTGGCCTGGAAAACGCGTCAGTATTGTAATAACTTTACATATATAAACGATGCCATTTCGCAATCTGAGCCCAGTCTGTCAATCGCATTGAAATTCTATAACTTATCTTTCATACAGAACTCTGAAAAATAATACAATATTACGCAATGTTAAGAGTTATTTCTTATACTCATAATATGTGCTGCAGTAATATTATTTCGCCGTGTCTTCTTTAGTGAATTAAAAGACTAATTTAACAATTCCTCATCAATATGGACCAATCCAAGCAGGAAAAGATAGGCATGCCATATTAAAGAGACGTGAGTACGCAAAAAGTGGCGAAAACCATAACATAGCAGTAGGGTAATTTTTGTACATTTAGAAAAATAACGAAGGTGGGAGTCCGTTTTCCCTCTAGTATCCAATTATGCAATTAAATCCTCATAATTTATTTATGATATTATTTTGTATAAAAAATATGCAAAGCTGTTTCCTACAGTTTTGATGATTTAGGATGTTGCTACATAATAAACCGGCAAGCTGTAGAAATAGTTCTGTTGTAGACATGGAATAGATTTAATGTTATTGTTGTGGTAATAAAAATAACAAATTCTGTTTGAAACCTCTATTTTATGGTACTCTGATTTTGAGGTGATTATTTCAGCTTCCCAAACGTGTATGATGCCTTCGGAGGTACCCAATGGAAACCAACAAAAATTGAAAATAAATGTAAATTTCTCTCTGGCCATTTGTCGAGGGTAGCATACTCAGTAAACCAACTGGTTACGATGCGTATCGATGACAATTAATAAACGGCGATTGTGTTCTGTTTTAACTACTATTCCTTTTAAACTCGAGAAAGAAAAGAACCCCCATTTTATACAAAACATGGAGCATTAAAAAATACATCCCTCCACTATAAGGTCCAAAACGTGACTGATAAACTTTTATTATCAAAACGAAATGATCTCCTTTGAGATCACCTAGTTACCATAATTTAGATCTATTTGTACTGTAAGCGTCGTTCGACTTTGATTAGTCAGGGATTTGAAAGTTTTTAGCTTTGTAAATCACGTTTTTGAGAGTGGCATGTCTCTCTTTAAACCGCTAAGCATCTTATTTTTGATGTAATAAATTGTTTAATTTAGCTAACAAAATTGTAACATTTGCTAAAAAGAGGTCAAGGGTACTTGTGATTCCATGAACTTTTATGCATAAAGATAACTGTTCAAAGCATTTAGGTAATTCAGCACAAGGCTCTTTACTGGGTGCTGTTTTATCAGTCGTAAAATTCACAGCACTTTATGGTTTCATGCTGTTACGCGTGACCTACACATCTGTTACCTAAAATGCATTCACTGGCCACTATATAAGAAGAATAGGCTTGGAACATCCATCACACAAGGAGACTTTTGAATCAACTAAATCACCCAGTGCAACAAAATGCAAGGAAGTTTTATATTCACGGCATTTTTGCTGACTGTGTATGCTCAGAAAGGAACAGGTGTGTAATTTTCCATTTTGAGGTGTATCGTACAACGAAATGGCTATTGTAGTTGAATTATTGCCACTATATGTATTCACGGTAACTAAGCTCTCTCAAATAACTTTGCTTATAGCACATATTGTCAATTATATTTCAGCATTTTTTCTCGGAGAGAGTGCAGAGATTGAAACACAGCAGTCTGCAAAAATTTGCACCAGTAAGTTTCATATATTCAAATTTTCAATGATAATACATTAACAGCTTCACCAGATTATCTGCCTTATTTTTATTTGTCTGCTGTTCCCTTGTTTTAATACAACTACGCTTCAAATTTATGTATTTTTGCTTGTATTGACAACGGAATAAGAACAAGTTCATATACTCCAGATGGCCATGTGTATAGCTTCGATGCAAACAGAGATTGTCCATGGAATGACATTGGTGGGGCATGGACTGAACCTACTGCTGAATCGTGCACGAAGCGATGTGATGAGTGAGTAATCATTAATTGCTAAATTCAAGAATTTTTCTTGTCGTAAAACCATCTTTTCCTTTTACAGTCTGAAGATGACGATGGTGAATGTTTAGATTGGCAGGCTATTTGTCGTTACTATTTTAAAGTCGTACTTTTAAATACATATAAATGGTTAATTCATGACATAGCGAAACAAAATAATTGTATTAAAATTAGAAAATACAATTAGGATAATGTTTTATCCTTATGAATCTTTTTAATATCAACATTTGACCTTTAAAACTGAAAGAATAAACAACATAAGGCAAACACTTGTCGGTTACAGCACAGAGAACTGCGTGGCTGTGGTGTACAAACCACTCACTAACTCTTGCTGGCTCAAGAACAGGTGTACATCTCATATCTTCTTACTAGGCTCTCAGATATTTGAGAAAAAACGTAAGTAGTGATTATCGCTATTTGATTTCTATCAATACGTGTTCTAGACAGACGTTTCAATGTTTTCCTTTTCTAAGAGCATTTGACTTGAATGATAAGGTGTAAAACCTTATTAATCTTTAGTTGCAGACTTCTTTATTGAAATTACTTTATTTTAATTTGATTTTTTTCTATTTTTCAGAGACATGCAAAGGTAACATACTTGTATTTACTGCCAGTAAGGTCAGGTCCGTCAGTAGCAATTTTACTTGTATCATCTCCTATTTTTAAATCAAATAGTTAAATAATAACAAGAATAAACGACATGATATAGACAGCAAGATTATAGCAGCTTGCAATTTAGACATTTTACATTAGTTTTTAAGCTAACCACACTTAAACAGCTAAGATTATTGCACTCTTTTAGATACCAAAGATACCAAACCTGAGGAAGATGCAGCTGATTGTCAGAGTGAGTAGTTTTTTCCGATACTCAAGGTTTAACACACTGCTAAATGCTATCATTGTATCTAATAGAAGACTCAAAGTTTTCGCAAACTTAGCAGTTGGCCCGTGTGTTTCCGCAATGTAGAAATTATTGATTATTAGATGGTCACGTGTACAGCTTCACAGCAAACTCTGACTGTCCATGGAATGACATCAGTGTATCACGGAGTGAACCTAGTCCCGAGTCCTGCACTAAGCGCTGTGACAAGTGAGTTGCGACAATTATAGATATGTATTTTAGCAACATAAATTATTACTGTCAGCATCGTGTACATTTTAAATATCTGAGGTCTTCATTGAAAATGACTGAATAACCTTTTCGCAGATTAAATTATAAATAAGTAAGTTGCACACAAACACCATTTTTAATTATAATATTTTTATATAATGTTTTGTGGCCATTAAGAAGTATGTTTATAATAGAAAAATACAGCAGTAATTATAATAAAACTCAGCTGTTTGTCAAACATAATAGAAAGGGAAAAGCAAATATTGTGTTATTAACAGCGAGGCTAACTGTGCGGCTGTGGTCTACAAACCACTCACAAATGTCTGTTGGTTGAAGAGTAAGTGCTCGTCTCATATCCCGTTACTGGGCTCTCAGATTTTCCAGAAAACAAGTACGTATTCTTTATTATTTTCCAAAACTAATATGCTGAATAACAAAAAAAGTTTAGCAATAGCGTTAATGATTTTGCTTACTGTGCAATGATTTGGCTGTTTACATTGGCATTATTATGTCTTATCTGCAATTCATTATCTCAGTACAAAACCAATTTAAAATGTCAAGTTATTGAGTTTTGTTGTATTGCACTTTCCTTTAGCTAAAATGTTCGTATTTACATTTGCAAACATTTTAGCTTATCATTGTATACACCTAATTACTATTGCACGAACATAAAGATTTTGTGATTTATCTCTCTTCGTGTTCGCTGTTTATTTTATATTTCTTGTTCTTATATTTCAGAACAATGCAAAGGTAATGATTACTTTTTTCAGTTTTTATGCAAAATAACAAATATGATGCACTTGGCATATTATTTAGTATCATAGCGGAACTTCAGTTGCTCTTTGAAAGAGTTTAAAGGATTCAAAATGCATTAATAATAATGTAGAATTGCTGCAATGTCTTAAACTGATCTGTTATAAAACGTTGCAACAATTTGTTCCATCAGGAGCACAAATAATAGTAATTCTTTTCCATAAAATCAGTTAGCAGTATCAGAACCAAAGCTACTAATCCAGCTACAACAACCGAACCCACTATAAAGACAGCAACAACACTGCGGTCTGATGGTAAGTAGTAGCGTAGCAGGAAGCAAATATGAAAATCAGAGACTAGTGACACATTGGATAGCTGAGGATATATCAATAGCATCTCCTGCAATATTAAAGAACGACGGACGAAAACACAAACTTCCAAAGATATCTGCTCCTAGTTCTCTTTTTCAAAATAAGTTTTTTCAAAATATATATAAAACTTAGAATTTCTAAATCGTTTGTGCAAGTCTTTTGATACTTTTGTATCTATATTTAAGGTACAATAACTCTTTTATGTTTAAGTCATATGCAGCTTTGAAATAGAAAGCAGCTCGTACGAGGACTATGTAGTCAATCGCTGGGAGAGCTACATCACAGTGAATGGGCGTCGCTACAAGGCCAGCAGCTATAGGGGTGGAAATATAGGCACTGGCATATTTGTTACGGAAGTCAACCCAAGAACCAATGAGATTCAAGTAAATTAAAGTTAACCGCTTTCTTTCTTTTGAAATATAAGCCATCTTTATATTCTTGTTTATTACTAAGTGTTCGAAGTCATTTTTAACGACATCAAGTTATTGTTCCTTATAAAATTTAAGAATTTTCGTAGATTTACAACATCACATGACACAATATATGCTATTTCTAATTTGTCAGAAAGCTTCAACTGTTTAGAAAAACAATAAAAGGTTTCAAATTGTAATATGTTTTTGTATAAATAAGCGTTTGATTGATAAGTCTGACAAAACTTATTTATTTATCCGATATCTACAGATACATGTCATATTAAAACTTGATTTGACACATTAATAGTTTTGTTTTAACCGAGGTCTCAGTCTCAAAGTGGTCATATAGCCAAAATGCACTGCTAGACCTGTTTACAGATGTTTCCTGAAAAGAAATAAGTATCTGGCATATGCGGTGGCATAGGCTTTTGAAACAGCAATATCAAGAAATGATGTTAAAAGAAATTTTGTTTTCTTATGTTTTCTATAACTATAGAGGCAAAAGACGTTTGCTACATACGGCACAGAGGCGGGTGACGAAAACTTCATTAAGTTCATTGCTGAGACTCGGCCTGGAACTCTGATCCTCGTTGCTACAGGTAACAATATCTTACCATCACTTTGATTTCTATTTGTAGCAGTCATTCACTCCAGTGAATCAGTACAGAGTGCTATGTATCAGAGGTAGAAAATGCATGAAACATTGTGTTGTTTATTAAGAATATAATTTAGCTTTGGATGTCCATAATTTAGCACTTACACACTCGGCTCTGTGTGTGCATTAATTTCAGCGGACGAATTTACAGCCAGCTTGGGAGAGCAAGCAGAGCAGCTTCTTAAACTCATGGGGGCACCAAATCTTGACTACACATCTTACAAGGCATTCAGGTCTTCCCTCGCTCTTGCCACTGTAAAGAATGCTGACGGAACTTTTCATAAGATTACATCTGGATTTAATTGGAGAGGACAGGGCCCAACTGTCATTGACTACAACGGTATGTACTTTAGAACCTTTAAGTCATCTTCTCATAGACAAAAACAAAACCTCTGTGTATTTTCAAGAATAGATTCTGGCGTCTTATAAAAATGTGGTTATGTAAGATAATACATAAAATTCGAACTAACATTGTCGCCTATTTCGTTTATCCATACATTTCGTGTTTGAAATTAAAGTATTATTAAGTTTTAATGACGGTCTTACAATAAGAGATGGAAATTTGTATATACTGCATTATGATTCGAATCTTTTTTTCCTTAAATAGGTCCTTGTGAATTGAGTGATAAATGAATCATACATAACCGGTTGACAACTAATCAGTAAAACGGCAGAAATGCAACACAAGATACGGACTCGAAAATCTAGAATACTAAACATGTGATTATTTAACCTAGAGTTCAAACCAATGATATTATGCTATAATAAAAGAAAATTAAAGATTTTGTTATAAATGTGATTCATACTTAAGGAGATAGATCACCAGTTTTGTATCTTTTCAAGAATAAAAAAGAGCCAATAGAGCAGTTTCTCTAACTTTTTATGTGTTGTCACTCAGTAATATACACACACTTTACATACAGACATAATTGAAGCAAATTGAAAGAAAATATTCAAAATGTTGAACTAAATCTATTCACATGACAAATGAAGTGACAAATAGCACAACTGATTCATACTTAAAGAGATAAATCACCAGTTTTGTATCTTTTCAAGAATAAAAAAGAGCCAAAAGAGCAATTTTTCTAACTTTTTATGTGTTGCCACTCAGTAATATATACTTTATATATTAATATATAAAATAATATATATAATATATATAATTAATATATATAATATACACTTTACATACAGACAGAATTTGCAACATATTATGCATTGCAGTATCTGAGAAACGTTTGAAGAACAAGAATCAAGAATTCATTCTAAATTTCGAAACTATATTTTACTCCTGATGCGGAAAGAGAACGAAGTCAGTATAATTAACGCACTATGTGAAATGCTCTAAGCAAAAAATCAAAATATGGTGAATCAACTAAACTCTGCTCTAATCCATTGATAAATTCTCTCAAAGTTTTAGGAGATTCACATTTACAATGCATGATAGCATGACGTAATTTCTAATGTGTAATTTCCGTCCTGTCCATAATCCTTGACTCTAGCTTAGTCTCTGTCTAACCGTTTTCAGACGGCTTTTTTGCCACTTAACGTTTCGAGGTTTAATAGCAGTTTTGCTTGAGTTCTTAATTCCAGAAGTGAGCTGGTATACTGCTCTCAGCATTTAAGAGCGTTAGTTAGAACCTACGTAATATGAGCTAGTACAAAATTATTATTCACTAATTTAGAAAGCGCTATATAGTGTATGAATTGCTGTCAGTCACAAAATGAATGACATCTGTTCAGATAAATTCTCTCGTATTCGGGTATATTGTGCTTACGAACCGGAATGGTGAGCATAAGCAATGCCGAATTTATGCAGATTTTGTACAGATGGCGAAAACACATTATATTACACCTCACAAAATAGGAATACTTGTATCAATTTACCAATATGAATCATGTCAGACGGGATGCTCGTGCAAGCAGATTTACTTTCAATTCCGATCCTAGATATCTTCCTTTTTCAGAGTTCGAATTTCTCCATTTTGTTTCTAAGTAGTATCTTCAAACTGATCCGTTTCATTCTAGGCATTCATTAAAGCGACATTTGTTGCAACTACTGTACGATTTTATTCCATTTCTTTCTGAAAGTTTCTGTGTATTTGGTTGTGTGAGGTCTAACACATCATCCCTGTCATTGTTCTCATCAATGTTTTAATAGAGCATTGATACATTCGATATTGCTATTAAAAATTGCCCGCATCAATGCGGTCTCACCGAAATCGTTTCTTTCGTTTACCTTTGCACCGTGCTGTAGCAACAGCTTAACACAAATAGGGTCTCCGTTGATAGCCGCAAACATAAGCGCAGTGAAACCAAAACTATCCTTGTCATTCACATTCGCCCCATTCTCTAATAACAGTTTAGCACATTCAGAATGCTTATTAAACACGGCAATAATAAGTGGGGTGACATTCTCATCTTTCTTTTCGTTTACACTGGCGCCGTTTTCAAACAATACTTTAACACACTCCACGTAACCATGGCGACAAGCTCGCATCAGTGCCGTGACGCCGTTAATACATTTGGCAGGCAGGCAGGCAGGCAGGCAGGCAGGCAGGCAAGCAGGAAGGCAGGCAGGCAGGCAAGGAGGCAGTCAGTGAGGCAGGGAGCGATTCAGGGAGGGAGGGAGAGAGGGAGGGAGGGAGGGAGGGAGGGAGGGAGGGAGGGAGGGAGGGAGGGAGGGAGGGAGGGAGGGAGGGAGGGAGGGAGGGAGGGAGGGAGGGAGGGAGGGAGGGAGGGAGGGAGGGAGGGAGGGAGGGAGGGAAGGAGGGAGGGAGGGAGGGAGAAGGGAGGGAGGGAGGGAGGGAGGGAGGGAGGGAGGGAGGGAGGGAGGGAGGGAGGGAGGGAGGGAAGGAGGGAGGGAGGGAGGGAGGGAGGGAGAAGGGAGGGAGGGAGGGAGGGAGGGAGGGAGGGAGGGAGGGAGGGAGGGAGGGAGGGAGGCAGGCAGGCAGGCAGGCAGGCAGGCAAGCAGGAAGGCAGGCAGGCAGGCAGGCAGGCAAGGAGGCAGTCAGTGAGGCAGGGAGCGATTCAGGGAGGGAGGGAGAGAGGGAGGGATCTAATCGTTTTGCCTTTGTTAACCGAAAAGGGTGTAGTAGTACAAGTCATACATAAGTTGACATGCCCACAATATAACTGAAGTAATCCATGGTAAGCTTTCACGAGAACAGGTCTGTGGAGCGCCCCACAGATGTTTACACACCGCATTTATTGGGTGAACGGAATAACACTTTTTCTCTATGCAGGCAGACTTCACGTAACGCCCATAAGCTGTGCTGTTTTTTAACCATTATCTTGCTTTTAAATGCGCTGTATTTATTTATTCTAAAATCAACTGTGTTTTAAATATAAAAATGAAATCGTAGATGAAAAAGGCTGAATGCACACCCTCAGATCAAGTTATCCATAAGTACAAACTTTTGCGTTCCTAAGGTGGTGTCAGAGAAGAAACTGAGACAAGAAAATAAATATTTGCTGTCAAGAATAAAGCACCAACTGCTGCCCGCACAAATTCATATAAGCCTTGACCAAGTCAAAGACTTGTTAAATGTTAATAATCGGAATAAAACTAGCTATGACATCGTTTAGAATTATAACCAGGCTAAGTATTTATTATTGCGTCAGATGAATATTTATGCAAATTACCATACACTCCATGAAAGAAAAAACGTTATAAATCAGCCTCCGGGTTTAAGACCGTTTCATGACTCAGTCTGTCTATAGATTGTGCTATTTATATCCTTATCAGACGATTACTTTCATGTGGTTTACCTTGCATATCATATACATAGCATGTGAGGAAGTGGCTTCCAAAAGCATTGCAAGAGAGAGAAAGTGGGAGAAAGAGAAAGAGACAGAGAGAGAAATAGAAGGTGGCGAAAGAGAGACAAGGAGAAGAGACAGAGAAGGGTAGGAAGCGACACAGCAAAACACGTATTATTTTGCAGTTTATGTTATAGCATTACTTAGAAATGTGGCTTCTGTGAATCGCTATCCAAACCAGTTGATTAAATATTACAACTCCAAACAAAATCATAAAATACTAGATGTACAAATTAATAGCGTGCTGCTTTTTCTTGCGTCATACCAATAGCGTGAAGCCTCTTCTTGCGTCATATTAAATACCGTGAAGCCTTTTTCTTGCTCCATATTAATAGCATGAAGCCTTTCCTTGCGTCATATTAATAGTGTGAGGCCTTTTCTTGCTTCCTGATAATAGCGTGAAAACTTTCTTGCCTCATATTAATAGCATGAAGCCTTTTATTGTTCCATGTTAATAGCGTGAAGCCTTTCTTGGCATCATATTAATAGCGTAAAGTCTTTTCTTGCGTCATAGTAATAGCGTGAAGCCCTTTCTTTCGCCATATTAACAGCGGGTAGCCTTTTCATGAATCCTATTTATACCGTGAATCCTTTTTTTGTGTCATATTAATTGAGTGAAGCCTTTTCTTGATTCATTTTAATAGCATGAAGCCTTTTATTGCTTGATGCTAACCTTTTTCTGCGTCATATTAACAGCGCGAAGCCTTTTCATGAGTCCTCTTTATACCGTGAAGCCTTTTCTTGTGTCATTTTAATAGTGTGAAGCCTTTCCTTCCTTCATAGTAATAGCGTGAAGCCTTTTCGTTCTTAATCTTAATACCTTAGAGCCTTCTAATACCTCATACTAATATCGTGAAGCCTTTTCCTGCTTCGTATTAATAGCATGATGTTTTTCTTGCTTCATATTAATAACTTGAAGCCTTTTCTTGCGTCATATTAATATCGTGAAGCCTTTTCTTGCTTCCTAATAATAGCGTGAAACCTGTTCTTTCGTCATATTAATAGCGTGAAGCCTCATATCCCTACAAAACTGCCAACGCATAAACGACGTCGTTAATCTCTAAATTGCATCGGCAGCGTTGGCAGCGGATTTGAAATATCGTTTATACGTCGGATATACGGCGGAATATATATTTTTAGAAACATCGTATATGCATCAAAAATGAGTCGGAAAAAAAGATGCCGATATTGCCAACGCGTATTATACGTATTTTTCTAAACGTCTACAAAACGCATATTTTCCTATGTATAAACGACATCAGAAATACATCGGAAAAGAAAAGCCGATATTGCAATCGTATATTATACGTATTATTTTATACGTCTATAAAACGCATATTTTCCTATGTCTAAACGACGTCGGAAATACATCGGAAAAAAGATGTCCATATTGCAATCGTACATTATACGTATTATTTTATACGTCTATAAAACCCATATTTTCCTATGTATAAACGACGTCGGAAATACATCGGAAAAAAGATGCCGATATTGCAATCGTATATTATACGTATTATTTTATACGTCTATAAAACGCATATTATCCTATGTATAAACGACGTCGGAAATACATCGGAAAAAAGATGCCGAGATTGCCAACGTGTATTATACGTATTTTTAATACGTCTATAAAACGCATATTTTCCGATGCTTATTCGACATCGGAAATTTATCGATTGACGTTTTGTAGGGGACATTATGAAGAATCAATAATGGAGCATTATGAATCTATTTGAAAATTATCATTTACCTCAATATACTATCCCTCAGCAAACATAAAGGAGGAAAAAACAATACAAATAACTAAATTTAAAAGCGGCAGCGGTAACAAAAAAAACGAAAATGCAAGAAGTAAACTTTTTGGGACTAAATAGAAACATTAGACCACTTCATTACACCCCAGCCGCCGTGGAGTAGAGGTATGTTCCGCGCCTAAGATGCAAGAGGTCCCCGGTTCAAACCCGAGTAAGTACTAGTGTTCAGTTGTAATATATAAATATGGTATGTTGTACATTGATATGATATGGTGTATGTATGAATATGTGAATTATGAATGGTTGGTAAGGGTCCAATGGGTCAGTTATGGTTAGAAACATTTTTTTTCGAATGCGCACACTCATTTTTTATACGTCTGAAAAACGCATATTTTCCGATTGTCACTTGGTCGGAAATGCGTTGAAAAACCTCGGAAATATGCATTTTATACGTATAAAAATCATCGGAAGTTCGTCGGAAATGCATCGGAATATAAACGTATAACCTCTGAGCCTTTATTTGCACTTCGATTGTTGGCTGTCATTGGTATTCGTTGTTTCTGAGGATCTTATAGATGATACAATCACTTGAGAATGCCTTCTTAGATTAACTACGAACTCAATGATTACACTGCGCTTTACATAATTGCCTTACGTTTTGTTGAAAGTGATGAAGGTTCAGGAGGCGTTGTAACCCACTGCTAGGTGATGTAACCCACTGCTAAGTGTCGTCCTAACAGCGCTACATTGTTTTGTTGATGTTTTTGTAGGGGTTAACGAATGTACGGAAGATCTCCAAACTCTAGGTGTCCGATCTTGTGGGTCCGAACGCCCCCCCCCCTCTTCCGACCATTTCTTTTCTTCATTATTAAGATGTCAGTTTTCATTCAGTATGAAAGGCGTTGATTCGGAACTGCGTCCAACGTAAAAAGGAGGGCCACAAAAACTATGCATATCCTTCTCAAATATTGTTAGTGTCAGTTTGAAGTTTTATAAACGTTGTATAAACGGCAATAAGTCACAAAAAGTCACCAGAGTGACATTGGATAAAAAAGCTGTGTATGAGTGATGTTGTTTAGTTGACGTTGCAAATCGACGCTTAGTAAACGTCTTTGATATAACGTTGTACGGATATTGAAAAATCGACGCCGCAAAAAAATTTTGTGCTAAAAAGTTATCACAGCCAAAAAACCCCAAGCATTCTAACTCTCACAGGAAAGGTAAGCGATGACTGGTGTCTCTGAAAATGCACGAAAACGAAAATATAGGAGATGCAGAAACCTTTATGGGATGTAACTCTCTTAATGTATAAATGATGTTATGAGCTTTGTGGGTGGAACCCCACACCCCAAGCAAAAATTCAACGTTGCAATAATTTTTGGGGTCACAGCAAAAAAATCCGATCATATAAACGCTCACTGGAAATGTAAACCATGACTGCTTTCTTTGAAAATTAACGAAAATGAGAACTTAAAATGTGGGATTTTCAGAAATCCGCAAACCTTTTCAGCTTACTTTGAAAATTGACTTCAGGCATATCCTATATTACTGCATGATCGAGAGGTACTTTACCGGAGATTTGACTTTCTGAGTGTCACTGAGTATCACTGACACTTTCTGAGTGTCACTGTCTAGTGACTGGATTATTATTTTGTCAAGCCAATGCGATGTCACCCTCTCGAGTCTGAATAACGCCAGTAGGACGATGCTGTGAAGTGTTGTCGACAGAACGCCTCCAACCCCCACCCACCATGCAAAAAATGACAGCACTCCTCCCACACATACTCCAATTTTATTTGACCCTGATTGTTGCTATGTAAGCTTCCATAATCACCGACAACCCGATTTTGATGGAATGTCAATATGTTTGTGTAATGAATAAAATATGTAACTTAATATAATGAATGCGTAATAACTCATGCTGTTATTGTTTTTTAATCTCCTCTAAGCGAAGCTCCGTTTGCTAAAACTAATTTCGAATATTTTGTCATGGACTTGCAATGGTACCATTACTTTTAGCACAGTTTTATTTCCAAGTTTTCTAGATAGTTAGTTTGTACTCCGAAGTGTAAATTTTGCTACTCGTCAGCGAAATCGGTCTGTTTCTTTATATGTTTTTTCCAAAATGTGTGTTAAACTACGCAGATAGACATTTGTCTAAACATGCACATGTCATAAAACAAACACTTATGATATCATTCTATTAATGTGAGAAGAGTGCTCCGGGCTCATTCTTTTCAGAAGATTGTGTTGTTTGTTTGCTTATTACAAAGCCCTGAAAGAGAGAGAGTCCATAGGCAGAGCATTACGTAAAGAGACACAAACAGAGAGAGAAAAAAAGAAAGAAAGAAAGAAAGAAAGAAAGAAAGAAAGAAAGAAAGAGAGAAAGAGAGAGAGAGTGTGAGAGAGAGAGAGAGAGAGAGAGGCAATAGCTAGAAGCAGAACAGAGCAAACAATTAAATGACTTTATTTTTACGAATCCTATTTGCATTCCTGTGTTAAAATTGATGGACAATATCAATGAGCTAAATTATATGATGAATCTGGATACAGGGAACAACTCAGGCATACGGTCCTCAAAACAAACACTTCTATCGATATATATATATATTGATCATACGTTGTTTTAACCAGTATGTGGGGATTTTTGTTACTGTTTGCAAGATCAATATCGCCAAAGCTCTACTTGTACGTTCACTATACCTGTCGTCTGATAAGCGCTGAAGTGAAAAATCGAATTTTAATATATTACGAAATACAAATTACCCAGTTTCACAATTGCTTTTTTTATTCCTTTGAAAATAGTTATTAAAAAGACAATACTGTCCTTCGCTATCTAAACTACCTGAGGTGGCGTAAGAAGAAAACATGCAGCTAAAATTAAATTCTCAACTGTGTTTTGTAGCCAGCTATTCGTCTTCATGCGCCGAATTTAGTAAGGCAAATGTTGTAATTAACGTATATTAAAAAATCATGAATACTTCGACTATCTTAAAATGAGCTTTAACTGCTATTACGTGGTTATTTAAATGTTCTATTCAGCAGAAAATAGTTATTCCCAGGTGTTGTGTAAGCTTTCAAAAAGATTTAATTTTAGGGTGATGCATGAGTTGTGTAAAAGGGCAGATTGAAATTTAGGATATGAAACCCTCAGCTGTGATTTTACTGTCTGAGACATTAATATATTCTAGCCATGCCATTATCCTACCTGTGAGTCATGTTTAGACAAGGTTGGATTTTTAGATGCCCATTCTCCATGTCCATGATATGACCATGGTATGCGTGGAAAGATCTTTCAGAAGACACACTAGTTTCAGGGTACATGCCCTAGATTTAATTCAAAGACTTGTATTGTATTTTAGTTTTTGACACTAAGTCTAAGTTTTGTCTAAAGTGTTGGCCGGCACATTCAGTGTTTGTAATCTATCCACATACCCATCCACCTATCACGTACCCGAATTCCATTCCAAGACCCTTGCAGTATCAGATCTAACTGGACTAACCGTTACCCTAAAGAGGCTACATTGTTTGCTTGGTTTTAAATACATGTGGGGATTCGCGCCAGAATATATAGAAGGTCTCTTAGTTATGCATATCCCACCACAAACATCGCTATATAAACTTCCCGCCCAACTTTCCCGCATCATGGGTTGGGTGGGAGCGCTATTTGTGAATGATTGATCGTGTGATTGTGTTGTTATACGTGTCCATAAATGTGGAAAAAGGTATAATTTTTTGCAATATGCGGTACGCGCAGGTGGCACTTCTCATATCATTACTAAAAATTAGTTATTTCGGAAGTTTTCATAGACTTGGCTTGCAAGGGCTATGTGAAGTTGTACGAGCAGCCGTTGGGTTTTTTTTTCTTTGAGTCATCCGATTTCATGTATCATCTCCTTCACTGGCACTGGCAATAGTGCTACGAAACTTACGACTTAGGTAGAACTTGATATGAACATGTGCATGACACTTTATTTTAGCCTTCGATTTCAGAGAACAGAACACCACACAGTTGCTCAGCTTCGCGTGAGCTCTCACTGCGTAAATAGATGACACAGGGTATGCCTGATCAGTCAATAAAACCTTAAGTGAACAAAAATCAAACACTACTCGGCTTATAAGACTTATTCAATCTGTGTTGTTTGCTAATATATTTACCTGATATTTAGTTATCAATCTATTTTCCGTTATTGTTCTCAGCCGCATTGGCGTCATATCTTAATAGAACATGTATTCATTCGATAAGGCCATGAAATGTTGTCTGCATCAATGCCTTCTCACCACAGACGTGCCTTTCATTTATCTTTACAGCTTGTTCTAGCAACAGCTTACAGCATACAAGGTCTCCGGTTCTGGGTGCAAACATAAGAGCAGTAATATCAAAACTATATATAATATTTAGATTCACTAATTCTCTAACAGTATTTTAGCACATTCGGATGGCACATCAAACACAGCAATGATAAGTGAAGTGACATGCTCATTTTTCTTCTTATTCACATTGGCAGTTTTCTAGCAATACTTATACACAGTTAACGTAACCATGGCAACAAACCCGCATCAGTGCCATGACGCCGTTAATATCGTTATCATCTGCATTTTCACTGTTCTCTAACATTACATCAACACTGTCAGCATATCGTTTTAAACTGGACTACCTAAGTGATGTAACGCTCTTATAATCCTTCACATTAACATTCGGGACAAGTCTTACTAGAATCTTGACAAAATCATGATGCCCATAAAAACAAACACACATCAGTGCCTTCTCGTCAAGCGTTCTTGGCATTCTTGGCCAACGCACTTTACCCTGTCATATTGACCGTCTCTGGCCAATGTCATCACATCAAATTGATGATTCACGGGCATTGTGAAGCTATCCTAAAATAATAAAATGCATGTTGTACTTCATATTTTAATCCATAAAGTGATGACATCAATATTAATTTTCTTACACTGTTAAAGATGATCCGTAGTGGTAATCAGAAGAAAACCATGGCAAGCGTTCAGAATATCAACTAATGAAATGCTTACATTGTTCAGTAAATAGTTTTTTATACTTAAAATTCCATGAGTCCCATGAAAATTTTTGTTTTTTCATTTTTCACTTTTTCAAGCCATTTTTCCTTCGACCTGATTGGGGTTTAGAAAATAAAACTTGACGCACCTACATGTGACCATAGGATTGTGGTTTTTCTGGCAATTTTAACTTGTGACTTCACTATTGCCGTGTTATGATATCAGAATGTTTTTAAAGCTAAATGTCTAAAAAAAGAATTATTTGATAATCAACTTTTTCACGTGTGATGTCATGATGACGTCATTTCATAACTTTTTGTCATTTTCATGCTAGGTTCACTTAATACAGAAAATTTATGCAACAACAAATTTAAGTTAACTGCCCTGGTAAGTTCCTGATATCATCCCCTGCCCCGTCGCGTTCAAACCTCAAAGTCACCTGTAAAAACACGACGTTATAGAAGAGGCTTCTGCATCTGTTCGTTAGATAATAGCAGATAGTGTTCTCACAGCTCTGTTTAGATGTTGAGCCTGCGCATTTTGTACAGAGTGGAAAATATTCACTTGGAGAATTTTACTTCTGTAATTGAGGCTGAATGTCATAATGAATTACTGTTGTAAAGATTTAGGTACAATTTCTCAAACAAGATTCAACGCTTTGGAATGGAAGTAGCCCGGATAAGGCGATTGGGGCTGAGAAGCGATATCATCGTCCTTCTTATTTTTGCTAATATGGCATGAGGATAGTTAAGGTGAGGGTGAAAATTCACATTTTTTCAAACAGTTTTAAGTCAGGTGGCCCAGTGATATGCAACTTTTAACAAAGTTCTATATTTCTCAGCTTTCAGGACCATTTACGTAATTACGACTCGATAGCGAAATCGATCTGGTTTTATGTTATTGTCAATATAAAACTGCGCAAATACATAACTTGGTCATGTCGAATGAAATCAGCACAATGCAAACACGCGTCATTTATGAAATAATCCTATTTATATAGTAATCTTCGCACACGATCCAGTTTATCTGTACTCTGTTTGGTTATTTGCTTATTATTTTGCAGTCTTTCTTTGAATGGTAATGTTACTTTGAAGTTCTATACTTCTAATCTTTCAGGATAATTTCTGTGCTCCCAAGTGTAAGGTTTTGGGAAAGAAACCTATCTAGTTTCTATATATTTTACTCAATAGTGGAAGTTGAAAAACGCAGATACATGACTGGGTGAATTGGACATTTATAATACAAACACACGCCATAAAACAAATTATCAAATACTACAACTTCAAGAGTGCTCATGACCCTGTTCTTCTATACGAGTTGATTATTTCCTTGTAATGCGCACCCTGGATACACAATGGCACAGTTAGACGGAGGGTGGCAGGGAGGGAGGGAGGGAGGGATTGAGGGATGGAAGGAGGGAGGGAGGTAAATATAAATGGAGGGAGGGAGGGAGGGAGGGAGGGAGGGAGGGAGGGAGGGAGGGAGGGAGGGAGGGAGGGAGGGAGGGAGGGAGGGAGGGAGGGAGGGAGGGAGGGAGGGAGGGAGGGAGGGAGGGAGGGAGGGAGGGAGGGAGGGAGGGAGGGAGGGAGGGAGGGAGGGAGGGAGGGAGGGAGGGAGGGAGGGAGGGAGGGAGGGAGGGAGGGAGGGAGGGAGGGAGGGAGGGAGGGAGGGAGGGAGGGAGGGAGGGAGGGAGGGAGGGAGGGAGAAAACCAGTGAAATATATATTCAACAAAGAGTCAGAGACAGAAAGGTACAGAGCGAGAATAAGAACAAAGCAATTACTTCGATCTTATTTTACGAATTCTGATAGCACTACATTCCTGTGTTCGTCACTTTTTCAGCAATATGAATGAGTTAAATCATAAAAGGATCATTTTCTGTTCCTTGGGTCTAAATTGCGTTTGATAAGAGGTACCTCGAAAACAGGAAGTTGGCCGTTAGAACTGCGCAGATATACAGCACACGTCCTGAAACAGGCACTTTTGAAATCAGCCGCTTATTTCAGATTATGTGTACATGACGCAGTTTGCCATTGGATTACGTTGTTTATATCCTATTTGCACGATCCTTCCATTCTTATTTTACCTTTGATAAATTATAAATGGAGTGTGGTACTGCTCTTCTGTTAGAATGAGTTAGACCACAGATATTCTCTGAATAAACATGGTTGCAGATTATTCACCAAGTCGTCGGACTATGCACCAGTTATCTTTGTTGTCATCTATTCCATCAATGAGTAGTCTTTTCTAAGTTGTAAGGTAGCCTACAACAGCTTAAAATTATCTCCTTGAATAGCAAAGATAGACATCTGGATAAAAACAAAACATCGTTGTCTTTCTGTCAACACAAAAATTTGCCATTTATATACTAAGTATCACAATGAATTAAAAGTTTACTTCAAGCTAAAAATCATTATTAATGTATAACTAATTTGACAGATTGAAAATGAATCATACGACATATTACAATTCACACGATAAGAATAGTCGTATCAATTCACCAATATGAATCATGTCAGACGGGGTGTTGAGACAAGTAGATATATTTTCAGTTTCGATCCTATATATGTTACTTTTAAGAAGTATGAATTTCTTCACTTTGTTTCTTGATAGTATTTCATGAAGGCGCTTTTCTTCTAGGAATGCGTCACATGGACATCTGTTGCATCTGCTCCCGGATTTCGTTTTGATCCACATCTTGTAGACATCTCTGTGTTTGGATGCGCCACGTCTAACACATTCTTCCTATAAGTATTGTTCTTTAATATTACTTTAACACTCAGCATATTGTTTTAAACTGGCCTATATGAGTGGTGTGGCCGTCTTATCATCCCTCAAATTAACTTTCGAACCAAGATTTAGTAGAATCTTAACAGAGTCCCTAGAAGCAAGCCCACATTAACACCCTTTTAGATAAGATAGATGATAAGAGTTCTTGATATTCACATCGGCGCCACCTTGGACACGCATTCTATGAATTGATATTGGACATTACCAGTCAATGTTAGCACGTCAAATTATTTTACCTTAAATTCTGGACGTTTTTCTTTCTTCACTCTATTTTCCGTTTTTTACATAAACAACCCCTTCGAAAAGACTAGAGTTAGGAAAATGAAACTTGATACACTTATGCCTGACCATGGAATCATGACTCTAATGATAATTTATCTATGACGTCATCATAACCGTGTTATGACCACAGATAGTTTTCAGCGTCAGATATCTCGGAAATCTTGAGATGAATTATTTGGTCACTAACTTTAAGTTCATATAAAGTTTATTTGATTAAAAACTTTTCGTTGCTTGGATTTCAGTTAATTGCGTTGGCAAGTTCTCCTGCAACGCGGCATCTCTCCCACAACACCACAGAATCCACTGTAAAATACATCAGACAAAGAGCTTATGAAGCAAACAGGCTCAAAGTTAAAGTATGTATTTGATTTTTTTCGCCTGTGTTCACGTAAAAAAGACATAGAGTAGCATCCAGACATAAATTTGCCTGCCCATATTATAACTAAAAAATTCCTAGCAAGCTTGCACGCTAAGAGGCCTGTGGAGCATCATGTTCATATAGTGGTCGGTCCGAATGTTGTTCTTGCCAATAAAATCCAGTTCCACTGGTTATCAAATCAAAAGAAGTTAGACTGGTAGCACTGAAGAATGAAATGCTTCCAGTTAAACAATGCATAATTTAGTCACAAATAATAAGTATCATAACGTCCTTGCTAATCAGCTTTAGTGGTTGAGCATCGTAATTAAGAGAATCACTACAAGATTCATTGAGCCTTTCTTTTCGAGAAATCGTAAATTGCTTTTTTGACTATAATAAGATTCTTTTGAACTCCATACTGCGTAGATGTATGGCAATTATCGCACATAGACATGTAAGTTACTGTGCATACATGTATCAGCGACTGCACAGAGGTATGTTAATGATTGAACAACGATTTCTCAATGATTGTACATACACGTGTCAATGATATTTCAATGAATGTTCATACATCAATCAATGATTCCACAGAGATATGTCGATGACTGCACACATACATCAATGAATGAGCGAAGATAGGCCAATTACTGTTCCGACATATATCACTGACTGTGTAGAGAAATGTGTGTTACTGCTTAAAAGTATTGTAATGACTGTGCATCTATATGCCAACAAATGCGTAGAGATAAACCAATGACTGCGCGGCTGGCGTGAAACTGATATTTCGTATCAGAAGTATTACAGTCCTTGGTTACATAGACAATGCTGACCGTAGAGTTTAAAACAATTCACTGTTGGCGGTTATTCTTGATGGCCCAACCCCTATTAGAGGAGATACGTGCTCAGAAACAAAAATTCAACAGACGATGCTTCATCGGTATTCTAAGTAGGCTAGCTCAGTGTTTGAACCGCATGTTTTGTTTCTGACACTTTTTGGTATGGTCCATCTTTTTGCAATAACATACCGTATCTGAATGTGAAATTCCACGGGAGCCACTAACGTAACAACTGGTTGACAAACGTACCCATTACTTAATAAAACAATGTCTAAACGTGGAGCTCTGGTTTGAATATACCTTTATAATTAAACCTTGAGGAGCAAAATAACTCCCTTTTTAAGCAGGTAATGTGGTTTTTGTATTGAAAAATATCCCCTTTTAAACGAAATTAGCACTCGGCGCGAACCGCGTCAGGCCTCAAAATTATCCCCCTTTCTCCACGTTTCTGGTAACGCATGGTAACACATAAGATACCAAGTAGCCCCCCCCCCCTCTCCGCCTCCTCCAAGGGTGTGAAATCTCAAGTCAAAGTAATAAAGTAAATATTTACAGAACTTTACAGTTGGTATACACCAATTGGCACTGCTTGGAGAAGGACGACTTAAAGATTCTCAAATAGTGTTAAATAGAAATTGAGCCTAAAATCAACTTGAAAACTTCTAAAAATATGATTAAAATGGATAATAATGAGTATTTATGATAAACTAAACAAGACGCAATTGAAGGCTAAGCAAAGTATTTTCTCAGATAACACTAAATAAAACACGAAACAACAACAGCATACAACAATAAATATTGTTGCCACTTTAATACACTAACATTGTTTACATATTTAAACAACAGTGTAAGACAGAAATATACAGAAAATATATATACAAAAATAATGTTTTTGTAATCCGGAGTGAAGATTCAAGATCAGTTATTCTGGGTAAATTACTGAACTATTAACATCACAAAATAAAGAAGTCAAAGGTGGAATCTGTTAAAAGAAATATGTACACAGATAAAACCACACGAGCAGGTATAATGATCCAAAACACCTTCCCTCAGCATGTAGCAGTGTGACTCGAGCCTGAAAGGCGAGTGCAAACAGTGTACAAGGCTAAGAGTGGCTTTTGTGATCAGTCCATACATGAATGTGGTTTTAATTTTATTTCATTGGCACATTAGATATCTTTACACTCCTCTGCAATGCTTATTGTGGTTTACTTACTTTATTTACACAACAAGTACATACTTTCAACAATCATGAAATAAATTCCCTTTGGTCGGATTACGAAATTTTTCTTATCTAAATGTGTATTGTCTATCTTTCTTTGTAGTCTGCTCAAACTGTGAGAAATTGTTTATTCCTCATCCATAACATACTTGTTCAGTAGTAAAATTAATATTTACTGTTTATATCGCACACAGAGAGTACTGAGAAAAAAGAACGACATCAGTTTAATCAACGCACTACTTGAAATGCTTTAAATTAAAGAAAAAATCAAAATCTGGTAAATCAACTAAACTCTGATTCTAATTCATTGACGAGTTCTCTTAAAGTTTTAGAAGATTAACATTTTCAATGAGGTATCGTCCACTGCACGATAACCTCGTGATTCCGTGATCATAAGCCAGAGCGTTCTAATGTGTAACTTGAGTCCTGTCCATAATCCTTGACTCTAGTTTAGTCTCTCTAACCGTTTTCAGATGGCTTTTCGCCTCTTAACGTTTCGAGGTTTAATAACAGTTTGCTAGAGTTGTTAATTCCAGAAGAGAGCTTTAATACTGCACTTACCAGGCAAGAACGTTAGTCGGAACCTAATGTAAGGCATGCTAACAAGTGCTTCTGATTTGTTTTCGTCAAACTCTCTCTAAGAGCCTCCAAATACTTTGGTCCAAACTTTACCAAACGAAGCAAGTATTTCGATTTGCTGATATCTGTTGGGTAAAGGAAGCTCTTGACTTCTTGGTACTGCTCTTCTGTCAGGATGCCCTTAGACCACAAGTGTTCTATGACTGGACGCGGTTGCAGACTACACACCAAGTCGTCGGATTTGTCATCTATTTGATCAAAGAGTCGTCTTTTCTCAGGTGGAAGGTAGTCTACAACAGCGTTAAATCATCTCATTGAATAGCAAAGATGTACATTTGGATATTGTGAACTTCACCGTTTTTCTCTCATCCCAAAAACATACTAAAATATCGCATCATATTAAACAATTACTTTCAACAAAATCATTATTGATGTATAATTAATATGTGACAGACTGTAAATTAATCATAGGACATATTACACTTCACAAAATAAGAAAACTTGTATCAATTTACCAATATGAATCATGTCAGACGGGATGCTTGTACAAGCAGATGTACTTTCAGTTCCCATCCCAGATGTCTTCCTTTTCAGATTTCGAATGTCTTCATTTTGCTTCTCAATAGAATCTCTAACATAACGCCTTTCTTCTTTGCATGCATTACAGCGACATTTTTTGCAGTTACTGTACGATTTTACTCCCCCATTTCCTTCTGGAAGTTTCTGTATGTTTGGATGTGTAGAGTCTAACACATTTTCCCTGTCACTGTTCTCAGCCACATTTGCACCATTTCTTAATGGGACATTTACACCCTCGATATTGCCACGAAATTCTGCCTCATGTCCATTTACTTTTGCATCGTACTGTTGCAACAACTTAACACAAACAAGGTCTTCGTTATCAGATGCAAACATAAGCGCAGTGCAATCAAAAATATCCTTGTCATTCACATTCGCCCCATTCTGTAACAGTATTTCAGCACAGTCAGAATGCCCATTAAACACAGCAATAATAAGTGCAGTGACATTTTGATCTTTCTTCTCGTTCACATTGGCACCTTTTTCTAACAACACCTTCACACAGTCCACGTAACCATGTCGACAAGCTCGCATCAGCGCCGTGACGCCGTTAATACATTTGTCATCTACATTTGCACCGCTTTCTAATAACATTTCAACACTGTCAGTACGTCCTTCACGAGCTGCCCACATGAGTGGTGTGACGCCATCGCAATCCCGCACGTTTACATTTGCGCCAAGGTTTAGTAGACTTTTGACACAATCATGATGCCCATAGAAACAAGCACACATCAACGCTGTCTCGTCAAAAGCGTTCGTGGCATTCACATCAGCACCGCCTTGGACAGCGCATTTTATCCTGTCATACTGCCCGTCTCGGGTCAATGTTATTACATCAAATTGATGATCTTCGAGCATTGTGAATATATCATAAAATAATAGAATGCATTTGCACTACATATTTTAATCCATAAATTGATGACATATAAATTGAATATTAATTTTGTTACACTGTTAATGAAGAAGATATGTAGTGGTAATCAAAATAATAATATGACAGGCGTGCAGAAGACTAACTGTTTTATTGCTTGCTTTGTTCAGTAAATAGTTATTCCCACTCGCAAACACATTTTGCAAATGGGTATGTTTTGCTAAGAATTCTGGGTGTTTATTCCTCCCTTTTTGTTTTTTTTTGTCTCGGAGGTTTCCAGAAAACACCTACTACGGTATTTGACGTAGGACAATGAATTTTACCACAAAGAGTGATGAGATGTCGTGAAATTTGCAATTTTTTCCGCAAATTGAGGTCAAAGTAGTTTTGACTTTCAAGTGCTTTCCAGAAAACTAATCCTACAAGGACTTGTAGTAGAAAAACGATATTTGGCAGAGACATAAGGGTAATGAGTTGTCGTGAAATTCGCAATAATTTTTGCCTTCATCTTTAAGGTCAAGGTCAAATTGAAGTCAAAATACTTTTTCAAACCCCTATTCATCACGAAAACTTGCTGGAAATAGCGTTCAAATCCTTGTTTCAACACCAACGCTCATATCCTTGTTTCAACACCAACGCTTGATATCATAGCGCTAGGTAATTTCAAAAGCTCTGTATTCTCTCTGCCTTACTTAGGGATGAAATTTGCACTTTTCTATTTATAATATTTTGTGATGCAGCTGGAATGGTGATATTAATTTTAACGAAGTTCTATATTTGTCAGCATTCAGAGTCATTTATGTAATCACAAGTGTAAGTATACTACTCGGTAGCGAAATCAATCTAGTTGTTGTGTATTTTCCTTCATGTGGTGTGTTTTAAACTACGCAGATACATAACCCCGCAAGGATTAATGTAATCAATGTCATGCAAACACACGGGATTTATGAAATCATCCTATTGATATATAATTCTTGGCTCATGATCCAGTTTGTGCTGTGCACTGTGTGGGAGGGAGGGAGGGAGGGAGGGAGGGAGGGAGGGAGGGAGGGAGGGAGGGAGGGAGGGAGAGAGGGAGGGAGGGAGGGAGGGAGGGAGGGAGGGAGGGAGGGAGGGAGGGAGGGGGATGAAGGGATTGAGAAAAATAGTGAAATATATATATATTCAACAGAGTCAATGACAGAAAGGTACAGAACGAAATGAGAACAAAGCAATTACTTGGATCTTATTTTACGAATTCTGATAGCAATGCATTCCTGTGTTTGTCACCTTGTCAGCAATATGAATGAGTTAAATCATAAAAGGTTCATTTTCTATTCCTTGGGTCTAAATTTCTTTTGATAAGAGGTACTTGAAAAACAGTTGGCCGTAAGAACTGCGCAGATATACAGCCCACCTCCTGAAACAAACACTTTTGAAATCAGCCACTATTATGTGTACATGACCCAGTTTGCTATTGGATTACGTTGTTTATATTCTCTTTGTACGATCCATCCATTGTTATTTTACCTTTGATAAATGGAGTATGAGAAGTGGATCTTCGAATCTTATTATTTCATTATAAAAGAGACCAACAGCGAGAGACAGAGAGAGGAGAAAGAGAGAGAGAGAGAGGAAGAGGAAGAGAGAAAGAGAGAGAGAGACAAAGGGAGAGAGAGAACCAAGAAAAAAAAGTAGAAAAAGAGAGAAACAGAGAGACAGAGAGAATCACACACACACACACATAGAGAGAGAGAGAGAGAGAGAGAGAGAGAGAGAGGGGGGGTGGGAGAAAGAGAGAGAGAGAGAGAGAGAGAGAGAGAGAGAGAGAGAGAGAGAGAGAGAAAGAAATGGATAATAGGAGGCAGAGAGAAGACCTAACGAGAAGAGGAACAACGACAGTATTTGACTAAATATAACGAATTATGTTTTCCTTGAATTCATATGTTAAATTTCATGTAGAATGTTAATAAACCAGCCAGATTTAGATTTTTAGGGTAAAGACTAAGATGTAAAGATAAGTCTGGAAGTAAGGTTGTGAAACTGGTTTGAGACAGTTATATTTGGTGCGTATATTTTAACTTATAACGATAGAAATATACATTCTATGATCTATGATACATTTAGATTGTTGGATGTCGTTAATATTAGGTGTATTCGAAGATCTTTCAGGCAGATCACGATCAATTCAGAATGCCTTCTTTAGATTGGATAGGAATCAAGGCAATTATTGCAGTGCGTTTTACTTGCATCTGAAGTTCCCATGTTTTTTTGAAATTGATGTCCGAAAGATTTAATTTTGAATTCAGTGATGGCTGGCATAACCCAGCGCATTCGCCAGGTAAATGCATTGAGAGCGAACATCAATGCCCAAATCAGAGTTCGAAACCCCTCACCGTGGGAGTACTAGATCAAACTGGGTTAACCGTCAACCGAAAGGTGCTACATTGTTCTTTCGTGTTTTCCGCGATTAGCGCCAGATATATTGAAGCCATTCCTGTCCAACAAAAGTGGAGCAAGGGAGTAATTTTAGGTGGTGGCAAAATGGCAATGTAATTGGTAAAAACCGAACATTTGCAAGCAGGACTCAAAACAGTTTGTTGGAACCCAAGTAATATGAGCTCGTATAAGTCATTATTACTCACTTATTCAGAAAGCACTGTATAGGATTGAAAGTGCTACCAGTCACAAAATGAATGTTATTTGCTTAGACGAGTTCTCTCGAATTCAGGTACATTGTTGATATGGACTTGAAAAGTGAGCATAAACAATGCCGAAAGCTTGCAATGTCTTATTAAGATGTTGCGTTATATATCACATTTGTAAAACTTATAGAGGAAATCAGACTATAAACAGAATATGCAACAGTAGGTTTTTTAACAAATTAAATATTAAGAAAAATAAATGGCGAAATGTATGTTAACAGGCCTAAGTCAGCAGTTCTTAAGAGTGACCCTGATTTGTTTGCGTCAAACTCTCTTTGAGAGCATCCAAATACCTTTGTTTAAATTTTACCAAACGAAACAAGTTTAACTGATAGCGGATAGCGGTTGGGTAAAGGACGCTCTTGATTTCTTGGTACTGCTCTTCTGTTAGAATGAGTTAGACCACAAATGTTCTCTGATTGGACATGGTTGCAGATTACTCACCAAGTTGTCAGACTATGTACCAATTTGTCTTTGATGCCATCTATTTAATCAATTAGTAGTCTTTAAATTATCTCCTTGAATAGCAAAGATATATATTTAGATAAAAAACAAAACATCACTGTCTTCATGTCAACACAAAAAGTTGCCATTTATATACTAAAGTATCACAATGACATAAAAGTTTATTGAAGCTAAAAATCATTATTGATGTATAACTAATTTGTGACAGATTAAAAATGAATCATACGAGATATTACAATTCACACGATAAGAAAAGTCGCATCAATTCACCAATATGAATCATGTCAGATGGGGTGTTTATACAAGTAGATATATTTTCAGTTTCGATCCTAGATATCTTCCTTTAGGGAGTATGAATTTCTTCACTTTTTTTCTTGATAGTATTTCATGAAGGCACTTTTCTTCTAGACATGCGTCACATCGACATCTGTTGCATCTGCTGCCGGATTTCATTTCGTTTTGTTCTACATCTTGTAGACGTCTCTGTGTGTTTGGATGCGGCACGTCTAACACATTCTTCCGATAAGTAATGTTCTCTGATATTACTTCAATACTCAGCATATCGTTTTAAACTGGTCTATATGAGTGGTGTGACCGTCTTATAATCCATCACGTTAACTTTCGAAAAAAGATTAAGTAGAACCGTAACAGAGTCTCGATGTCCCTAGGAGCAAGCCCACATTAGCACCCGTTTATAAACGTGATAGGAAAATGAAACTTAGTACACTTATACCTGATCATGAAATCATGGCTCTCCTGGTAATTTATCTATGACGTCATCATAACCGTCTTATGACCAGAGATAGTTTTCAGGGTCAGATATCTCGAAAATTTTGAGAAGAATTATTTGGTCACTATCTTTAAGTTCATATAAAGTTTATTTGATGTAAAAAAATTATGTTGCAGGGATTTCAGCTAATTATCCTGCGCAAATTTTCCTGCAACGCGGCGTCTATTCCACAACACCACAGAATCCACTGTAAAGAAAGAGCTTATGAAGCAAACTCCCTCAAAGTTAAAGTATGCATTTAATTTTTTCTAGTGTGTTCACGTAGAAACGACATAGGAGTAGAATCCAGACATTAGTTTGCCTGCGCATATTATAACTAAAATATTTTCCAGCCAGCTTGCACGAGAAGAGGCCTGTGGAGCACCATGTGTCTTAGATTCGTCGGTCCGAATGTTGTTCTTGCCAATAAAACCCCGTTCCACTGGGGTCAAATCAAAAGAAGTTAGACTGGCAGCACTAAAGAATGAAATGCTTCCAGAATCACTACAAGATTCATTGTGCCTTTCTTTTCGAGAAATCGTAAATTGCTTTTTTGACTAAAATAAGATTCTTTGGAACTCCATACTGCGTAAATGCATGGCAATGATCGCACAGAGATATGTAAGTTACTGTGCAGACATGTATCAGTGACTGTACAGAAGTATGTCAATGATTGCACAGCGATTAGTCAATGATTGTACATACATGTGTCAATGATATTTCAATGAATGTTCATACATGAATCAATGATTCCACAGAGATATGTCGATGACTGTGCAGACATACATCACTGACTGTGTAGAGAAATGTCAGTTACTGTAAAGAATGAATTCAATGTCATTCTTTGTTTTTATTTGACGTATGATTTGATTTGTGACAAATTTTGTGAAACATGCGGTTCGTCGTTGTTTGACAATTTTTTGGGTGCCTTGATAAAAGCCCGCGATTTTAAAGGGCTAAGGTTGACTGATTTTTCCCCCTTGTGCTTTCAGCTACTATAAAAGGACTGAATAGCGCTCTTTTCATTAGTTAAAGTCTAGCCGCGGTCGCTGGTGGGCCGAATTCCGGGTTGTTTTTGGATTTAAATTTAAACTTTTACACAGGGCACAATGGGTAAGAAATTACTTTAATAAATTTGTCTTTGTTTGTCTTAATAATAATATGATACAAAATGAAATTTTTATTCAAAGAATGAATTACAAGGGAGAACTGAAAATATGCGTGGTTGTGTATTTTACACACCATTTTCTGTATTTGTAACTCGGTACTTGAGCTATCGGCTCTGCTTAAGCAGAATCTTATAAGTATCGATTGAAAACACGATTCTAATATTGTTCTTCTTTTTTTTATTTTATTATTGTAGTTTCACGGAATCAAAGAGGGAAATAAAGATGTAAATTAAGAAATTTTTTCCGTTAAAACCCCCTGTGGTTTTAGTCAATAACCCGTGATATCTGCCGCCACAGTGAAACCATTTCCCGCAAGTACCGATCGTCCGCAATTTTACTGTCACTGATGCGTTGTCGTTATGATGGTCAGACGTCTTTCGCATGTCTTTGGGACACCACATATTTGGCGTGAAGGGCTCCGCCAAATTCGCTCTCATCGTGCAGTTTAGCTCTGCTACCCTGCTGCCACGTGTTTTCAGTGATGTTCAGCAATGATGTTTAACCTATTTCAAGCAGATTACCTTTGCCTTTTCTGCAAGCGTGCCGCAGGAAAATAACGCCTTAAATTCTACTCTGTGACGTTCAGACTGCCAGTCAAGAAGAAACTGTTTTCTCCACAATAGTCGCTCCGGTAGAGCAGCCCAGTTCAACAACCATTCTCAGGCGCCGCTTCAACGAAATTCTACACAAACAGCTGTTCAGCTGTTCAGAGAAGTCACAGCGTGTTTATCAACACGTGCGTCGGCGTGTAAATCAAGATGTGTGTCGGCGTGTATACCAACATGTGTGTCGTCGCGTATATCAAGATATCAGCAATGCGCTCTCTACCACGAGATCAGCTGTTTTTGCAGATTCCAACAGGTGACATTTGACTATTTCGATTGTGCTTCGCGCATTGGAATTTCAGTACAGAATTCTACTCCTGAAATAAGGTACTGTGTTTGACCTGCCGCACAACCAAGAGACACCTATTTTGACTGAACATTTATTTCGGTTTATTGTGTTTTTTTTTCAGGGTTATTAAATATGTAAAACCAAGTTAAGTAAAACGAGTATTTGGGACTTATTTGGTTTAGTAATTGAGGTTGTGTGATATAGAATTTCGGGTATTGATTTGGTACATTATGTAACGGGTGACCTGAAGGCTAGACTTTAACTCAGTACATAGTGTATAGCTTGCTAAACTAATCATGTCAATTGATATTTTTCTTGGTGCAGATGAACTATCTGAAGTCGATTTAAAATCGGCAAGAAATGATTTAAATCAATCGTTTAAGGTTTTAGATAGTGCTTATCAAAGGTTAGAAACTATTGAAGGCTACGAGCCAGAAGATGAAGAAGGGTCACATGAAGAAAGACTGTAAGGCCAAGGCTATTTGTGATATCTGTCAAAAGAAGCACCCAACTGTACTGCACTTAGACGTTAAGCCAGCGAGTTCAAGCGGTGTTAATGTGAATGCGAAGCCATTTCAGCCGATAACGTCACAAGCTTTAAACAGTTCAATTCACAGTTCACAATCAAATAAAAGCTCCATGATCGTGCCAGTATGGATGTCACACTGCAGTAAACCGGATCAGGAAACCTTGGTATATGCACTTCTAGATACACAATCTGACACTGTCAAATATGACAAAAGTATCAATTTATAATTATTATTTAATTTGTTAAATCCCCGGGAGATTCGGGATGTATGGGAACCTGCCACATTACCGGCAGCCTCGGAGAGTCGCAGTGTGGTATTCTTGACAACGGCAAACAAATGCAACCTTAGCGAATCAGGTTCAAGGAAGTCATCAATAAAAGGTTTTGTAATGACAGTGGAGGTTATTCGTTGGAATCACGAGACATGTAAAGTTATGTAAAGGATGTAAATATAAACTCTTGTGAAGAAGATATCAGGTATTTATTGCCTTCTGTGTTGATTAAAGTAGCTAATGTTTAGTTATAGAATGTAAACAAAACATAGGGCAACTCGTGATGTGTCAAGGCAGTTCGTGTAAAATGGTTTTTTTGCTACGCCATTTAGCGTGAGGAAATGCCAATTGTGACATGTAATTTTGTGAGTATTGAGACATGAATGCCTGGCACGGGTTTAAAGGCACATCGTAAACACATTACCTGTCAGAAGTTGTCCGAGAACATTGGTTTGGCTTTCGATATGTTGGTGTTTCGAATGGATTTCTGTGTATGGTCCATTCGTTGGAACTGGCTTCGAGTAATTGTTTTGAATGCATATATATTGAAATGCTATTTAAATGGTAAAAGTGAGGTAAATGTATATTTGTAGCACCTGGCCGTGTGTTCCTGGTAGCCGTGGAGGCAATGCTGTGGGAGTCTTGATGTAGTTCTGGTCTGTACGTCCGTCCACCGTGGTGTTCGTGATGATACCTCAGTTGCATTGAAGCAGTAACAACGCGTCGCATATCGCAGTGCGCTATCGGTTTTGAACAGTCGCTGTCCAAGCGGAGTGATCGTTACAAGTTAGCGTGCCGCGAGCCTGCGTGTCAAGGTACTGTGCGTGTCTGGGACGCTGTGTGCGTTCTTCTTTGGTGAATCAGCATTTCACGGTACTGTACGCGTTGGGCGCTACGTCCTTGCTACCGTGAAGTTTCGGGTCAAAGTACTGTGCGTATCAGGCGATTTGTGGGAGTTTCGCCGTGGAACAGTGTCAAGTACGCCGCAGGGTGTGAGACATTTTGTGGGTATTTATTTATTTATTTAAGTATTTATTCGTTTATTTATTTATTTATTTGTGCATTTATTTATTTATCTAGCATGTACTGTGGGCAGACCTGTGATAACGGTGGTTTAAGTGGATGGATTGTCATATTTATTGGTGGTTATTGTAAATAAAATCCTCGTTGTTTAAATATCTGCCTTTTCACTGTGTTTCTTTGACTACCAGCCACTCATTTGCTCATCTGGCCCAAAACTCCGGATCACATCCGTGACATCGTGGCGAGCCTGCCAGGATGGGCAAAATTTAAGCCGTGGTCTGGAAATATAGTGATATATTTTTTTTTGGTGCAGGCAGTAGTAGTAGTATTTTGGCATATATTTTGAGATACGTCTGTGATATCTCAATATGTTGTGAGATATCTCTGTGACATCTGTTGGGAAAAGTGATTTAATTTAGTTGCTCCTTGTCACTCCCTCCTTCCCCCCCTTTTCTCTCCTCTTTCCCTCCTCCTTCCCTCCCCCCTCCGAAACATACGAAGACAGTTGAGTGTCACCAGAGTGGGTTTTTTTTAGCTGCTGTGTGTGTACTGTTATAAAGCAGGCCACAAATAGAATCCTGCCAGTGGCCTATTTAGCACCATGTAAACAAAGCTCTACGCTGAGAATCGATCAATGTGTTTGAAGCAAGAGTTGTTTCAAAGCAAATCGATTTGAGGAACCGGTTTTAAGTGACTGCTATTGTGATCTGTGTTTCCCGTCAGTCAGTGGTTAAGGGACGATCAAAAGCAACGGTTTTGTTGGGTTGAGAGAAATGTGTTTGGTAGACTTGTAAGTGACGATCCACAGCAAATGTTTTTTTTTTTGGTCGAGAGAAGCTGTGTATCCCTTTAGTGTTAGGTTGCCCTCTTGTACGATAAAAGGACAGTAGCTTCGGTGTGTTAGCCGTGGTTGAAAAGAGTTCGATCAGTTACTCATTGCAACAAACTAGAAAGGCGTGTAACCGTGTCCCCTTCTAAAAAAAAGAGAAACATTCAAAAGTTACTGCCTATTGATAAGAATTTAGACAAATGTCGACCTAAGGGTCAGTCTTAACCCCCCCCCCTTGTTAGTATTATTTTTTTTTGGGTGTAAGTTAGTTATTTCAGTCATTTTAATGAATTGGGTGAAGCGATGGGCTGAAACACAAGAGGCATTGCAAGTGAAGGCCTGTTGTTTTAAGTAATCGGTTTAGGAGCTGTGCCTCCTTGCAGTCAGTAACCTTACTTTCGGCCACAGCAAATGCTGCGTTTTTGTGGTTGGTAGATCTGTAAGTGACGATCCACAGTAAATGGATTTTTGTTGAGAGGAATGTGCATGCCTTAGTGTTAGGTTGATGGTTAAACGACGGCTCTAAACCACTTGTTTCCTCTCTTCTGATTTAAAAAAAACAATACAGTTGCTTCGGTGGAAAGAATTCTAGTAACCTTAAGAGGTTCTTTTCAAAAAAAAAAAACAGGTGACCGTATCGCCCTTCTAAAAAAAAGCGTTCAGAAGTTACTGCCTGTGATCAACTTTAATTAAATGTTGACCTGAAGGTCAGTCTTAACCCCCCGTCCCCACCCTTGTTATTGTTATATTGACGGTGTAAGCTGGTCATTTCAGTGATCAATTAGTGGAAATACACGCTGAAGTGCGGCGTTATTATTTTCTTTTTTTGGTTTTGGGTTCTGTGAGGTGTGGTTGTTGAAGGGAAACGGAATCCGGCTGTGTCACGATAAAATGTACGCGAAAGAGTTGCGTCTTGGTTAGAATGATCTGTATTTTTAAATGTGTGACGTGTGCCTCGAGGCAGGAGTGAAACAGTGGCAGGTTAAATTACGGTAAAGTGTACGCGTGCGGGTAGTTTCACGATAACGGTGCCACAGAAATAAAAGTGAATGCCTTAGCTTAGCATTGTTAGGATTTAAAGGTGAAACCAATACGAGAGTTTAAGTTATTATTGCGTTAATAACCATGTGCATTGAAAAGGTTTTGAGTAGAGGAACATACGTGCTCCGTACGTCTATAACGGCCAGGTACTGATATCTTGTGTATATATATGGTGGTGGATGTTATGTTCAACAATTGATGTGCGTGATTATATCTCAAACAAAAAATATTGGCGCAGTGCATATCGTTGACTAAATGTGTGTGGATTATAGTTTAATCCTGTTTTGTGCGCTATCGGGAGACTAGCTAGGTTTATACATGCAAGTGTGGCATGTGAGGTGTATATGTGTGCTAGCCGGTGAATTGCAAATTGCATCTCGTGATTTAGGGTATTATCAGACTATTTTTTTTTAGTTTAGGAGCTTGTCTGTGACTTTCTCTAAGACATTGGTTAGTCCGGTGACCTGTTCATAACTAGTGGTGTTGGCATAGGGCTTGGTTGTGACATGTATGGTTGTATTGACGTGTCTGGGACTTTGCTATTGTCAACTGGTGATTAGTCTGGCAGATGTCTTGATTGGTTTAGCTAGTCAGGTACATGGTTTTGCCTGGTTTGGCCAGGTGGTTTTCTGTTAGTCTGTGACTTAGGTTAGTCTTGGGACTGCAGTGGTTATTGATTAGTCTATTAGTAAGCGTAGGCTAATTGTTGCTCTAAGTTGTTTTAGCTAGTGATAGTGTGCTTTTGCTTAAGCCTGTGCGAAGCTTGTGCTTAAGTGGTTCGAAACATTAGGTATGGCAACGCCAAAGGATGATGCCGAAGGTTTCGGTCAGAAAGCCGTTGAGTCGAGAATGACTCTAGATCAAATTATGGAACTAGGTAGGCAGGCTAATCTAGATGGTGAGGCTCTTGCGCGTTTTGTAAAGGATCAACAAGCTGTTGAAAGAGAGGATAGGGCAAGTCGTCGTTCGATTGAAAAGGAGTTTGAAGCTTTGGCTTTAGAGAGAGAAAAACTTGAACATGAGAAAGCCATGTTAAATATGCAACTGAGGGACCGTGAATTGCAATTAGAACTAGCTAGAGTTTCTCACGTTGATGGTACGATGCAGCAATTCAGTTCAAATGGAGTTTTACCAAAGCTTCCAAAATTTAATTGTGATAAGGATGACATGGACTCTTATATTCTCAGGTTTGAGCGCTATGCTACAGCTCGGGGTTGGTCTCGTGATAGGTGGTGTGTCTCTTTAGGTGCGTTACTTGAAGGGAAGGCTTTAGAAGTTTATGCTAGACTGCCTGATGAGCATGTAAACAACTATGCGAAGTTGAAAGGGGCATTGCTTCAAAGATTCCAACTAGATGAAGAAGGGTTCAAAACCAAATTTAACAGTGTCAGGCAAAGGAAGGATGAGAGTTTTTCTCAGTTTGCAGCTCGAAGTTTAAATTATTTTGAACGTTGGGTGGAGCTTGCGAAAGTCGAACAAAGCTTCGAGAGCTTGAAAGACTTTATCGTTAGGGAACATTGTTTGCAAAATTCAGATCCTGAGTTAGTTACCTTCATTCGCGAACATAAGGTTGGAAGTATGGAAAGCATGGTTGATGTAGCCGATCTGTACGAACGGGCTCATAAACAATAAAACTCAGGAAAACAGGTCTTTTGAGAGAAATAGATCGGATCAAGGTTCTAGTAATGCATCAAATTCTAGACAGTTCTTTTCAAACAAAAGGTGTTTTGGTTGTGGTCAATTAGGACACATCAAGGACAGATGTCCAAATAAGAAATAAGGTTTGGGCAACATAGCTGTTTCTGAGAATGGTGGTAGATCTGGTGATGGAAATGTTGAGCGTGTTGAATGACTAGGGTCTCTAGCATGTCATGACATGGATCCAAAGTTGATGCAAAGGTTAGATATTCAACCAGGAAAACTTAACTCTATCCCAGTACAAGTTATGAGGGATACAGGTTGTACAACAGTGTTTGTTCATTCTCGATTTGTGACAGACAATCAATGGACAGGTGAAAGAAGAAAGTACTTCATGATAAATGGTTCATTCAATTACGCAAGGGTAGCTAAGGTTCAGTTGGAATGTCCATGGTTTGTTGGTGAGATAGAAGCTTTGTGCTTAGATACATTAGTATGTGATGTGGTGATGGGAGTCCTCCAACAAAGTGAATGCTGTTCTTTTGTTCAGACAAGGTCAATGGTCAAAGACTCATTTAAGCCGGTCAAACCTTTAAAGGTACTTGAAAGTAGTTTAAATCTTAGTATTCCACCAGAAGACTTTAAAGCAGAACAGCTTAGCGACAAGTCGTTGGACAAAGCATGGAAGGATAGTAAATCAAACAAGCGAAGAAAGTTAGGCAATACTGTGACATGGTTTGAAATACGCAATGGTTACTTGTACAGAATTTTCACCTCAGCGAAAGTAGATCGCGGCAAAGTGTTCGTTCAGCTGTTGGTACCCAGTAAGTTCAGGAAAGGTGTTTTAGAATTGGCTCATAATTCTGTTTTGGCAGGACATTTAGGTACAGAGAAAACTTACAACAAGGTAGCTGAAAACTTATTTTGGCCTGGTATTAGAGCAGACGTAGTTCGCTATTGTAGATCGTGTGAAGTTTGTCAGAAAACTGTCTCGAAAGGATTGGTTACGAGTGTTCCATTGGAAAAGCCTGCGCTTATAGATGTTCCGTTTCAAAGGGTTGCAATAGACATAATAGGACCAATTTTTCCGATTAGTGAAAGAGGCAATAGATATATCCTGACTTGTGTAGATTATGCAACGAGGTATCCAGAAGCAGTAGCTTTACCAAGCATAGAGACAATTCGCGTAGCAGAAGCTTTAGTGGGAATTTTCTCTAGGGTAGGTGTACCAAAGCAAATAGTTTCAGACAATGGTTCATCGTTCTCATCTGAAATGATGGCAGAAGTTTCAAGGTTATTGTCGATCCAAAACCTGTTCATAACTCCTTATCATAGTCAAGAGAATGGTCTGTGCGAAAAGTACAATGGTACTTTGAAGAAAATGCTCAAACGCATGTGTGTAGACAAACCCAAAACGTGGTGTAGGTACATAGAACCCTTGTTATTTGCGTATCGGGAAGCTCCTCAAGCTAGCACAAAGTTTTCGCCATTTGAGTTGTTGTACGGACGTACGGTTAGGGGACCAATGAATATCTTGCGTGAGTTGTGGACGAACGAAACATGTGAAGGTGAAGTGAAAACGACATACAAATATGTCATAGATCTTAGGAATCGGTTGGAGGAAACATGCAAATTAGCTCAAAAGGAGTTAGAGAGTGCACAAGAAACATACAAGAAACATTTTGACAAATCGACTAGACCTCGGAAGTTAGAAATAGGAGACCAAGTTTTGTTACTGTTACCGACTGATCACAACAAATTGCTACTGCAATGGAAAGGCCCATATCTAGTGAAAGGAAAGAAAGGATTAAATGACTATCTGATCGAAATTAATGGCAAAGACAAACTGTACCACATCAACATTTTGAAGAAATTCTACTCGCTAGAAGATGACGGTCAAAAGACAAGTTTAGGTTGTGTTGTGGGTACAATACTGGAAGATGAAACCGAAACAACACTTGATGACAATCAAATGTGGACAAACCCGACAAAGAACCAAGAAACCTATCGTGACGTAAATATTAATCAAGACTTAGACCAAAAACAAAAAGAAGAACTAAAACAACTAATTAAGAAATATGAAGCGATCTTTTCATCAAAACCAGGGAAATGCAATATGTGGACTTGTGACATAACTTTGACAACAGACAAACCAATCAGGACGAAGCAATACCCAATACCTTTTGCAATGATTGACGAGTGTAAATCGGAAATAGAAGAGATGATACAATCAGGCATTATAGAACCATCCAACTCGCCTTATCGTGCATCAATAGTTGTTGTTAGAAAAAAGGACAATAGTTTGCGAATTTGCACAGATTTTAGAGCGTTAAATCGAGTTACGAAATTCAATGCAGAACCAATGCCAAACTCAAATGAAATATTTGCAAGATTACATGGGTGCAATTATCTTTCGAAAATGGATTTTTCAAAAGGTTATTACCAAATCCCTCTCACCCAAGCTGCAAAGGAAAAGACTGCTTTTTGTACTCCGTTTGGCTTATATCAATACAGATTCATGCCCTTTGGCTATGTTAACGCGGGTAGTGAATACAACCAAATGATGAGAACGCTTCTCTATGGTTTGGAACAGGTTGATAGCTTTGTGGATGATGTTCTGACTTACACAGTTTTGTGGAAAGAGCAGTTGCGGGTTCTCGAAAGTGTCTTTGAAAGAGTCTTGAAGGCTGGTTTGACAGTGAAACCATCCAAGTGTTTCTTTGGTTATCAGAAGTTGGACTTTGTTGGTCATAAAGTAGGACAAGGTGAACTAAGTACTTTAGAGGACAAGGTTGAAAAGGTTAAAATTGCTCCGTTGCCGGAGAATAAAACTCAACTTAGGTCGTTCTTAGGGTTGGCTAACTACTACAGGCAATTTTGCCCGAACTTTGCCAGCATTGCGGCACCTCTCACTGATTTGTCAAAAGCCAAGTTACCATTTAAGCTTGAGTGGAATGTTCATGCAATAGAAGCATTTGATAGGTTGAAACAGATGCTGACAAAGAAACCCGTACTAAAACTGCCAGAAGTAGACAAGGATTTTGTGTTGAGGACCGTTGCGTCTTCTGTAGGTCTAGGTGCAGTTTTATTACAAGAGCAAGATGGTATATTAGCACCCGTAGCTTACGCTAGTAAGAGGTTATTGCCCCGACAGCAGAGATACTCGATATATGAGCGTGAATGTTTAGCTATCGTATGGGCAGTGGATAAGTTTAAGGTCTATCTGATAGGGAAGTCGTTTATCTTGCAAACGGATCATAGGGCGTTGGTTTTTTGAAATCGGCAAAGCATACCAATGATCGTATCATGAGATGGTCGATCTTGTTGCAACCATACAGTATTGTGTTTTAGGACATCCCTGGTCGCGATAATGTAGGCGCAGATTATTTGAGTAGAATATAGTTGTATGTGGTTGAATTGTGGTTGTGAATATTGCAAAATAGTTGAATGCATGTGTGTTGAATATTCTAAAAGTCATTTACAGGGGAGTTTTTGAGATTTTGTTAGATAAAAATCTTAAGAAGGGGCGTGTGTCAAATATGACAAAAGTATCAATTTATAATTATTATTTAATTTGTTAAATCCCCGGGAGATTCGGGATGTATGGGAACCTGCCACATTACCGGCAGCCTCGGAGAGTCGCAGTGTGGTATTCTTGACAACGGCAAACAAATGCAACCTTAGCGAATCAGGTTCTAGGAAGTCATCAATAAAAGGTTTTGTAATGACAGTGGAGGTTATTCGTTGGAATCACGAGACATGTAAAGTTATGTAAAGGATGTAAATATAAACTCTTGTGAAGAAGATATCAGGTATTTATTGCCTTCTGTGTTGATTAAAGTAGCTAATGTTTAGTTATAGAATGTAAACAAAACATAGGGCAACTCGTGATGTGTCAAGGCAGTTCGTGTAAAATGGTTTTTTTGCTACGCCATTTAGCGTGAAAAAATGCCAATTGTGACATGTAATTTTGTGAGTATTGAGACATGAATGCCTGGCACGGGTTTAAAGGCACATCGTAAACACATTATCTGTCAGAAGTTGTCCGAGAACATTGGTTTGGCTTTCGATATGTGGGTGTTTCGAATGGATTTCTGTGTATGGTCCATTCGTTGGAACTGGCTTCGAGTAATTGTTTTGAATGCATATATATTGAAATGCTATTTAAATGGTAAAAGTGAGGTAAATGTATATTTGTAGCACCTGGCCGTGTGTTCCTGGTAGCCGTGGAGGCAATGCTGTGGGAGTCTTGATGTAGTTCTGGTCTGTACGTCCGTCCACCGTGGTGTTCGTGATGATACCTCAGTTGCATTGAAGCAGTAACAACGCGTCGCATATCGCAGTGCGCTATCGGTTTTGAACAGTCGCTGTCCAAGCGGAGTGATCGTTACAAGTTAGCGTGCCGCGAGCCTGCGTGTCAAGGTACTGTGCGTGTCTGGGACGCTGTGTGCGTTCTTCTCTGGTGAATCCACATTATACGGTACTGTACGCGTTGGGCGCTACGTCCTTGCTACCGTGAAGTTTCGGGTCAAAGTAATGTGCGTATCAGGCGATTTGTGGGAGCTTCGCCGTGGAACAGTGTCAAGTACGCCGCAGGGTGTGAGACATTTTGTGGGTATTTATTTATTTATTTAAGTATTTATTCGTTTATTTATTTATTTATTTGTGCATTTATTTATTTATCTAGCATGTACTGTGGGCAGACCTGTGATAACGGTGGTTTAAGTGGATGGATTGTCATATTTATTGGTGGTTATTGTAAATAAAATCCTCGTTGTTTAAATATCTGCCTTTTCACTGTGTTTCTTTGACTACCGGCCACTCATTTGCTCATCTGGCCCAAAACTCCGGATCACATCCGTGACAGACACGACGATTTTGCTACAGAAGACAGCGGAGGATCTGCGTCTCCCGAAAACCGATGTGAACTTGATTTTATCTACAATGACTTCTGAGAATGAGGTTATCAAGAGTAATAAAATTACAGGTTTAAGGGTAAGACATTTCAGCTCAGACTCTTCAGTTGATTTACATGCAACATACACGAGAGACATTATGCCAGCAAACCGACGCCACATCCCAACAAGAGAAATGGCTGAAAAATGGTCTTATTTAAGGCCGTTAACAGATAAAATTCCTCCTTTGCAAACCTGTGACATCGCTTTGTTGATAGGCTACAACTGCGTCAAGGCTTTGTTGCCCGTCGATGTTACTGCGCCAGTGAATGGAGGTCCCTATGGTCAAGAGACAGCACTAGGTTGGGGCATAATCGGAATTGTTGACTCTCAAGTTGAGGAAGATGAAATTGGACTCAGTCACAGAATCCTGACTCAGGTAGTCCCGAAAGAATTATTGCTTCCCGAAACTAATGACCATGTTCATTTTTCAGCAAAGGTGAAGGTGTCCGACGTTATCACACCTAGGGATGTTACAAAGATGCTGGAGCTTGATTTTAATGATCACTTTGACTCAAAACAGGTGAAGCAGTCACGGGAAGACAAACAGTTCGTGTCAATTATGCAGCAGGGTATTCACCGCATAGGAAATCACTATGAAATGCCTTTGCCTTTCAGGACAGTTGTACCTAACCTACCAAACAACAGACAGCTAGCGCTGAAAAGATTATTTGGTTTAAGAAAGCGCTTGATTATAGATGGCAAGTTTAGATCAGATTACAATGACTTCATGGATGAATTACTTTCTAGGGGTTTTGCAGAACCAGTGCCCGAGTCACAGACTGGATCCGAATCAGCAAATTACATACCGCACCACGGAGTATACAACCCCAACAAACCAAAGATCAGAGTTGTATTCGATTGCAGTGCAAAATTCGATGGTGTCTGTATTAACGATGTTCTCTTGCAGGGACCAGACTTGACGAATTCTCTGATCGGAGTGTTGTGCCGATTCAGACTAGAACCCATATGCTTCATGTGCGATGTGGAGAAAATGTTTTATATGTTCCATATCAATTCAGAGCATCGCGATTACTTACGTTTTCTGTGGTTCAAAGGTGGTGATGTTAATGGAGAAATAGTGGAGTACAGAATGGCTGTGCATCTCTTCAGAGCTGTAAGCTCCCCAAGTTGTTCAAATTTTGGCCTCAAATATATAGCCTCTGAGTTTTCAGAAAGATACGGCCAAGCGACGACGGATTTTGTTACATCAGACTTCTATGTCGATGACGGATTGAAATCTGTTGCAGACGAGAAATCGGCTGTCGAATTGATTCTCAGTAGCATAAACATGTGCAAAGAAGGAGGTCTAAAGTTATACAAGTTTCTGTCGAATTCCGCTGCAGTAATGAACCAAATTCCAATCGAATATCGAGCCAAAGGTACTGACAAATTAGATTTGCTACAGAAAGATTTGCCAACTGAACGCGCGCTGGGAATTCGTTGGTGCTTGAAGAGTGACACCTTTCAGTATCATGTCATGACACAAGACAAACCAACCACCAGACGAGGTATCTTGTCAACAGTCAGTTGTATATATGATCCATTGGGATTTGCCGCCCCTTTCACACTTCTAGGGAAACAGTTATTGCAAGAACTTTGCAGGGAGCAAAAGGCCTGGGACGACGAGGTTAGTGCAGAACTTCAAGAACGGTGGGTCAAGTGGAAACATGATGCAAAGAAATTAGAAGCGCTGCGCATTTCCAGATGCGTCAAACCTAAAGACTTCGGATTAGTGGTTAGTACTGAACTGCACCATTTTGCACCAAAGGCGATGTTTCTGTGTCCTTTCTTTTAGGTAAAGCCAGAGTCGCGCCCCTGAAGTTTATGACAATCCCGCGTCTCGAGCTGACAGCAGCTTTGATTGCGGTGAAACTTAGTAAGTTCCTCAACGCAGAACTGAAATTGAGTGATGTGAAGAATTATTACTGGTCCGATAGCACTGTGACGTTGTCTTACATAGCTAATGACACTCGAAGGTTTCATATTTTTGTAGCAAACAGGGTAGATCAGATAAGAGATTTTACAGATGTTGACCAGTGGTTCTATGTCCCCACTGACAAGAATCCTGCTGATCTTGCATCCCGAGGCATAGTTATTGATGAAACTTTCCAGACTTCTGCATGGCTCAATGGGCCTACCTTTTTACACGATCCCAAATTTCAGTTATCCTGTTCCAGCGGTCGTGATTACGCATGCGATCTGAAGACATGCGATTCTGAAGTGAAGAAAGCTCAAACCTTTGCAGCCATCTCAAGCCAACCAAAAGTCATTGATAGAGGTTTTGTCGCCATATTTTCTAGTTTCAGGAAACTGATACGGGTGGTTGCAATTTGTCTCAAGTTTGGCCGATTCTTAAAGTCAAAACTTGATCAGAAGCAAAGCCGCGCAAAGAAGAGAGACAGTAATTTGACTTTGCATTCCTCTATTAATGTTGCTAATTTGCAGGAATCCGAGAAGATTATTGTGAAATCTGTTCAAAACGATTTCTTTGCAGATGACATTCACGCATTAAAGGCTGGAAAGAATGTTGCCAAAAGCTCTGTACTTCAAAATCTAGATTGCTTTTTAGATGGAGAAGAGGTTCTTAGAGTTGGAGGTAGACTAAGAAACAATGATTTGCCGTTTAGTGAAAAGCACCCGATTTTACTGCCCAAAGACAGCTATGTATCAAAGCTTATTATAGGCCATTTTCATGAAGCTGTTGCCCATCAGGGAAAAGGTATGACCATAAATAGAATTAGGTCACACGGTTACTGGATAGTGAACATAAACTCTATGGTAGCACATCAAATTGCCCAATGCGTTTTCTGCAGGAAAGTAAGATGTGGTTTTCAGGGTCAAAAAATGGCCGATTTACCAATGGACAGAGTATTGGAGTCAGCTCCGTTTGAATTTTCTGCAGTTGATTATTTTGGGCCATTCTTAGTTGTAGATAGACGTAAAGAACTCAAACGTTATGGCGTTCTCTTTACTTGCTTACAGTCCAGAGCAGTTCACATCGAAGTTGCAAATTCGTTAACCACCGACTCTTTCACAAACGCACTCAGAAGATTTTTGAGTATTAGGGGACCACTTCGACTTCTTAGGTGTGACCAAGGAACAAATTTCATCGGTGCAAAACGAGAGTTAAGAACTCAATTTTGTGTATTGATGAGAGTACTGTTAGAGAATTTTTGAAGAAGCATGATTGTGATTTCGAATTTCGATTCAACACTCCAACAGCAAGTCATATGGCAGGGGTGTACTCGAAGTGTTTTGAATGTGCTGCTCTGTCAGCATAGCAAACAGTTAGATGATGAGTCTCTTCGTACATTCTTATGTGAAGTTATGTCAGTGTTGAATAGTCGTCCCTTGACAGTGCAAAACATGAATGATCCGAATTCTCTCACACCGTTATCCCCAAACAATCTCATTATGATGAAATCAAATGTTGTTTTACCTCCACCAGGAGAATTCCAACACAACGATGTATATTCTCTAAAGCGTTGGCGAAGGGTGCAATATTTAGTAGAGCAGTTCTAGGGTAGGTGGAGAAAAGAGTATCTCCAAAATCTACAGGTAAGATCCAAATGGATGAGAGAAAGGCGGAATTTAAAGACAGGTGATATTGTCTTAATTAGAGACGAAAATGTCCCGCGTAATATGTGGAATTTAGCACGGGTGATTAAAACGTTCGTTTCTGATGACAAGCTTATTAGAAGTGTTGAATTGCAAGTGGGTGATCGATGCTTAGATAATAAAGGCAGACGGTCCCATACAAGTATTCTTGTTAGGCCTGTCCATAAATTAGTTTTACTTGTTGAATCTTAATGTATGTGTGGCTAGGTTCCGGGGTATTCCCCACCAAGGAGACTTTCACAATATTTGTTTGTGCACATTTTGTTACAAGTCACGTTTGTGAGTTGTTTGATTTTTATGATTTCATGAAATAGTGTGATTTTTGTGATTTCATAAATATTTTGTGATTTTTGTGATTCATTAAATGTTTTGTGACTTTTGTAAAATTAAAATTATTTCATGAGGTGAAATAATGTCTTTTTATTAATTGTGAGATAATTGTAGGATAATATAAACACTAAGATAAAATCTAAATAATACCGGAATTGATGTAATACGGGAAGCCCTGTAATTTTACTTTGGGACAAAGGACTATTGGGGAGGGGGAAAGCTCATTTTTGTCAATCCCCCGACACAAAAAAGAAAAAAATAGACAGCTATTTTATGGGTCAGATGCGCCATTTCTGCCAACAGCGGAGGAAGGTGACCACCAGACCACCATTCGACAACACCTACCTCGGTCCCTCCCTTAACCTCTTTCGGTATTGGGACCGTGGCTTTGGTTGGGAGTTGCCCCTGCTGGAGAGCGCAGCCCAAAAAGTAGCTTACCGGAATCTCGCAAAGTCGAAACATATATAGTGATATAGATTTCGTGAATTGTGGTGTGTAAGTCATTACTGTGTTAAAACTTAAGTGCTGTTATTTTCATAAATTGTGGTGTGTAATTCATTACTGTGCTAGAACTCAAGTGCTGTAATTCATGATAAAGCAAATGCTTTTAGTTGTGAAATTAATTTCATTAATTTAGGGAGCCATGTAAAGAATGAATTCCATGTCATTCTTTGTTTTTATTTGACGTATGATTTGATTTGTGACAAATTTTGTGAAACATGCGGTTCGTCGTTGTTTGACAATTTTTTGGGTGCCTTGATAAAAGCCCGCGATTTTAAAGGGCTAAGGTTGACTGATTTTTCCCCCTTGTGCTTTCAGCTACTATAAAAGGACTGAATAGCGCTCTTTTCATTAGTTAAAGTCTAGCCGCGGTCGCTGGTGGGCGGAATTCCGGGTTGTTTTTGGATTTAAATTTAAACTTTTACACAGGGCACAATGGGTAAGAAATTACTTTAATAAATTTGTCTTTGTTTGTCTTAATAATAATATGATACAAAATGAAATTTTTATTCAAAGAATGAATTACAAGGGAGAACTGAAAATATGCGTGGTTGTGTATTTTACACACCATTTTCTGTATTTGTAACTCGGTACTTAAGCTATCCGCTCTGCTTAAGCAGAATCTTATAAGTATCGATTGAAAACACGATTCTAATATTGTTCTTCTTTTTTTATTTTATTATTGTAGTTTCACGGAATCAAAGAGGGAAATAAAGATGTAAATTAAGAAATTCTATCCGTTAAACCCCCCCCCCCCTGTGGTTTTAGTCAATAACCCGTGATATCTGCCGCCACAGTTACTGCTTAAAATTATTGTAATGATTGTGCATATATATATGCCAACAAATGCATAGATATAAACCAATGACTTCGCAGCGATATGTCAGCGACAGGGGTGAATCTGATATTTCGTATCAAAAGTATTACAGTGCTTGGTTACATAAACAATGCTGACCGTAGATTTTAAAACAATTCACTGTTGGTGGTTACTCTTGATTGCCCAACCCCTATCAGAGGGGATACGTGCTCATAAACCAAAATTCATCAGGGGATGCTTCATCGGGACTCTAAGTAGGCTAGCGCAGTGGAAGATGGACTTTGAACCACATGTTTTGTTTCTGACACTTTTTGTATGGTCCAGCTTTTTGCAATAAAATACCGTATCTGAATGTGAAATTCCACGGGAGCCACTAACGTCACAACTGGTTGACAAGCGTACCCATTACTTAATAAAACAATGTCTAAATGTGGAGCTCTAGTTCTGAATATAGCTCTTTATAATTAAACCGGGAGGAGTAAAATAACTCCCTTTTAAGCAGGTAATGTGGTTTTTGTATTGAAAAATATCCCCTTTTTAACGAATTTGGTACTACGTGCGGACCGCATCAGGCCTCAAAATTAATCCCCCTTTTTCCACGTTTCTGGTAACGCATGGTAACACATAAGATACCAAGTAGCCCCTCCCCCCCGGTTGTGAAATCTGAAGTCAAAGTAATAAAGTAAATATTTCCATAACTTTACAGTTGGTGTGCACAAATTGGCATTGCTTGGAGAAGGACAACTTAAAGATTGTCAAATAGTGTCAAATAGAAATTGAGCCTAAAATCAACTTGAAAACTTCTGAAAATATGATTAAAGTGGATAATAATGAGTATTTATGATAAACTAAACAAGACGGAATTGAAGGCTAAGCAAAGTATTTTCTCAGATAACACTAAATAAAACACGAAACAACAACAGCATACAACAATAAATATTGTTGCCACTTTAATACACTAACATTGTTTACATATTTAAACAACAGTATAAGACAGAAATATACAGAAATTATACATACAAATATAATGTTTTTGTAATCCGGAGTGACGATGCAAGATCAGTTATTCTGGGTAAATTACTGAACTATTAACATCACAAAAATAAAAAAGTCAAAGGTGGGATCTGTTAAAAATAATGCGTACACAGATAAAATCACACGAGCAGGTATAATGATCCGGAACACCTTCCCTCAGCCTGTAGCAGTGTGACTCCAGCCTGAAAGGCGAGTGCAAACAGTGTGCAAGGCTGACAGTGGGTTTTGGGATCAGTCCATACAGGATTGTGGTTTTAATTTTATTTCATTTTCACAATAGATATCTTTTACACTCCTCTGCAATGCTTCTTGTGGTTTACTTACGTTATTTACACAACAAGTACATACTTTCAACAATCATGAAATAAATTCCCTTAGATCAGATTACGAAATTTTTCTTATCTAAATGTGTATTGTCTATCTTTCTTTGTAGTGATAATACAGAGTCTGCTCAAACTGTGAGAACTTGCTTATTCCTCCTCCATAAAATACTTGTTCAGTAGTAAATTAAAAATTTACTGTTTATATCGCACACAGGAGTAGTGAGAAAAGAGAACGACATCAGTTTAATCAACGTACTACATGAAATGCTGTAAATGAAAGAAAAATCAAAATAAGGTAAATCAACAAAACTCTGATTCTAATTCATTGACGAGTTCTCTCAAAGTTTTAGGAGATTCACATTTTCAATGAGGTAGTGTCCACTGCACGATAACCTCGTGATTCCGTGATCATAAGCAAGAGCATTCTAATGTGCAATTTGAGTCCTGTCCATAATCCTTGACTCTAGCTTAGTCTCTATCTAACCGTTTTCCTATTGCTTTTCGCCTCTTAACGTTTCGAGGTTAAATAACGGTTTTTAACGGAGTTGTTAATTCCAGAAGTGAGCTGGAATACTGCACTTACCAGGCAAGAACGTTAGTCGGAACCTAAAGTAAGCCATGCTAACAAGTGCCCCTGATTTGTTTTTGTCAAACTGTCTCTCAAAGCCTCCAAATACTTTGGTCCAAACTTAACCAAACGAACCAAATATTTCGATTTGCTGATATCAGTTGGGTAACGGGACCTCTTGACTTCTTGGTACTGCTCTTCTGTCAGGATGAGCTTAGACCACAAGTGTTCTATGACTGAACATGGTTGCAGATTACTCACCAAGTTGTCGGATTTGTCATCTATTTGATCAAAGAGTCGTTTTTTCTCAGGTGTAAGGTAGTCTACAACAGCGTTATATCATCTAATTGAACAGCAAAGATGCACATTCTTAAAAAACTTCACTGTCTTTCTCTCATCCCAAAAAGATGCCACTTATATACTAAAATATCACAATAAATTAAAAGTTACTTTAAACACAAGTCATTATTGATGTATATTTAATTTGTGACAGACTGAAAATTAGTCATACGACATAGTACACTTCACAAAATAAGTAAACTTGTTTCAATTTACCAATATGAATCATGTCAGATTGGATGCTTGCACAAGCAGATGCACTTTCCGTTCCAATCCTAGATATCTTCCTTTTCAGAGCTCGAATTTCTTCACTTTGTTTCTTAATAGTATCTTCAAAATGACGCCTTCTTTCTATGCATGCACTACAGCGACTTTTGTTGCAACTACTGCAAGATTTTACTGCATTTTCTTCTGGAAGTTTCTGTGTGCTTTGATGTGCAAAGTCTAACGCAATTTCCCTGCCATTGTTCTCAGCCACATTTGCACCATTTCTTAATAGGACATTTACACACTCGATATGGCCAAGAAATGATGCGCGCATCAATGCTGTCTCACCATAAACGTTCCTTTCATTTACTTTTGCAGCGTGATCTAACAACAGCTTAACGCACACAAGGTCTCCGTTGATAGACGCAAACATAAGGGCAGTGAAACCAAAACTATCCTTGTCATTTACATTCGCCCCATTCTCTAACAGTATTTCAGCACAGTCAGAATGGCTATTAAACACAGCAATAATAAGTGCAGTGACATTTTCATCTTTCTTCTCGTTCACATTGGCACCTTTTTCTAACAACACCTTCACACAGTCCACGTAACCATGGCGACAAGCTCGCATCAGGGCCGTGGCGCCGTTAAAACATTTGTCATCTACATTTGCACCGTTTTCTAATAATATTTTAACACTGTCAGTAAATCCCTTACGAGCTGCCCACATGAGTGGTGTGACGCCATCGCAATCCTGCACATTTAAAATCGCGCCAAGGTTTAGTAGAATTTTGACACAATCATGATGCACACATCAACGCTGTCTCATCAAAAGCGTTCTTGGCATTCACGTCAGCACCAACCTGGACAGCGCATTTTATCCTGCCATATTGGCCCTCTCTGGCCAATGTTATCACATCAAATTGATGATTCACGGGCATTGTTAAGATATTCCAAAATATTAACATGCATTTTGACTTGTGACTTCACCATCGCCGTGTTATGATATCAGGAAGTTTTTAAAGCTAAATTACTCGAAAATCTCAGAGAATTATTTAGTCATAAATTCTTTCACCTGTAAATTCATAATGACGTCATTTCATCAATTTTTGTTATTTTCATTTAATACAGAAAATTTATATAACAAGAAATTTAAGTTAATTGTTCTGGAAAGTTCATAATATCATCCCCTGCAACGCTGAGTGTAACCCGCAGCACCACAATGTTACCTCTAAAACGCGACATTATAGAAGAGGCTAATGCCTATGCTCAAAAAACAACAGTAGCAAACAGTGTTCTCTCATCATTTTTTACATATTGAGTCTAAGTGTTTGTGGCCGAGAGGAGAATATTCACTGAGCTTCAACGCGGTTCTTGATATCATAACGCTAGGCTCGTTATGTGAGCAATTTCAAAAGCTCTGTATTTTACCTGTCTTTCTTTAGGATGAAATTTGCACTTTTTTATTTATAAATTCTGCCATGCAGCTGGCATGGTGATATTCCTTTTAACAAGTTCTATATTTCTCAGCTTTCAGAGTAATTTATGTAATCACAAGTGTAAGTTTTACTACCCGGCAGCGAAATCAGTCTAGGTTTTGTGTATTTTCCTTCATGTAGTGTGTCATAAACTACGCAGATACCTATCTAATCGCTTCGCCTTTGTTAACCGAAAAGGGTGTAGGAGTAGAAGTGATTCATAAGATAACATGTCCACAATATAACTGAAGTAATTCATAGTAAGCTTGCACGAGAAGAGGTCTGTGGAGCGCCCCAGAGATTTTTACACATCACATTTATTGATTGAACGGACTAACACTTTTTCTCTATGAAGGCAGAGCTCGCCTAATGCCCATTAGCTGTGCTGTTTTGTTCAACCATTATCTTGCTTTTAAATGCAATGTATTTATTTATTCTAAAGTCAGCTGTGTTCGCATGGTGTTTTATGCATAAAAACGAACTCGTAGATGGAAAAGGCGCAATGCATACGCTCAGATCAAGTTCTACATAAGTACAAAGTTTTGCGGTCTTAGGGCCTGTAGTGTCAGAGAAGAAGCTGAGACAAGAAAATGAATTTTTACTGTCAAGAAAAAGTACCAACGGCTGCCTGCACAAATTGATATAAGCCTTGACCAAGTCAAAGACTTATCAAGTGTTAATAATCGAAATAAAACTAACTATGGCATCGTTTAGAATTATAACCAGGCTAAGTATTTATTATTGCATCAGATGAATATTTATGCAAGTTACCATACACGTCATGAAAGAAACACGTTATAAATCAGCCTCCTGGTTTAAGACCGTCTTCATGACTCAGTCTGTCAATAGATTGCGCTATTTATATCCTTGTCATACGAATACTTTCATGTGGTTTACCTTGCATATCATATACATGGCATGTCAGAAAGGGGCTCCCAAAATCATTGCAAGAGAGAGAAAGAGGGAGAAAGAGAAAGAGAGAGAGAGAAAGAGAGACGGAGAGAAGAGACAGAGAAGGATGGAAAACTACACAGCAAAACACGTATTATTTTGTAGTTTGTGTTATAGCATTACTTAAAAATATGGCTTCTGTGAATCGCTACCCAAACCATCCGATTTTAATAAGGCAATAAATATTACAACTCCAAACAAAATCCTAAAATACTAGATGGACAAATTAATAGCGTGCTGCTTTTTCTTGCGTCATACTAATAGCGTGAAGCCTTTTCTTGCGTCATATTAATAACGAGAAGCCTTCTCTTGCCGCATATTAATAGCGTGACGCCTTTTCCTGCGTCATATTAAATAGCGTGAAGCCTTTTCTTGCGTCATATTAAAAACATGAAGCCTTCTTTTGCGTCATATTAATAGCGTGAAACCTTTTCGTGCCTCATATTAATAGCATGAAGCCTTTTGTTGCTTCATGTTAATAGCGTGAAGCCTTTTCCTGCGTCATATTAACAGCGCAAAGCCTTTTCATGTGTCCTATTTATACCGTGAAGCCTATTCATGTGTCATATTAATAGTGTGAAGCCTTTTATTGCTTCATATTAACAACGTGAAGCTTTTTCTTGCGTCATATTAATAGCGTGAAGCCTCATAATCGCCTTCTTGCTTCCTTTTTAACAAGACAAATGCTGTAAAGAATGGTAGTTAAATATATTGCAATGCTTTAGATTTTCTTAAATGGGCTTTAGATACTATTACGTGGTCATTTAAATATTAAGCTGAGGGAAAAAAGTGTATTGCCTAAGTGTTGTGTTATTTCGTAAACTTTCTGAAAGGTGTAAGAATAGTCTGGAATTAAGGTTGTGAAACCTTGAGTTTTCACCGGTGGCTTTTCTGTTTGACATATTTATATTTTGTGGTAATATTTCACTTACAGCCATTCAAAGTTACTTCCTCTAAGCCTTTATTTGGACTTCGATTGTTGGTTGTCGTTGGTATTCATTGTTTCTGAGGATGTTATAGACCACACAATCACTTAAGAATGCCCTCTTAGACTAGCTACGAACGCAATGATTACACTGCGCTTTACATAATTGCCCTACGTTTTGTTAAAAGTGATGAAGGTTGAAGAGGCGTTAACTTTGACTTCAGTGATAGGTGATGTAACCCACTGCTAAGTGACGCTCTAACAGCGCTACATTGTTCTGTTGATGTATTTGTAGGGTTAACGAATGTACGGAAGATCTCCAAACTCTAGGTGTCCGAACTTGTGCGTCCGACGCCCCCCCCCCCTTCCGACCATTTCTTTTCTTCATTATTAAGATAGCAGTTTTCATTCAGTATGAAAGGAGTTGATTCGGAACTGCGTCCAACGTAACAAGGAGGGCCATAAAAGCTATGCCTATTCTTCTCATATAGTGATAGTGTCAGTTTGAAGTTTTATAAACGTTTTATAAACGGCAATAAGTCACAAAAAGTCACCAAAGTGACAGTGGATAAAAAAAGCTGTGTAGGAGTGATGTTGATTAGTTGATGTTGCAAATCGACGCTTAGTAAACGTCTTTGGTATAAGACATATCCTATATTACTGGATAATATTACTGGATAATCCAGAGGTACTTTACCGAAGGGTTCACTTTCTGAGTGTCACTGAGTATCACTGGCACTTTCTGAGTGTCACTGCCTAGTGAATGTATTATTTTTGTCAAGCAAATGCGATGTCACCCTGGCGGGTCTAAATAACGCCAGTAGGACAATGCTGTGAAGTGTTGTCGACAGAACCCCCAGCCCCGGCCACCATGCAAAAATGACAGCACTCCTCCCACACATACTCCAATTTTATGTGACCCGGGTTGTTGCTATGTAAACTTCCATAATCACCGACAACCCGATTTTGATGGAATGTCAATATGTTTACTGCAATGAATAAAATATATAACTTAATATAATGAATGCGTAATAACTCATTCTTCTATTGTTTTATTATTTTTTTGGACGATGAGCAAATCTCCTCTAAGCAAAGCTCCGTTTGCTAAAACAAAACTCCTACAAATTCTTGATTTTTTTCAATTTTGTATTTTTGAATATTTTGTCATGGACTTGAGATGGTACCATTACTTTTAGTACACTGTTATATTGAAGTTTTTAGGATGGTTGGTTTGCACTCTCAAGCGTAAATTTTGCTACTCATCAACGAAATCGGTCTGTTTCTTTATAGGTTTCACCATAATGTCCGTTAAACTACGCAGATATAAAATACCGTCACGTACATTTGCATAAACAAGCACATGTCATAAAACAAACACATGAAATCATCCTATTGATGTGAGAAGAGTGTTCCGGCCCATTCTGTTCAGAGAATTTTGTTGTTTGTTTGCTTATTACAAGGCCCTAAAATAGAGAGAGTGCATAGGCAAAGCATTAAGTAAAGAGGCACAAACAGAGAGAGAGAGAGAGAGAGAGAGAGAGAGAGAGAGAGAGAGAGAGAGAGAGAGAGGGCAATAGCCGGAAACAGAACAATGCAAACAATTAAATGACTTTTTTTACGAATCCTATTTGCATTCATGTGTTAATATTGATGGACAATGTCAATGGGCTAAATTATATATGGACTTGGATACAGTTAAAAACTCAGGCATACGCACTCGAAACAAACAATTCTTTCGATATCCATATTGATCACACGTTGTTTTTATCCTTATGTGGGGATTTTTGTTACTGTTTGCAAGATCAATATCGTCAAAGCTCTACTTGTACGTTCTCTATACCTGTCATCTGACAAGCGCTGAAGTGAAAAATCGAATGTAAATATATTATTCAAGACAAATTACCCAGTTTCACAATCACTTTTATATTCCTTTGAATATATTTAAAAATTAAAAATACAATACTAGCATTCGCTAGCTAATCTACCTGAGGTGGCGTGAGAAGAAATTATACAGCTCAAATTAAAATCTCAACTGACTTTTGTAGCCAGTTATTCGTCTTCATTCGAGTCGAATTTAGTAAGGCAAATGTTGTAATTAATGTAAATTAAATAATCGCAAATACTTCAATTATCTTAAAATGAGCTTTAACTGCTATTACGTGGCTATTTAAATATTATATTCAGGAGAAAATAGTTATGCCCAGGTGTTGTGTAAACCTTCAAAAAGATTTAACCTTTTAGGTTGATGCATAAGGTGTGTAAGAGCGCAGATTGAAATTTAGGATTTGAAACCTTCAGCTGTGATTTTAATGTCTGAGACATTAATATATTCTAGCCACGCCATTATCCTACCTGTGAGTCTATTTAGACAAGGTTGGATTTTTTAATGCCCATTGTCCATGTCCATGATATGACCATGGTATGCGTGGAACGATCTTTCAGAAGCCAGCAGTTGCTTCAGGGTGCATGCCCTAGATTGGATTCAAAGGATTGTATTGTATTTTAACTATTGGCAATAAGTCTAAGTTTTGCCTCAAGTGATGACCGGAACATTCAGTGTTTGTAATCCATCCACATATCCATCCACATAACACATCCACATATCCATCCACATAACACATACATATTCCAAGACCCTTGCAGTGTCAGATCTAACTGGACCAACCGTTACCCTAATGAGGCCATATTATTCATTTGATTTTATGTACATGTGGGGATTCGTGCCAGAATATATAGAAGGTCTCTTAGTTATGCATATCCCACCACGGACATCGACTGTAGAAAAGCCCACCCCCCCCCCCCCACACACACACACACACTTCCCCGCATCACGGGTTGGGTATGAGCGCTATATATGAATGATTGATCGCGTGATTGTGTTGTTATACGTGTCCATAAATGTAAAAAAGTATAATTTTTGGCAATATGCGGTACGTGCAGAATGTCAATATTATTAGTGAAGGTAGCAGTTCTCATATCATTACTAGAAAGGAGTTATTTCGAAAGTTTTCATACATGTCAAGTTCTATGTCCTCTGTGCTCAATCTTCAAACATATCTGTGTGTTTGTGTTTGTGTTTGTGTGTGTCTGTGGTGCTTATCTGTGCATTGCTTTGAATATGTCAATCAAACAGATACATATATTCATAAATGTGTATTTAACACTTGGCAAGCCTTTGACTTATAAGGGCTATCTGAAGTTGTGCGAGCAGTCGTTGGTATCTTTTTTCTTTGATAGTCATCGGATTTCCTGTGTCATCTCCTCCACTGACACTACGGGCCCTAGGACCTCGAAACTTGGGTCTTAGGTAGAAATTGATATTAACGTGTGCATGACACTTTATTTTCGCCTTCGGTTTCGTTTTCTTGTTTAAAACGCCATGTGAAAAGAGTGTATTTTTTGCAAGTAAATGCTTTTTTTATTTTTTTACTTTTTCAAGCCATTTTTCCTTCAAACTGATTGGAGTTTGGAAAATAAAACTTGGCGCATTTTAACTTGTGACTTCACCATCGCCGTCTGATGATATCAGGAGGATTAAAAAGTTAAATTTCTAAAAAATCTGAAAAAGAATTATTTGATCATCAACTTTTTCAGCTGCGACGTCATGATGACGTCATTTTATATATTTTTTATGTTCATACTAATTTCATTTAATACAGAAAATTTATATAACAACAAATTTAATTTAACTGTCCTGGTAAGTTCCAAATATCATCCCCTGCTCCGTCGCGTGCAAACCACAGCACCACAAAGTCACCTGTAAAAACACGACATTATAGAAGAGACTTATGCATATGTTCGTTAGATAAAAGTAGACAGTGTTCTTACAGCACTGTTTAGATATTGAACCCATGTATTTTGTGCGGAGTAGAAACTATTCACTTGGAGAATTTTACTTCTATAATTGACACTAAATGTCATAATGAATTACTGTTGTAAAATATTTAGGTGCAATTTCTCAAACAAGATTTAACCTTTTGGAAGGGAAAGTGACCCGAATAGGGGGATTGGGGTTGAGAAGCGATATCATTGTCCCTCTTATTCGTGCTAATATGGCATGAGGATAGTTAAGGTGAGGGTAAAAATGCAAATTGTTATTTTCAAATAATTTTTAAGTCAGCTGGCTCAGTGATATTACTTTTAACAAAGTTCTATATTTCTCAGCTTTCAGGATCATTTATGTAATCACAACTCGGTGGCGAAATCAATCTGGTTTTGTATATTTTCCTTGATGTTGTCAATATTAAACTGCGCAGATACATAATGTCGTCAGGTAGAATGTAATCAGCGCAATGCAAACACGCGCCATTTATGAAATCATCCTATTTATACAGCAATCTTCGAACACGATCCAGTTTATCTGTGCTCTGTGTGGTTATTTGCTTATCATTTTATAGTGTTTCTTTGAATGGTAATGTTGCTTTGAAGTTCTATACTTCTCAGCTTTCAGGATAATTTCTGTGCTCTCAAGAGTAAGGTTTCGTTAAAGAAATCTGTCTAGCTTCTATATATTTTACTGAATAGTCGAATTTGAAAGCGCAGATACACGGCTGGGTCAAGTGAGCATTTACAATGCAAACACACGCCATAAAACCAATGATCAAATAATTCAACTTCAAGAGTGCTAATGACCCAGTTCTTCTACAAAACGAGTTGATTATTTACTTGTTATGAGCGCCCTGGATACCAAATGGCACAGTTACGGGGAGGGAGGGAGGGAGGGAGGGAGGGAGGGAGGGAGGGAGGGAGGGAGGGAGGGAGGGAGGGAGGGAGGGAGGGAGGGAGGGAGGGAGGGAGGGAGGGAGGGAGGGAGGGAGGGAGGGAGGGAGGGAGGGAGGGAGGGAGAAAACCAGTGAAATATATATTTAACAAAGAGTCAGAGACAGAAAGGTACAGAGAAAGAATCAGAACAAAGCAATTACTTGGATCTTATTTTACGAATTCTGATAGCACTACATTCCTGTGTTTGTCACTTTTTCAGCAATATGAATGAGTTAAATCATAAAAGGATCATTTTCTGTTCCTTGGGTCTAAATTGCGTTTGATAAGAGGTACCTCAAAAACAGGAAGTTGGCCGTTAGAACTGCACAGATATACAGCACACGTCCTGAAACAGGCACTTTTGAAATCAGCGGCTTATTTCAGATTATGTGTACATGACCCAGTTTGCCATTGGATTACGTTGTTTATATCATCTTTGTGCGATCCTTCCATTGTTATTTTACCTTTTATAAGTTATAAATGGAGTGTGGTACTGCTCTTCTGCTAGAATGAGTTAGACCACAAATGTTCTTTGACTAGACATGGTTGCAGATTATTCACCAAGTCGTCGGACTATGCACCAGTTTGTCTTTGTTGTCATCTATTCCATCAATGAGTAGTCTTTTCTCAGTTGTAAGGTAGCCTACAACAGCTTTAAGTTATCTCCTTGAATAGCAAAGATATACATCTGGATAAAAACAAAACATCGTTGTCTTTCTGTCAACACAAAAATTTGCCATTTATATACTAAGTATCACAATGAATTAAAAGTTTACTTCAAGCTAAAGATCATTATTAATGTATAACTAATTTGTGACAGATTGAAAATGAATCATACGACATATTACAATTCACACGATAAGAATAGTCGTATCCATTCACCAATATGAATCATGTCAGACGGGGTGTTTAGACAAGTAGATATATTTTCATTTTCGATCCTAGATATCTTACTTTTAAGAAGTATGAATTCCTTCACTTTATTTAATAGTATTTCAAGAAGGCGCTTTTCTTCTAAGTATGAGTAGATGAGAAATAAGAGAATGACCCCAGAGAATGACCCCAAGTGGGGTCATTCTCTTGGGAGAGAATGACCCCACTTGGGTCATTCTCTGGGGTCATTCTCTTATTTATTCTGAGGTGATTCTCTTGTAAGAGTTCTGCCCCAGAGCCCATGTTTCATAGAGGAACGCCTGGTAGTCGACATATACCTCTTCCCATAAATCGGCATCCTTCTTTGAGAAATGATAAGCCGCCAGGCGTTCCTCAGTGAAAAATTCTTTCTTAAACTGCATATTATTTTTTCGACACGTCTGCTCTCTACAAAAGTTCGAAAGCTCTGCAGGCGGAGATGACGAAATGTGTGTATGTGACGAAATGATGTGTGAAACGTCAGACCACCCCCCCACCCCTCCTTGTCAATACACAGAGTATTGACGACCACCCCCCTACCCCTCCCCCAAGAATCTGTGTTGCCGACCACCCCCCCCCCACCCCTCCCCTAGAACAGAGTAACAGAGTAACAGAGTATTACTATTTGCATAAAACAACTCCCAAACAAAAAGTAAACTTATGTTAGTATGTTTAAAGCATTTTTCCACACATTTTTCTTGACGAAATGGATGGTTGTATAAACGAAACGCCATTTGTGTAGTTGTTAGGGTGATTACGAGATTGGAAATAACGACTTCCGCTGAAGCGTTGATGAAGCGCTGATGAAGCGTTGAAGTGTATAACCCCCCTCCCTCCCCAAATTGAAAAAAAAAAGCTCACGTGAGTGTCTCGAGTGAAAAGGTGTGTGCCGTGCCGAGACGGGGTGGGGTGTGTGGTGTGTGGAGAGACAGAGACAGAGAGAGTTTTTTTTTTTGAAAGAAGGCGTGAGTGTCTCGAGTGAAAGGGGGTGTGTACGCCGTGACGGGGTGGGGGGTGTGTGTGGAGAGAGACAGAGAGAGTTTTTTTTTTTTGAAAGAAGGCGTGAGTGTCTCGAGTGAAAGGGGGTGTGTACGCCGAGACGGGTGCCGCATTGCAAAGCATGTCAGACCACCCCCCCCCCCACCCCTCCCCAAGAATCTCCGAGACGTCTCGAGTGAAAGGGTGTGTGTGCGCCGAGACGGTTGCCGCATTGCAAAGCACGTCAGACCACCCCAACCCCCCACCCCTCCCCAAAAAGCCGAGACGTCTCGAGTGAAAGGGTGTGTGTGCGCCGAGATGGTTGCCGCATTGCAAAGCATGTCAGACCGCCCCCCCACCCCTCCCCTCCAAAAAAAAAAGTCGAGACGTCTCGAGTGAAAGGGGGTGTGCCGTGCCGAGACGGGGTGTGGGGTGTGTGGGATGTGGAGAGACAGAGACAGAGAGTTTTTTTTTTGAAAGAAGGCGTGACTGTCTCGAGTGAAAGGGTGTGTGCCGTGCCGAGACGGGGTGTGGGGTGTGTGGGATGTGGAGAGACAGAGACAGAGAGTTTTTTTTTTTTTTGAAAGAAGGCGTGACTGTCTCGAGTGAAAGGGTGTGTGCCGTGCCGAGACGGGGTGTGGGGTGTGTGGGATGTGGAGAGACAGAGACAGAGAGTTTTTTTTTTTTTTGAAAGAAGGCGTGAGTGTCTCGAGTGAAAGGGTGTGTGCCGTGCCGAGACGGGATGTGGGGTGTGTGGGATGTGGAGAGACAGAGACAGAGAGTTTTTTTTTTTTTGAAAGAAGGCGTGAGTGTCTCGAGTGAACGAGGGTGTGTACGCCGAGACGGGTGCCGCATTGTTGCATGCATTGCAAAGCACGTCCGTTGAAACGTCAGACCACCCCCCCCCCCACCCCTCCCCAAGCGAGAGACGAGAGAGTGTGACGAAAGAAAACGTCATATGATGCAAGGATGCTGCTGCATGGATTACGATTGCGAGGGATTGCGAGCGAAAAGTGTGTTTCCGGTGGAAGGATTGGGAAAGGTTGTAGAATGGTGCAATGGTAGAATGGTATGGGGGGGCTTGTGAAAAAAAAAAAAAGTCGAGACGTCTCGAGTGAAAGGGTGTGTGCCGTGCCGAGACGGTGTGGAGATAGAGTTTTAAAGCATTTCCCATTCTCATGCATACTTTTCCAAACAGAGTTGTTCTCGAGTGAACGAGGGTGTGTACGCCGAGACGGGTGCCGCATTGTTGAAACGTCAGACCAACCCCCCCACCCCTCCCCAAGAATCTCCGAGACGTCTCGAGTGAAAGGGGGTGTGTGCGCCGAGACGGGTGCCGCATTGCAAAGCATGTCAGACCACCCCCCCCCACCCCTCCCCCAAGAATCTCCGAGACGTCTCGAGTGAAAGGGTGTGTGTGCGCCGAGACGGGTGCCGCATTGTTGAAACGTCAGACCAACCCCCCCACCCCTCCCCAAGAATCTCCGAGACGTCTCGAGTGAAAGGGGGTGTGTGCGCCGAGACGGGTGCCGCATTGCAAAGCACGTCAGACCACCCCCCCACCCCTCCCCCCCCCCAAAAAAAAAAGCCGAGACGTCTCGAGTGAAAGACGCTGCTTACGGGACACACTGGGGGAAGAGTATGTACACAGCAGCATTATTGCTTGACGTTTCGCGTTTTCGCCGTTGGTGTCTCGAGTGAAAGAGGCTGCTTACGGGACACACTGGGGGAAGAGTATGTACACAGCAGCAACACTTGCTTGACGTTTCGCGTTTTCGCCGTTGGCGTCTCGAGTGAAAGAGGCTGCTTACGGGACACACTGGGGGAAGAGTATGTACACAGCAGCATTATTGCTTGACGTTTCGCGTTTTCGCCGTTGGTGTCTCGAGTGAAAGAGGCTGCTTACGGGACACACTGGGGGAAGAGTATGTACACAGCAGCAACACTTGCTTGACGTTTCGCGTTTTCGCCGTTGGCGTCTCGAGTGAAAGAGGCTGCTTACGGGACACACTGGGCCACTGGGAATCGCTACCAGTGCCACTTGCTTCACCGTCTCGTTTCGTTGGCGTCTCGCTTGACTCAGCAGCGGATGGTTGGGTATAAAAGAGGGGGGTTGTGTGTGGACCTTATCAGTACAGTGTAGCAGTGTACAGTGTAGCAGTCATGGAGAACAAGACAAGGAGCGCAACAAGCAACGCAGCGGCGGCAGGCAGGCAGGCAGCAGCGCAGCGCAGCCAGGGCGGCAGCCAGGGCGGCGGCAGCAGCAGTTTTCAAATTAGTGCAAACTTAACCATTACTGTGGAGTCTGGACAATATGGATTATTTCTACGCATCAAACGTGGAGAGAGATGGTGCGCTTATTCACCATCTTTGTGGAAGATTGTGTGTCAGAACGTGAAAAAATGCCGTGACATTGGCTTCAAACTATACTTAAAGGAAACAAAGTGGCTTGAAGTCATTTCATATCAAGGCATGCGCTATGTGAGCTTCGTGCGTACATCACGGTTTGAAGGGAAAGAATACACACATTACATCAACATGAATGATGGTGAATGGGAGACACTGCTTCGGGAGATGGCTCACATCAACTCAGCCTTAGTTGAACCGCCGTGTACGGAATGCCATGGTGAGAAAACGATCATCAAGCTGCAAAAGTATGATCGGATGAAGGTGTCAAAGTTATCCAAGAAAAGACAGGCTGAAATTCAGTTGGAGAATATGGATGTACAGAATCAACTTGGACTTACGTGCGACTATTGCGGTGCTTGCGGATATATGGAGGATTATGATTGCCACTGCCACAAGTACAATTGCATGATGTGTGAACCAAACAACTTCTGCGGCAAGTGTGGAGTACTTAAGGTCTGTGAAGCACAGTAGAAGCCCCCACACCACACCACACACACTGCAAAGATGGACGCATGTTTTAGAAAAGCTTATATTGACTTGATGATTGCTAAACTTACTTGCTGCGGCACTCCAGACTATCAGCTTTATCACTTGGACGCTTACTGGGATGTTGTACATCACAGTCTTGATGTGACTGAACTCTATTCACGATTTCTTGGAGAATGTGCCGCAATTGGACTCGAAGAAGATCCTGACTTTGACTTTGATTCTGCACTCTATTCTGCCCGCAATGATGTAGAAGCATATTTCACCGTGGTGGATTATTTGAGAGATTGCTGTGGATTTGAGGAGGAGGAAGAAGAAACCGAGCAGCTTTGTCAGCCTTGTCAGGTAAGCCAAACCCCTTTTAACACTAACAACTCTAACTCAGCACAGCAGCACAGCACAGCAGCGGCAGCAAGCAGCAATGTTTTTCTTTCTAGCAAATTTAATTTTATGTGAGTGGTTTCAACGTGAACAAAGAAAGAAGATGATAGAAGAAGCAGCAGATATATTAAAACATATTTTATTGCAGGAGGAAGACATGTTAGAGTAAAAAGTCACCATGGAGAATCTTGTGGAACTGTTGTGTGACCGGGGTATAAAAGAGACTGTGCCTCCACCATCACCGCTCACTCAGCCGTCGCCATCGCCGCCTAGCCGCTCACCAGTCCACTCACCAGTCCGCTCACGGGTGTGGAGACGTGAAGAACGCTCACTCAGCCGCTCACCAGTCCGCTCACGGGTGTGGCGACGTGGAGAACCCCAGACTGAACTTGACAAACTTGTGCAGAGTGTGGGGACTCTAAAGACTGAGTGAGAGAGAGCGCGCTAGATAGAGCGCTGTATCATGGCGGACATGACACTGAGACAATATATTGTGCAAAAAGCTTATTGTGAAGAAATGTTATTAGCTGTAAAAAAGTTTGCTTGTTTAGTATGTCCTGCTTGCCAACTTGAAGAGTGTTCAGAACATACTTGTCATTTTGCATGTGTCTATACTTATTGGAATGAAGCTAAATATTATATTCATTTAGATAAAGTGTTAGAGAATGCAAATCAGCGTTGTGAGAAATATGGTGTAGATACGATAACACTTGATGAACTCAGTCATTGGCTAGTATTCATTGAAGACCAATGGTCTCCAGTGATTCACACCATTGTATCTATACTTGATTTGTAAAAACTTGTGGAGTTAAGTTTTGGTTGACGGTTAAATAATAAAGCTGTTCTGTTGAGAAGGTGGTTTTTCATTCGGTGTGACCATGTCGACGTGGAAAGACTACTTGACCAATATGTACTTTAAACCTGGACAGCCCGTGGCATTTGCTGGTCCTTACAAACTGTATCACATCTTAAGAAAACATGATCAACCCGTGACACAGTCGCAAGTGAAGAAATGGCTACAGGACCAAGATACATTCAGTTTACTCCAACCTGTCAAATACAGGTTCAAAAGACAACGTGTGATTACACGAGGTATTGATGACATGTGGGATGTGGATTTGGCTGATATGGGAAACATAGCTCCCTATAATGATGGCACACGCTTTTTACTCATTGTCATTGATGTGTTTTCCAAATATGTGTGGGTACAGCCAATCCCTAATAAATCACATACCAGCGTCATACAAGCTTTCCAAAAGATTTTTCATGACACACCCCGAAGGCCACGCACTCTAAGGTCCGATAAAGGCACGGAATTTAAAAACAGATGGGTCAAAGCATTTTTGAAGAAAGAGGGCATTCATGCCTATACCACAAAGAATGAAACCAAAGCCAACTTTGCTGAGAGAGTCATTCGTACTCTAAAGGGGATGATGTATCGGTATTTTCTACATAATCAAACTTACCGTTACTTAGACATCCTTCCAGACTTGGTGTACAACTACAACCATAGACCTCATGGCTCCCTCCCGAATAAGTATGCTCCAGCCGAGATTCGCAAAGACAACGAATCGAAAGTGTGGAAGTATATGTATGTCGACAAACTAAAATTGAAACCGAAGAAGAAGAAGAAGAAGTACAAGTTCAACATTGGCGATTATGTGCGCATTTCCCACGTTAAATGTGTGTTTCAACGGGATTATCACGTTAAATGGACGCAAGAAGTCTTCATTGTCACACATCGTTGTAAGAAGCAGGGAATACATTTGTATCGTGTGAAAGACTTTTTAGACGAAGATATTGATGGGCATTTCTATGAGGAAGAACTGCAGAAAGTGACCAAAGATATTGAATCTGTGTACAGAATTGAAAAAGTCTTGAAAACACGTAAAAGGCGAGGAGGTGTGAAAGAATTATTTGTCAAGTGGTTAGGTTGGCCAAACAAGTTTAACACTTGGGTGAAAGAAACAGACATTCAAAGATGAAGCATCCATTTACATGCTTGGTCTCTGGACCTACAGGCAGTGGCAAGACGTCTCTGGTCAGGGAAATTCTCGAACAAAAGTTGATTCACCCCTCTCCGAAAAACATTTTATGGCTCTATGCAGCCGATCAGCCCTTGTACAAGGGAATGAAAGGTGTGACATTTTACCAAGGCATTCCAGATGACATTGAAGAGCGTTTTAACCCGAAAAAACCAAACTTACTCATCCTTGATGACTTGATGACCAAATGCCATAGCGATGAGCGTATGACACGTCTCTTTAGTGTGGGTAGCAGTCATCAAAATCTAAGTATCATCTTTATTGTGCATAATTTATTCCATCATGGGAAAGAGATGCGCAATATTAGTTTGAATACCCATTATATCATTTTGTTTAAAAATCCGAGAGACAGTCAGCAAGTCAGTACATTGGCGCGGCAAATGTATCCTGGAAGAGCTCAATTTCTCATAGAAGCCTATCAAGATGCTACCAGCAAACCCCATGGTTATTTGTTCATTGACTTGAAGCCGAAGACGAATGATCAACTGCGTATTCGTACAGGCATTTTACCAAAAGATACACATTATATATATATTGATAAAGCAGTGTATGACCAAGAACCAAGTCATTTAACCATTCACAGTCAAGATGTCTAAACGCATTCGAACGAACCAGCCTTTCCTTCATTTGCTTGCACGTAGTGGGTCTAGACGGCGAAAGTCCTTGCTACAGCAAGCTACGAAGGAGGAATTAACGAGCTTGTTTGAAATTTGTTTGAATATATTAAGGGGACATTTACCCTTAAGCTCAAAACGGTATAAGGTATTCCAGCGTGAGCGTCATACCCTACGTACTCTGGCAGACAAGAAGATATCCCTTCGACGAAAAAAGAAGTTGGTGAATCAGAAAGGAGGATTCATTGGAGTGGTTGCTAGATTTGCATTGCCCTTGTTAGCCAAGCTGCTGTTGAAATGAAGCATGCTATGAAAATGGTTCTCATTCCTGAACAGGAATACAAACTGTTATTAGAAAAGAAGGGGAGAAAACATAGCATCAAAAGAAAAGTCAAGACACTTTTACGTGGGAAACGAACACGTGAAAAGGCTATGGAAATGTCTCAACTTTTTGGCCGTCATCTACGAACAAGTCAGTCCCAACAACAACCACCCTCACCACCACCACCACCACCACCACCACTAGAAAAGCGAGTGTTAAGTCATTTTCAACCTATCTATCATGGAAAAGTGATACAACTTTTAGCAGAACTGAAGAAACATGGTACGACATGGACAGAGAAGGATGAACTTGTGTTGAAAACAGGCGATGTCATTACAAATTCTAACATGATTGATTTGATGAAAGAAGCATTGGTGGCGACAAGAAGAAAAGACCGAAGACCCCCACCCCATGGCTGGCATCCGTTTATCCAGGAAATTGTCGATGCGAATATTCCAAAAACGACGTTTAGTAAAAAGACCACTCGTGAAGACATTGCCACAGAAATGAACCAGCGTCAGCAAAGACAGTTTCCTAAAGGATGGGAAAAGTTTTAACAAAAGAGCTATGGTGTTGTGGTGGTGGTGGCCAGGAAGAGACTATTCCCGTGACTATTCCCGTGAAGATCCGATGTACAAGTGCGTGTTGCGAAGGAGAAATAAAAGACCATGTGAATGAGGATGAGACTTGGTCGAATGGCGCGCGCTGTCCCGAGGTACCTGATGAGGTATATAGGCAACGACGACGACGCACCCATACCATTTGACCACCACCATGGAGTCGACAAGCTTTTACATTACTTTGCCTAGCAATGCGAGTATGAATTATTATCCCAACAACAAGGCTTCGAATTATCAAATTCGTATGCCTCGAACCATCTATCTGAATGGAAAATATGAAGTGGCTCTAGCTGAAATTCAATATCCACATACATGGTCAACGATGAGACAGGGCATGGACTATTCTATTCAGTATCGACAAGAACTATTCGATGATCCTATTCTTAGCACTCTCGATATTCCTTATGGCTACTATAGAACCATACAAGAACTATGTGAGGCAGTCAATGAAGAAGCGACTAATACTCTGAAACTTACAGAAGCTATTCGGCTAAAGTATGATAGAATTAGACGACGTGTTTTTCTATTTCTCGATTATGGCTATGAAGTGTCCTTCTCCACTGGATTAGCTGAGATTTTAGGATTTATCCCAGATCACTGGTATACTGAAACAGGTAGAGCTGACCATAAAGCTGATGTGAAACAGGGGTTTTATACACTGTATGTGTATTGTAGTATTTGTGAACCACAAGTGGTTGGGGATTATTATGTGCCTTTGCTACGTTCTGTTGGGATACAAGGCCATGATGGTGACATTGTTATGAAAACGTACAACGAACCGCATTATGTTCCTGTAAACACATCCAAATTTGACATGATAGAGATGAATATAAAGGACGACACAGGCCATACTGTTCCATTTCAAACTGGAAAGGTGATTTGTAAACTCCATTTTCGACCAAAAGCACTATGAAAGCCTACACACACGATCCGTCTGCATATCGCAACCACTTTCTTCGACAAGTGGGTGGAGAATTGCCAGGATTCAAAGGAGCGCGAATTCAATATGGGGATGGTATTGGTTCAATACTGGGATCATTGGCTCGTAGAGCTATTCCGCTACTTAAGGCTGGGGCTAAGATCGTTGCGCCACATCTTAAGAAGGCTGCAAAGAATGTTGCCAAAGATGTTACGGGCCGAGTAGCACAGCGTGTGTTTGGTGGTGGTGATGTACATAAAAAGAGAGTGCAACCGATGAAACGTGCTAGAAGACGAAGAACAGCTAGACGGATAACATCAAAAAAGCATAAAAGAGATATCTTTTAAAATCATGTCTCTCATTCACAATCATTCATGCGAATGCAGTCTTTCTCCATTGGAATGGTTTCACGTACCGCCAACGCAAACGGCTGTAGAGAAAAGTTATAATGTCGACTATCAACCACTGACGACCATTAGAGAGGGTGCTCCCATAGAATTCTACATTCCTGCGAGTACAGAAGAATATCTGGATTTAAAGAACAGCAAACTTCATATTGTATGCCGCATTGTAAAGGCTGATGGAACAGTGTGTGGCCCAGAGGACCAGGTCTCCTGCATCAATGTGTTTAACGGGCTATGGTCTAATATTGAATTGTTTCTGAATGATCGGTTGGTATCTCATAGTAACAACACCCATGGGTATACCAGCATGATCTCGCATCTCATCCATGATTCGGAAGAAAGTCTCCATTCCGAGCGCTCTCTGCGTCTCATGTACAAGGATACTGCTGGGTCGATGAATAGTCATGAGGTGAAAAGGCCTAATCATGAACGCTATGTATCCGGGTTTCATGTCAATGCCGACGGTAGTGATCTAGCTGAGCAAGGAAACAATGGCTTACACCATCGTTATTTGCATACACGTCTCAGCCGTGAGTTTATGCTGGCAGGTGGCTTAAGGATAGATTTGTTTGAGCAGGATCGCTATCTTCCGAATGGTATCAGTTTGAAGTTGCGTTTCCATAGACAGAAAGATGATTATGTGTTGATGGCTGCAGATAATACCTATAAGGTAGAAGTGAAAGAGGCATTTTTAACCATTCGCAAAGTGAGGGTGAGTCCAGGCATTCAGTTAGGGCATACAGACGCATTGCTGAAAAGTCCTGCCAAGATCATCATCACTAGAAAAGAATGTAAAGTCTTGGCCATTCCGGCAGGGTTTCAGTCTTTTGTGAAAGACAACATCTTTTTGGGTCAATTGCCACATCGTATTGTCATTGGTCTGGTTCATAACGAAGCCTTTGGTGGGTCAGTCGCGAGGAATCCATATGATTTCAAACATTTTGATCTGGACTATATGCAACTGTACACGGACGGTGAACCAGTCCTGTCCAAACCGCTCAAGCTTGACATTCCACAGGACAAGTACCTAGACGCTTTTGAAACGCTTTACAAATCGTTTGACCGATTGAATGGTGAGAAAAGCTCCATTATAAAAAGGGAAGATTGGCCTAGAGGGTATTCTTTATTTTCGTTCGACTTAACACCGGACTATGATGGAGCTGATCATTTTCCCCTGATCAAGCATGGGAATTTGCGGCTAGAAATGAACTTTGCTAGGGCTTTGCAACCTACCATCAATGTCATCGTCTATGCTGAATTTGACAACATTATCGAAATCAGTGCCAATCGCAGCATCCAATTCGACTACCAGTCATGAACACGAAGCAGATCGAAGCTATCCTGAGCCATGATGCCGCGACCAAAGACTTGTTTCAAGGTGTGTTTGCCATGGACCAGTTACCACCGTCTTTACAACGTGGTGCCTATGTCATCAACACCGACGATCAAGATGAACCAGGAGAGCATTGGGTGGCAGTGTATTATGACAAAGACCCTGTGGAATACTTTGACTCTTATGGACTGTTCCCTCTCGATGAGCGTTTAGAAACGTTTTTAAGAAAGGACTATATGTATAATTCCATCTCATTACAAACGCCGATATCATCGGCGTGTGGTTTTTATTGTGTCTATTATATATGGCATAGAGCTCGAGGTCAGAGTATGTTTGACATTGTGAATATATTAAAAAGAAAGGATGGGGATTTTATTGTAAAGGATTTTGTCTATAGACATTATAAACCTTTGTTTTATTAATGGGAAGGGGGGGGTGTAGTTAAGCTGTAGTTAAGTTGTTGAAGAAAATAAAAAAGACTCAAGTTTCAAACTGATCTTGTTTTATTGTGTTTTCCAAACTCCCCCCCCCCCACACTTCTTATCTACAAATTTTTATTTACAAGTTTCTTCTTTCAATACATGGATCAATGCATGCCATTCATTACAATTTAAATTAATATAGGTATCATAGACATTACATCCACGTTTGTAAATGCTATGAAAGCTCACATAACACACATCACCAAACTTTATCACTTTAACAGTTTCATGTTCAGACAGTTTCAGTTCATATCCTTCTTCTAAGTCCATCAGCCGCATCAGCCGCATAGGCTGTGTCACCTCAATGGATTTGGTACCCCGCTTGAGTTGTATTCCATCCTCTTTGAATTCAAGCAGAAGATTCTTCCCAATCCAATGCGTGTAACAGCGCGTTCCATTCCACGGTGCTGAGGGTGATGATGTCGCAGCCTTCTGTAAGCTCGTCATATTGGCGAAATTGTACAAACACGTCTAGACCGTTCTCAGTCACACGCACTTCTAATTCATCCGAGACTGCTAGGAGAAAGCCGGGTATTCTCAACTTGTCTAGGTGATCCTTCAACACGGATTGGTCATCAAGCGATAGGACGAGATACTGTCCAAAATGCCGTAACACAATGTCATCACATAAGTTTCTCAGATAGGAGAACCCATATGTCATGGGTTCATAATCCATCAAATAGTCGTCTTCCATCTCATCCATGTATTTTTATACTCGGAGGATGTCGAACAGTGGATGCTGTATAGCTTCTAGGAATCGAAAGATTGCGCGCCAGTTCTTGATATCAAAGAAGATCAACTGTGCATAGGGTGTGTCTGGCACAACTCCCTTATAATCCTTTGGATAATCCTGTAAAAGATTTCTACAGAATGTCACACGTATGTTAGAATCATATTCAGCCACCGTCACTTCCAGTTTATTTTCAAGTCTGCGTTCAAACCCAGCTTCAAGCGGTATGTTTTTAAAGTCTTTCCACACTTCAGGTTTAAACCGATAAGCAGAACATCTCCGAGAACCCATCATCACTTCATTCCTCTCATTGACTTTAAGGTAAGCACCATTGTTTAACATGAGTGCATTCATGATGGGGGGTTACCTGGTTATGCGTTGTCGTCTTGTCTGCGAAGCCTTTTATCCACTTCTTTCACCTGCTTCTTCAACATTTTCCATTCAGGTATGGTCAGCAAGATACCCTTTTTCGTAGGACGGTTCCTTCCAGTCCCCTCATCTCTGAGGTACTTGCGAATGTTCACCACACCTTCATTGCTTTGTTTCATAATCTTGATATACTTTCCATTGCCTAGAGAAAGCATTCCATCCCACGACTGTGGTGGTGGTGGTGCCGCCGTCGCCGTCTCCACTTTTAATTTCTTGATAGTGGTGGTGGTGGCGGTGGTGGGATTGTTCACGTTCAAGTCTTTCACCGTATCTGCTAGAGTATCCATATCCGTTGTTGCAGATCTCTTCATGGTCACCCTCAACTCACTCTCACTCTGAACTCACTCTGAAGTTGTGGTGAGAGTCCCCCCCCCCTTTTATACTGTTGCTGCCGCCGCCGCCCTGGCTGCTGCCGCCCTGGCTGCTGCGGCCGCCCTGGCTGCCGCCCTGGCTGCCACCCTGGCTGCCGCTGCTGCGGTCTTGTAATGCCCATGCGCCAAAGTGGAATAGCCATCATTCAACACGTATCGCTTATCATCAAAGGGGGAGAGAGCTACTTTCCTCAACTTCTCCGAGAAAATCTGGTGGTCATGGCTTCGAATGGTGTGTCCTGTCACCATCATCTGCGTTTGGTTGAATAAACTGTCTTTATACTGCTCATGTGTCATCCGTCTTTGACACGCGTAAGTGATACCTTTAGCCGTATGTTTTTCTTTCCCACCATACATCATGCTGTACATTTTCGGCCGAAGTCCAACAAACTCTTCAATGGGAATGCCCGCCGTCTCATCTTTCATTTTCCCAAGCACTTTCTTGTTCACGTTGGAATGCAGGAAATGATTGGGGGGATAGTCACTTGTGTCGAACAAGTCGGCATCTTCCTGCATATCCTTGTAGATATCATCCGTTTCTATGTTGTAACATAGACTGTCGGTGTCGCTGAACAACAACTTGGCGTCGGGATACTTGGTCATGATGTAGTTGTAATGAAAGTCAAACATGAGCACTTTGCTGAGGTCGAGAATGGTGAAGCCGACTTGAATGGGCTTATCCAGAAGCAAATCCACTTTGTGTAAATGTACCGCGGTCAAATCTTCATTGAAAATTCTAAATTGGTGGAATGACGGTTTGGCTACAACTTTCTTGAACCGCTTTTCCTGGTGAACGAGTTCCACATGGATGCGTTTTCTCACATTTTCCATGGTTTTGCCAAACACAGAGTTGTTCATCAATTTGAAAAAATCTTTCTCAAACGGATTCTTGGCCAACTTTCTCTTTTCCGTGTTCAACGAGATGTATTTCGCTAACCATTTGCTCTGTGCAAACATGATGGCACGATGCACCTTTGTGACTTTCAATCCCAGTGACACATATTGCTGTAAATTTCTATAATGAAGTACATATTTCTTCTTGTCACACAAGTTGGGAATAAGCTTTTCACTGGGTTTGTCTTTCATGTTGAGATCTTTCCGTAGCTTCTGACTATGCTCTGATAATTCTCCCACCTTCACACTTTTCCGCTCTGGAGCCACTGGGTAGTGATTATGACGATCATGAATGGTCTGTGGGTATTCCAAATCCACTTCTAAAATGTAGCCAATCTCGTCATCTTCATCCACTTCCATGAAGTCAATGGATTCTGGCTCGTTCACCCACATGAATCCACTTTCCGGCATGCTTTGTGACATGGCCCAGCCGTACAGGTTGTTCGCATCCAGGTACATCAGGTAATGGGTCGGTTTCGTGGGATCATACTCTGCTACGTAGGGGTTATTTGCTTTCGCATACTTGTGTGTGATGACAGATATTCCTCCACGTAAGCCTTGTTCAACCATTTGGTACATGTCAATGTCATTGATCAATTCCAACTTCACCTTTGTCGCTTTTAACATCGCATCCCACGACAGTCCCGGCGCTGTATAGTAGTGGGCAGGATCCAATTCATAGGTGTTGAGACATACTTGACGAAAGTTTTCAAACACGTCAGCTAGCAGTAACACATCCGATTTCAGGTACAGGTCATGGTATTCGCCAAATGTGGTACACCTGAATGTCTCCCACACCTTCTGTGCATGTGCATAATCCTCATCACTAATACCTTCTTCACTAAGCTGACTGTAAAACTTGTCCTTGGACGGCAGTTGTGTTTCAGCAAACTTGGATGGCTCATCCACGTAATCGTAGGGGTACACTCCCTTTCTCAACAGTAACTCTTGCTGGTCGCTCTCGTGAATGTGAGAGGTCATGTGATAAAAGTTCTCTTTCCCTTCTGCCGCCAGGTTGGAGACTAACTTCTGTAGAGAAGTACTCATGAACTGAAAGCTATCCGTAAATTTCAGATTGCTCATGGTGAATGCAATATATTTCTCGATGGTGTTGGGAATGACCGTAAGCGTTTCATCTTTGAACTTTCCAATTTCCTCCATGATCAAATGACTGTCATAGCCTCGCAAATTGTGGAAAAAGACAGGGATGATAAACGAATCTTTAACCCCCTGTTGATCCTTTCGAAATCGAAATTGTAAATTGCATTCACTATGTGCAGCTCCACGGTATTTGCCATTGATATGATCATGATCTCTCACACAATCTGCTCCTAGAGGCTCATGACAAATGTAGCAGTCGACTGCAGTCCTGAAATCCTCTTTGTCTGCGCGAGTCATCACCATCTCCTTTGGCTGTTGTAAACCGTGCACAATACGATCACGCTCAGTCACCATATGGTCTAAAAAGACTTTCACAGCATTGTCTCCTCGATACAGGACTGGGGCACGTGTCTCATACTGACTCACAACCACATAGGCAAAGCTGTTTGGACGGTGATGCTGGTACCTCACTTCTTCATGCTTTTTCGTGAAACATTCAAAGTCGGCATAAATCACAAAAGGGACTCGCTGTTGTTTGGCTACATTCTTGAACTTGATAAAGGGTTCCTTGGGGAATGATAAACGTTGCGTTCCATGCTTGCCACACACTTCGCGATGCTTGTCTAACAGATCTTGTCGCTTAAACCCGTGAAGGCAGTTAAAACAATAAAACATTGCTCCATTATACTTGGTACGATAAGCCATCAGTCTGCTGAAATTCTTGATGAGGCAATAATGCCTTGTCTTGTCATTGCTAATCAAAAGTAAGTTGATTTCTCTCGCGCTGGCTGCGCTGGTGTTTCGACTCAGTTGTATCGGAACAACAACCTCCTGTTCATATCCAAACACGTTGATGGACACATCATTCTCCTTTTCAAACTTTGGAATGTCTCTAATCGGTGTGGGAAATGTCATGCCTTCCACCTTCAATTCGTTCTCAAATGCTTTGTATTCATGCACACGCTGTCGGTTATTGCTTGTTGAAGGGTGAAGGTGAGCCAGTACTGACCATAAGAAACACTTGTTGTCTTTATTCTGAATGTTTAATACACCTAATGTATTCTTCACTCTCTTCGGCAGTTTGATATAACTGCTCGCTTCCAGAGGTGCTGATGTAGCTGTATGCACTTCAATATACAGGATGTTATCCAACACCCAGCCAGACCCTTGTCGCTCATGTTCATCAAACTTGGTAAACAATTCTTTATAGGCTTCTGGCAAGTCCTGTTCAATATCCTCTGGATTGTAGGCTATATGTGCTGATAAAAGCATTATCCACTTGTTCTACCATCACACCTTCAGCATTCGCCGTCAGTTTCTTGAAGCGTGCATGCACGACAATGTACCATTTCATGCCATGGTTTAAGGTCTCCAACAAATGTCTCTTAATCCGATTCTCTTGTTGCCGCATTTCAAGTAATAAATCCGATCCATCTTCAGGCTCAAACCGTCTTTCCTGTGCATTTTCACCAAGACTCACTCTTCTCCCTTTCCCTACTTGTACTCTCTTTGGAAGCATCCTGCATACATGTGTGTCAAACGCATCCATAGATGGAAATATCTTTGCACATTCACCGCAGAGGAACGGATCAGATCTGATAATGCTATCTTCCATCGTCTTTTGTCTCTTCACTTCTATTTGCTGAACAAGCTCTTCTATAGCACGTTTCAACCTTGCTGGTTTACATGTATGTGCCACATACAAGTCCAGAAATGGAAATGTCCGTTTGCACTCATGACAAAACACTGATGTGTCTGAATTCGTAGCCATCCTTGCTTGCTGCTGTTGCTTGCTGTTGCTTGCTGTTGCTTGCTGTTGCTTGCTGCGCTGCGCTGCTGCCTGCCTGCCTGCCGCCGCTGCGTTGCTTGTTGCGCTCCTTGTCTTGTTCTCCATGACTGCTACACTGTACACTGCTACACTGTACTGATAAGGTCCACACACAACCCCCCTCTTTTATACCCAACCATCCGCTGCTGAGTCAAGCGAGACGCCAACGAAACGAGACGGTGATGCAAGTGGCACTGGTAGCGATTCCCAGTGGTCCAGTGTGTCCCGTAAGCAGCCTCTTTCACTCGAGACGCCAACGGCGAAAACGCGAAACGTCAAGCAAGTGTTGCTGCTGTGTACATACTCTTCCCCCAGTGTGTCCCGTAAGCAGCCTCTTTCACTCGAGACACCAACGGCGAAAACGCGAAACGTCATGCAATAATGCTGCTGTGTACATACTCTTCCCCCAGTGTGTCCCGTAAGCAGCCTCTTTCACTCGAGACGCCAACGGCGAAAACGCGAAACGTCAAGCAAGTGTTGCTGCTGTGTACATACTCTTCCCCCAGTGTGTCCCGTAAGCAGCCTCTTTCACTCGAGACACCAACGGCGAAAACGCGAAACGTCAAGCAATAATGCTGCTGTGTACATACTCTTCCCCCAGTGTGTCCCGTAAGCAGCCTCTTTCACTCGAGACGTCTCGGCTTTTTTTTTTGGGGGGGGAGGGGTGGGGGGGTGGTCTGACGTGCTTTGCAATGCGGCACCCGTCTCGGCGCACACACCCCCTTTCACTCGAGACGTCTCGGAGATTCTTGGGGAGGGGTGGGGGGGTGGTCTGACGTTTCAACAATGCGGCACCCGTCTCGGCGCACACACACCCTTTCACTCGAGACGTCTCGGAGATTCTTGGGGGAGGGGTGGGGGGGGTGGTCTGACATGCTTTGCAATGCGGCACCCGTCTCGGCACACACACCCCCTTTCACTCGAGACGTCTCGGAGATTCTTGGGGGAGGGGTGGGGGGGTGGTCTGACGTTTCAACAATGCGGCACCCGTCTCGGCGTACACACCCTCGTTCACTCGAGAACAACTCTGTTTGGAAAAGTATGCATGAGAATGGGAAATGCTTTAAAACTCTATCTCCACACCGTCTCGGCACGGCACACACCCTTTCACTCGAGACGTCTCGACTTTTTTTTTTCACAAGCCCCCCCATACCATTCTACCATTGCACCATTCTACAACCTTTCCCAATCCTTCCACCGGAAACACACTTTTCGCTCGCAATCCCTCGCAATCGTAATCCATGCAGCAGCATCCTTGCATCATATGACGTTTTCTTTCGTCACACTCTCTCGTCTCTCGCTTGGGGAGGGGTGGGGGGGTGGTCTGACGTTTCAACGGACGTGCTTTGCAATGCATGCAACAATGCGGCACTCGTCTCGGCGTACACACCCTCGTTCACTCGAGACACTCACGCCTTCTTTCAAAAAAAAAAAAACTCTCTGTCTCTGTCTCTCCACATCCCACACACCCCACACCCCGTCTCGGCACGGCACACACCCTTTCACTCGAGACACTCACGCCTTCTTTCAAAAAAAAAACTCTCTGTCTCTGTCTCTCCACATCCCACACACCCCACACCCCGTCTCGGCACGGCACACACCCTTTCACTCGAGACAGTCACGCCTTCTTTCAAAAAAAAAAAAACTCTCTGTCTCTGTCTCTCCACATCCCACACACCCCACACCCCGTCTCGGCACGGCACACACCCTTTCACTCGAGACAGTCACGCCTTCTTTCAAAAAAAAAAAACTCTCTGTCTCTGTCTCTCCACATCCCACACACCCCACACCCCGTCTCGGCACGGCACACCCCCTTTCACTCGAGACGTCTCGACTTTTTTTTTTTGGAGGGGAGGGGTGGGGGGCGGTCTGACATGCTTTGCAATGCGGCAACCATCTCGGCGCACACACACCCTTTCACTCGAGACGTCTCGGCTTTTTGGGGAGGGGTGGGGGGGTGGTCTGACGTGCTTTGCAATGCGGCAACCGTCTCGGCGCACACACACCCTTTCACTCGAGACGTCTCGGAGATTCTTGGGGAGGGGTGGGGGGGGTGGTCTGACATGCTTTGCAATGCGGCACCCGTCTCGGCGTACACACCCCCTTTCACTCGAGACACTCACGCCTTCTTTCAAAAAAAAAAACTCTCTCTGTCTCTCTCCACACACACCCCCCACCCCGTCTCGGCGTACACACCCCCTTTCACTCGAGACACTCCCGCCTTCTTTCAAAAAAAAACTCTCTCTGTCTCTGTCTCTCCACACACCACACACCCCACCCCGTCTCGGCACGGCACACACCTTTTCACTCGAGACACTCACGTGAGCTTTTTTTTTCAATTTGGGGAGGGAGGGGGGGTTATACACTTCAACGCTTCATCAGCGCTTCATCAACGCTTCAGCGGAAGTCGTTATTTCCAATCTCGTAATCACCCTAACAACTACACAAATGGCGTTTCGTTTATACAACCATCCATTTCGTCAAGAAAAATGTGTGGAAAAATGCTTTTAACATACTAACATAAGTTTACTTTTTGTTTGGGAGTTGTTTTATGCAAATAGTAATACTCTGTTACTCTGTTACTCTGTTCTAGGGGAGGGGTGGGGGGGGTGGTCGGCAACACAGATTCTTGGGGGAGGGGTGGGGGGGGGTGGTCGTCAATACTCTGTGTATTGACAAGGAGGGGTGGGGGGGGGGTGGTCTGACGTTTCACACATCATTTCGTCACATACACACATTTCGTCATCTCCGCCTGCAGAGCTTTCGAACTTTTGTAGAGAGCAGACGTGTCGAAAAAATAATATGCAGTTTAAGAAAGAATTTTTCACTGAGGAACGCCTGGCGGCTTATCATTTCTCAAACAAGGATGCCGATTTATGGGAAGAGGTATATGTCGACTACCAGGCGTTCCTCTATGAAACATGGGCTCTGGGGCAGAACTCTTACAAGAGAATCACCTCAGAATAAATAAGAGAATGACCCCAGAGAATGACCCAAGTGGGGTCATTCTCTCCCAAGAGAATGACCCCACTTGGGGTCATTCTCTGGGGTCATTCTCTTATTTCTCATCTACTAGTATGCGTGGCATCGACATCTGCTGCATATGCTGCCGGATTTCATTTCGTTTTGTTCTACATCTTGTAGACATCTCTGTGTGTTTGGATGCGCCACGTCTAATACATTCTTCCTATAAGTACTGTTCTTTAATATTACTTTAACACTCAGCATATCGTTTTAAACGGGCCTATATGAGTGGTGTGATCCTCTTATCATCCCTCAAATTAACTGTCGAACCAAGATTTAGTAGAGTCTTAACAGAGTCCCTAGAAGCAAGCCCACATTAACACGCTTTTAGATAAGATAGGTGATAAGAGTTCTTGATATTCACATCGGCGCCACCTTGGACACGCATTCTATGAATTGGTTTGGACATTACCAGTCAATGTTATCACGTCAAATTATTTTACCTTAAATTCTGGACGTTTTTCTTTTTTCACTCCATTTTCCGGTTTTTACATAAACAACCCATTCGAAAAGACTGGAGATAGGAAAATGAAACCTGATACACTTATGCCTGACCATGGAATCATGGCTCTAATGATAATTTATCTATGACGTCATCATAACCGTGTTATGACCACAGATAGTTTTCAGCGTCAGATATCTCGGAAATCTTGAGATGAATTATTTGGTCACTAACTTTAAGTTCATATAAAGTTTATTTGATAAAAATGTTTGCGTTGCAGGGATTTCAGTTAATTGCGTTGGCAAGTTCTCCTGCAACGCGGCTTCTCTCCCACAACACCACAGCATCCACTGTAAAATACATCAGACAAAGAGCTTATGAAGCAAACCAGCTCAAAGTTAAAGTATGTATTTGATTTTTTTCGCCTGTGTTCACGTAAAAAAGACATAGGAGTAGCATCAAGACATAAATTTGCCTGCCCATGTTATGACTGAAACAATTCCTAGCCAGTTCGCACGCGAAGAGGCCTGTGGAGCATCATGTGTCTTAGATTCGTCGGTCCAAATGTTGTTCTTGCCAATAAAACCCAGTTCCACTTGGGTCAAATCAAAAGAAGTTAGACTGGTAGCACTAAAGAATGAAATGCTTCCAGTTAAAAAATGCATAATTTAGTCACAAATAATAAGTATCATAACGTCCTTGCTAATCAGCTTTAGTGGTTGAGCATCGTAATTAAGAGAATCACTACAAGATTCATTGAGCCTTTCTTTTCGAGAAATTTTAAATTGCTTTTTTGACTATAATACGATTCTTTTGAACTCCATACTGCGTAAATGTATGGCAATTATCGCACAGAGATATGTAAGTTACTGTGCAGACATGTATCCGCGACTGCACAGAGGTATGTCAATGATTGAACAACGAATTCTCAATGATTGTACATACACGTGTCAATGATATTTCAATGAATGTTCATACATCAATCAATGATTCCACAGAGATATGTCGATGACTGCACATATACATCAATGAATGAGCAGAGATAGGCCAATTGCTGTTCCGACATATATCACTGACTGTGTAGAGAAATGTCAGTTACTGCTTAAAAGTATTGTAATGACTGTGCATCTATATGCCAACAAATGCGTAGAGATAAACCAATAACTGCGCGGTCATATGTCATCGACTGGCGTGAAACTGATATTTCGTATCAAAAGTATTACAGTGCTTGGTTACATAGACAATGCTGACCGTAGAGTTTAAAACAATTCACTGTTGTCGGTTATTCTTGATGGCCCAACCCCTATCAGACGGGATACGTGCTCATAAACCAAAATTCATCAGACGATGCTTCATCGGGACTCTAAGTAGGCTGCTCAGTGTTTGAACCACATGTTTTGTTTTTGACACTTTTTTGTATGGTCCAGCTTTTGCAATTAAATACCGCATCTGAATGTGAAATTCCACGGGAGCCACTAACGTAACAACTGGTTGACAAACGTACCAATTACTTAATAAAACAATGTCTAAACGTTTTGAATATACTTCTTTATAACTAAACTCCCTTTTTAGCAGGTAATGTGGTTTTTGTAGTGAAAAATATCCCGTTTTAAACGAACTTAGCACTCGGCTCGGACCGCGTCAGGCCTCAAAATTATCCTCCTTTCTCCACGTTTCTGGTAACGCATGGTAACACATAAGATACCAAGTAGCCCCCCCCCCCTCTCCGCCTCCTCCAAGGGTGTGAAATCTCAAGTCAAAGTAATAAAGTAAATATTTACAGAACTTTACAGTTGGTATACACAAATTGGCACTGCTTGGAGAAGGACGACTTAAAGATTCTCAAATAGTGTTAAATAGAAATTGAGCCTAAAATCAACTTGAAAACTTCTAAAAATATGATTAAAATGGATAATAATGAGTATTTATGATAAACTAAACAAGACGCAATTGAAGGCTAAGCAAAGTATTTTCTCAGATAACACTAAATAAAACACGAAACAACAACAGCATACAACAATAAATATTGTTGCCACTTTAATACACTAACATTGTTTACATATTTAAACAACAGTGTAAGACAGAAATATACAGAAAATATATATACAAAAATAATGTTTTTGTAATCCGGAGTGAAGATGCAAGATCAGTTATTCTGGGTAAATTACTGAACTATTAACATCACAAAATAAAGAAGTCAAAGGTGGAATCTGTTAAAAGAAATATGTACACAGATAAAACCACACGAGCAGGTATAATGATCCAAAACACCTTCCCTCAGCATGTAGCAGTGTGACTCGAGCCTGAAAGGCGAGTGCAAACAGTGTACAAGGCTAAGAGTGGCTTTTGTGATCAGTCCATACATGAATGTGGTTTTAATTTTATTTCATTGGCACATTAGATATCTTTACACTCCTCTGCAATGCTTATTGTGGTTTACTTACTTTATTTACACAACAAGTACATACTTTCAACAATCATGAAATAAATTCCCTTAGGTCGGATTACGAAATTTTTCTTATCTAAATGTGTATTGTCTATCTTTCTTTGTAGTCTGCTCAAACTGTGAGAAATTGTTTATTCCTCATCCATAACATACTTGTTCAGTAGTAAAATTAATATTTACTGTTTATATCGCACACAGAGAGTAGTGAGAAAAAAGAACGACATCAGTTTAATCAACGCACTACTTGAAATGCTTTAAATTAAAGAAAAAATCAAAATCTGGTAAATCAACTAAACTCTGATTCTAATTCATTGACGAGTTCTCTTAAAGTTTTAGAAGATTAACATTTTCAATGAGGTATCGTCCACTGCACGATAACCTCGTGATTCCGTGATCATAAGCCAGAGCGTTCTAATGTGTAACTTGAGTCCTGTCCATAATCCTTGACTCTAGTTTAGTCTCTCTAACCGTTTTCAGATGGCTTTTCGCCTCTTAACGTTTCGAGGTTTAATAACAGTTTGCTAGAGTTGTTAATTCCAGAAGAGAGCTTTAATACTGCACTTACCAGGCAAGAACGTTAGTCGGAACCTAATGTAAGGCATGCTAACAAGTGCTTCTGATTTGTTTTCGTCAAACTCTCTCTAAGAGCCTCCAAATACTTTGGTCCAAACTTTACCAAACGAAGCAAGTATTTCGATTTGCTGATATCTGTTGGGTAAAGGAAGCTCTTGACTTCTTGGTACTGCTCTTCTGTCAGGATGCCCTTAGACCACAAGTGTTCTATGACTGGACGCGGTTGCAGACTACACACCAAGTCGTCGGATTTGTCATCTATTTGATCAAAGAGTCGTCTTTTCTCAGGTGGAAGGTAGTCTACAACAGCGTTAAATCATCTCATTGAATAGCAAAGATGTACATTTGGATATTGTGAACTTCACCGTTTTTCTCTCATCCCAAAAACATACCATTTATATACTAAAATATCGCATCATATTAAACAATTACTTTCAACAAAATCATTATTGATGTATAATTAATATGTGACAGACTGTAAATTAATCATAGGACATATTACACTTCACAAAATAAGAAAACTTGTATCAATTTACCAATATGAATCATGTCAGACGGGATGCTTGTACAAGCAGATGTACTTTCAGTTCCCATCCCAGATGTCTTCCTTTTCAGATTTCGAATGTCTTCATTTTGCTTCTCAATAGAATCTCTAACATAACGCCTTTCTTCTTTGCATGCATTACAGCGACATTTTTTGCAGTTACTGTACGATTTTACTCCCCCATTTCCTTCTGGAAGTTTCTGTATGTTTGGATGTGTAGAGTCTAACACATTTTCCCTGTCACTGTTCTCAGCCACATTTGCACCATTTCTTAATGGGACATTTACACCCTCGATATTGCCACGAAATTCTGCCTCATGTCCATTTACTTTTGCATCGTACTGTTGCAACAACTTAACACAAACAAGGTCTTCGTTATCAGATGCAAACATAAGCGCAGTGCAATCAAAAATATCCTTGTCATTCACATTCGCCCCATTCTGTAACAGTATTTCAGCACAGTCAGAATGCCCATTAAACACAGCAATAATAAGTGCAGTGACATTTTGATCTTTCTTCTCGTTCACATTGGCACCTTTTTCTAACAACACCTTCACACAGTCCACGTAACCATGTCGACAAGCTCGCATCAGCGCCGTGACGCCGTTAATACATTTGTCATCTACATTTGCACCGCTTTCTAATAACATTTCAACACTGTCAGTACGTCCTTCACGAGCTGCCCACATGAGTGGTGTGACGCCATCGCAATCCCGCACGTTTACATTTGCGCCAAGGTTTAGTAGACTTTTGACACAATCATGATGCCCATAGAAACAAGCACACATCAACGCTGTCTCGTCAAAAGCGTTCGTGGCATTCACATCAGCACCGCCTTGGACAGCGCATTTTATCCTGTCATACTGCCCGTCTCGGGCCAATGTTATTACATCAAATTGATGATCTTCGAGCATTGTGAATATATCATAAAATAATAGAATGCATTTGCACTACATATTTTAATCCATAAATTGATGACATATAAATTGAATATTAATTCTGTTACACTGTTAATGAAGAAGATATGTAGTGGTAATCAAAATAATAATATGACAGGCGTGCAGAAGACTAACTGTTTTATTGCTTGCTTTGTTCAGTAAATAGTTATTCCCACTCGCAAACACATTTTGCAAATGGGTATGTTTTGCTAAGAATTCTGGGTGTTTATTCCTCCCTTTTTGTTTTTTTTTTGTCTCGGAGGTTTCCAGAAAACACCTACTACGGTATTTGACGTAGGACAATGAATTTTACCACAAAGAGTGATGAGATGTCGTGAAATTTGCAATTTTTTCCGCAAATTGAGGTCAAAGTAGTTTTGACTTTCAAGTGCTTTCCAGAAAACTAATCCTACAAGGACTTGTAGTAGAAAAACGATATTTGGCAGAGACATAAGGGTAATGAGTTGTCGTGAAATTCGCAATAATTTTTACCTTCATCTTTAAGGTCAAGGTCAAATTGAAGTCAAAATACTTTTTCAAACCCCTATTCATCACGAAAACTTGCTGGAAATAGCGCTCAAATCCTTGTTTCAACACCAACGCTCATATCCTTGTTTCAACACCAACGCTTGATATCATAGCGCTAGGTAATTTCAAAAGCTCTGTATTCTCTCTGCCTTACTTAGGGATGAAATTTGCACTTTTCTATTTATAATATTTTGTGATGCAGCTGGAATGGTGATATTAATTTTAACGAAGTTCTATATTTGTCAGCATTCAGAGTCATTTATGTAATCACAAGTGTAAGTATACTACTCGGTAGCGAAATCAATCTAGTTGTTGTGTATTTTCCTTCATGTGGCGTGTTTTAAACTACGCAGATACATAACCCCGCAAGGATTAATGTAATCAATGTCATGCAAACACACGGGATTTATGAAATCATCCTATTGATATATAATTCTTGGCTCATGATCCAGTTTGTGCTGTGCACTGTGTGGGAGGGAGGGAGGGAGGGAGGGAGGGAGGGAGGGAGGGAGGGAGGGAGGGAGGGAGGGAGGGAGGGAGGGAGGGAGGGAGGGAGGGAGGGAGGGAGGGAGGGAGGGAGGGAGGGAGGGAGGGAGGGAGGGAGGGAGGGAGGGAGGGAGGGAGGGGGATGAAGGGATTGAGAAAAATAGTGAAATATATATATTCAACAGAGTCAATGACAGAAAGGTACAGAACGAAATGAGAACAAAGCAATTACTTGGATCTTATTTTACGAATTCTGATAGCAATGCATTCCTGTGTTTGTCACCTTGTCAGCAATATGAATGAGTTAAATCATAAAAGGTTCATTTTCTATTCCTTGGGTCTAAATTTCTTTTGATAAGAGGTACTTGAAAAACAGTTGGCCGTAAGAACTGCGCAGATATACAGCCCACCTCCTGAAACAAACACTTTTGAAATCAGCCACTATTATGTGTACATTACCCAGTTTGCTATTGGATTACGTTGTTTATATTCTCTTTGTACGATCCATCCATTGTTATTTTACCTTTGATAAATGGAGTATGAGAAGTGGATCTTCGAATCTTATTATTTCATTATAAAAGAGACCAACAGCGAGAGACAGAGAGAGCAGAAAGAGAGAGAGAGAGAGGAAGAGGAAGAGAGAAAGAGAGAGAGAGACAAAGGGAGAGAGAGAACCAAGAAAAAAAAGTAGAAAAAGAGAGAAACAGAGAGACAGAGAGAATCACACACACACACACATAGAGAGAGAGAGAGAGAGAGAGAGAGAGAGAGAGAGGGTGGGAGAAAGAGAGAGAGAGAGAGAGAGAGAGAGAGAGAAATGGATAATAGGAGGCAGAGAGAAGACCTAACGAGAAGAGGAACAACGACAGTATTTAACTAAATATAACGAATTATGTTTTCCTTGAATTCATATGTTAAATTTCATGTACAATGTTAATAAACCAGCCAGATTTAGATTTTTAGGGTAAAGACTAAGATGTAAAGATAAGTCTGGAAGTAAGGTTGTGAAACCGGTTTGAGACAGTTATATTTGGTGCGTATATTTTAACTTATAACGATAGAAATATACATTCTATGATCTATGATACATTTAGATTGTTGGATGTCGTTAATATTAGGTGTATTCGAAGATCTTTCAGGCAGATCACGATCAATTCAGAATGCCTTCTTTAGATTGGATAGGAATCAAGGCAATTATTGCAGTGCGTTTTACTTGCATCTGAAGTTCCCATGTTTTTTTGAAATTGATGTCCGAAAGATTTAATTTTGAATTCAGTGATGGCTGGCATAACCCAGCGCATTCGCCAGGTAAAGGCATTGAGAGCGAACATCAATGCCCAAATCAGAGTTCGAAACCCCTCACCGTGGGAGTACTAGATCAAACTGGGTTAACCGTCAACCGAAAGGTGCTACATTGTTCTTTCGTGTTTTCCGCAATTAGCGCCAGATATATTGAAGCCATTCCTGTCCAACAAAAGTGGAGCAGGGGAGTAATTTTAGGTGGTGGCAAAATGGCAATGTAATTGGTAAAAACCGAACATTTGCAAGCAGGACTCATAACAGTTTGTTGGAACCCAAGTAATATGAGCTCGTATAAGTCATTATTACTCACTTATTCAGAAAGCACTGTATAGGATTGAAATTGCTACCAGTCACAAAATGAATGTTATTTGCTTAGACGAGTTCTCTCGAATTCAGGTACATTGTTGATATGAACTTGAAAAGTGAGCATAAACAATGCCGAAAGCTTGCAATGTCTTATTAAGATGTTGCGTTATATATCACATTTGTAAAACTTATAGAGGAAATCAGACTATAAACAGAATATGCAACAGTAGGTTTTTTAACAAATTAAATATTAAGAAAAATAAATGGCGAAATGTATGTTAACAGGCCTAAGTCAGCAGTTCTTAAGAGTGACCCTGATTTGTTTGCGTCAAACTCTCTTTGAGAGCATCCAAATACCTTTGTTTAAACTTTACCAAACGAAACAAGTTTAGCTGATAGCGGATAGCGGTTGGGTAAAGGACGCTCTTGATTTCTTGGTACTGCTCTTCTGTTAGAATGAGTTAGACCACAAATGTTCTCTGATTGGACATGGTTGCAGATTACTCACCAAGTTGTCAGACTATGTACCAATTTGTCTTTGATGCCATCTATTTAATCAATTAGTAGTCTTTAAATTATCTCCTTGAATAGCAAAGATATATATTTAGATAAAAAACAAAACATCACTGTCTTCATGTCAACACAAAAAGTTGCCATTTATATACTAAAGTATCACAATGACATAAAAGTTTATTGAAGCTAAAAATCATTATTGATGTATAACTAATTTGTGACAGATTAAAAATGAATCATACGAGATATTACAATTCACACGATAAGAAAAGTCGCATCAATTCACCAATATGAATCATGTCAGATGGGGTGTTTATACAAGTAGATATATTTTCAGTTTCGATCCTAGATATCTTCCTTCAGGGAGTATGAATTTCTTCACTTTTTTTCTTGATAGTATTTCATGAAGGCACTTTTCTTCTAGACATGCGTCACATCGACATCTGTTGCATCTGCTGCCGGATTTCATTTCGTTTTGTTCTACATCTTGTAGACGTCTCTGTGTGTTTGGATGCGGCACGTCTAACACATTCTTCCGATAAGTAATGTTCTCTGATATTACTTCAATACTCAGCATATCGTTTTAAACTGGTCTATATGAGTGGTGTGACCGTCTTATAATCCATCACGTTAACTTTCGAAAAAAGATTAAGTAGAACCGTAACAGAGTCTCGATGTCCCTAGGAGCAAGCCCACATTAGCACCCGTTTATAAACGTGATAGGAAAATGAAACTTAGTACACTTATACCTGATCATGAAATCATGGCTCTCCTGGTAATTTATCTATGACGTCATCATAACCGTCTTATGACCAGAGATAGTTTTCAGGGTCAGATATCTCGAAAATTTTGAGAAGAATTATTTGGTCACTATCTTTAAGTTCATATAAAGTTTATTTGATGTAAAAAAATTATGTTGCAGGAATTTCAGCTAATTATCCTGGCAAATTTTCCTGCAACGCGGCGTCTATTCCACAACACCACAGAATCCACTGTAAAGAAAGAGCTTATGAAGCAAACTCCCTCAAAGTTAAAGTATGCATTTAATTTTTTCTAGTGTGTTCACGTAGAAACGACATAGGAGTAGAATCTAGACATTAGTTTGCCTGCGCATATTATAACTAAACTATTTTCCAGCCAGCTTGCACGAGAAGAGGCCTGTGGAGCACCATGTGTCTTAGATTCGTCGGTCCGAATGTTGTTCTTGCCAATAAAACCCCGTTCCACTGGGGTCAAATCAAAAGAAGTTAGACTGGCAGCACTAAAGAATGAAATGCTTCCAGAATCACTACAAGATTCATTGTGCCTTTCTTTTCGAGAAATCGTAAATTGCTTTTTTGACTAAAATAAGATTCTTTGGAACTCCATACTGCGTAAATGCATGGCAATGATCGCACAGAGATATGTAAGTTACTGTGCAGACATGTATCAGTGACTGTACAGAAGTATGTCAATGATTGCACAGCGATTAGTCAATGATTGTACATACATGTGTCAATGATATTTCAATGAATGTTCATACATGAATCAATGATTCCACAGAGATATGTCGATGACTGTGCAGACATACATCACTGACTGTGTAGAGAAATGTCAGTTACTGTAAAGAATGAATTCAATGTCATTCTTTGTTTTTATTTGACGTATGATTTGATTTGTGACAAATTTTGTGAAACATGCGGTTCGTCGTTGTTTGACAATTTTTTAGGTGCCTTGATAAAAGCCCGCGATTTTAAAGGGCTAAGGTTGACTGATTTTTCCCCCTTGTGCTTTCAGCTACTATAAAAGGACTGAATAGCGCTCTTTTCATTAGTTAAAGTCTAGCCGCGGTCGCTGGTGGGCCGAATTCCGGGTTGTTTTTGGATTTAAATTTAAACTTTTACACAGGGCACAATGGGTAAGAAATTACTTTAATAAATTTGTCTTTGTTTGTCTTAATAATAATATGATACAAAATGAAATTTTTATTCAAAGAATGAATTACAAGGGAGAACTGAAAATATGCGTGGTTGTGTATTTTACACACCATTTTCTGTATTTGTAACTCGGTACTTGAGCTATCGGCTCTGCTTAAGCAGAATCTTATAAGTATCGATTGAAAACACGATTCTAATATTGTTCTTCTTTTTTTTTATTTTATTATTGTAGTTTCACGGAATCAAAGAGGGAAATAAAGATGTAAATTAAGAAATTCTTTCCGTTAAAACCCCCTGTGGTTTTAGTCAATAACCCGTGATATCTGCCGCCACAGTGAAACCATTTCCCGCAAGTACCGATCGTCCGCAATTTTACTGTCACTGATGCGTTGTCGTTATGAATGGTCAGACGTCTTTCGCATGTCTTTGGGACACCACATATTTGGCGTGAAGGGCTCCGCCAAATTCGCTCTCATCGTGCAGTTTAGCTCTGCTACCCTGCTGCCACGTGTTTTCAATGATGTTCAGCAATGATGTTTAACCTATTTCAAGCAGATTACCTTTGCCTTTTCTGCAAGCGTGCCGCAGGAAAATAACGCCTTAAATTCTACTCTGTGACGTTCAGACTGCCAGTCAAGAAGAAACTGTTTTCTCCACAATAGTCGCTCCGGTAGAGCAGCCCAGTTCAACAACCATTCTCAGGCGCCGCTTCAACGAAATTCTACACAAACAGCTGTTCAGCTGTTCAGAGAAGTCACAGCGTGTTTATCAACACGTGCGTCGGCGTGTAAATCAAGATGTGTGTCGGCGTGTATACCAACATGTGTGTCGTCGCGTATATCAAGATATCAGCAATGCGCTCTCTACCACGAGATCAGCTGTTTTTGCAGATTCCAACAGGTGACATTTGACTATTTCGATTGTGCTTCGCGCATTGGAATTTCAGTACAGAATTCTACTCCTGAAATAAGGTACTGTGTTTGACCTGCCGCACAACCAAGAGACACCTATTTTGACTGAACATTTATTTCGGTTTATTGTGTTTTTTTTTCAGGGTTATTAAATATGTAAAACCAAGTTAAGTAAAACGAGTATTTGGGGCTTATTTGGTTTAGTAATTGAGGTTGTGTGATATAGAATTTCGGGTATTGATTTGGTACATTATGTAACGGGTGACCTGAAGGCTAGACTTTAACTCAGTACATAGTGTATAGCACCCCAGCACGCACAACGTTGTCAACCCCCAAAATGGAACCTAAGAGTGACAAGGTTATTATTTTTAATCCCGAATGCGAGGGAACTGTTGATCAAACAGGTGAGGGTTCTGGTTCTGGCATAAATGCCGAACGCGCAAGTGTACGAAAGAAAAAACTGACGGATAAAGGTTTAGAGTACGAAATTGGTATTGCAAACAAACACTTTAAATCTCAATTTAGCAAACTTGCTAAACTAATCATGTCAATTGATATTTTTCTTGGTGCAGATGAACTATCTGAAGTCGATTTAAAATCGGCAAGAAATGATTTAAATGAATCGTTTAAGGTTTTAGATAGTGCTTATCAAAGGTTAGAAACTATTTAAGGCTACGAGCCAGAAGATGAAGAAGGGTCACATGAAGAAAGACTGTAAGGCCAAGGCTATTTGTGATATCTGTCAAAAGAAGCACCCAACTGTACTGCACTTAGACGTTAAGCCAGCGAGTTCAAGCGGTGTTAATGTGAATGCGAAGCCATTTCAGCCGATAACGTCACAAGCTTTAAACAGTTCAATTCACAGTTCACAATCAAATAAAAGCTCCATGATCGTGCCAGTATGGATGTCACACTGCAGTAAACCGGATCAGGAAACCTTGGTATATGCACTTCTAGATACACAATCTGACACTGTCAAATATGACAAAAGTATCAATTTATAATTATTATTTAATTTGTTAAATCCCCGGGAGATTCGGGATGTATGGGAACCTGCCACATTACCGGCAGCCTCGGAGAGTCGCAGTGTGGTATTCTTGACAACGGCAAACAAATGCAACCTTAGCGAATCAGGTTCAAGGAAGTCATCAATAAAAGGTTTTGTAATGACAGTGGAGGTTATTCGTTAGAATCACGAGACATGTAAAGTTATGTAAAGGATGTAAATATAAACTCTTGTGAAGAAGATATCAGGTATTTATTGCCTTCTGTGTTGATTAAAGTAGCTAATGTTTAGTTATAGAATGTAAACAAAACATAGGGCAACTCGTGATGTGTCAAGGCAGTTCGTGTAAAATGGTTTTTTTGCTACGCCATTTAGCGTGAAAAAATGCCAATTGTGACATGTAATTTTGTGAGTATTGAGACATGAATGCCTGGCACGGGTTTAAAGGCACATCGTAAACACATTATCTGTCAGAAGTTGTCCGAGAACATTGGTTTGGCTTTCGATATGTTGGTGTTTCGAATGGATTTCTGTGTATGGTCCATTCGTTGGAACTGGCTTCGAGTAATTGTTTTGAATGCATATATATTGAAATGCTATTTAAATGGTAAAAGTGAGGTAAATGTATATTTGTAGCACCTGGCCGTGTGTTCCTGGTAGCCGTGGAGGCAATGCTGTGGGAGTCTTGATGTAGTTCTGGTCTGTACGTCCGTCCACCGTGGTGTTCGTGATGATACCTCAGTTGCATTGAAGCAGTAACAACGCGTCGTATATCGCAGTGCGCTATCGGTTTTGAACAGTCGCTGTCCAAGCGGAGTGATCGTTACAAGTTAGCGTGCCGCGAGCCTGCGTGTCAAGGTACTGTGCGTGTCTGGGACGCTGTGTGCGTTCTTCTTTGGTGAATCAGCATTTCACGGTACTGTACGCGTTGGGCGCTACGTCCTTGCTACCGTGAAGTTTCGGGTCAAAGTAATGTGCGTATCAGGCGATTTGTGGGAGTTTCGCCGTGGAACAGTGTCAAGTACGCCGCAGGGTGTGAGACATTTTGTGGGTATTTATTTATTTATTTAAGTATTTATTCGTTTATTTATTTATTTATTTGTGCATTTATTTATTTATCTAGCATGTACTGTGGGCAGACCTGTGATAACGGTGGTTTAAGTGGATGGATTGTCATATTTATTGGTGGTTATTGTAAATAAAATCCTCGTTGTTTAAATATCTGCCTTTTCACTGTGTTTCTTTGACTACCAGCAACTCGTTTGCTCATCTGGCCCAAAACTCCGGATCACATCCGTGACATCGTGGCGAGCCTGCCAGGATGGGCAAAATTTAAGCCGTGGTCTGGAAATATAGTGATATATTTTTTTTTGGTGCAGGCAGTAGTAGTATTTTGGCATATATTTTGAGATACGTCTGTGATATCTCAATATGTTGTGAGATATCTCTGTGACATCTGTTGGGAAAAGTGATTTAATTTAGTTGCTCCTTGTCACTCCCTCCTTCCCCCCCTTTTCTCTCCTCTTTCCCTCCTCCTTCCCCCCCTCCGAAACATACGAAGACAGTTGAGTGTCACCAGAGTGGGTTTTTTTAGCTGCTGTGTGTGTACTGTTATAAAGCAGGCCACAAATAGAATCCTGCCAGTGGCCTATTTAGCACCATGTAAACAAAGCTCTACGCTGAGAATCGATCAATGTGTTTGAAGCAAGAGTTGTTTCAAAGCAAATCGATTTGAGGAACCGGTTTTAAGTGACTGCTATTGTGATCTGTGTTTCCCGTCAGTCAGTGGTTAAGGGACGATCAAAAGCAACGGTTTTGTTGGGTTGAGAGAAATGTGTTTGGTAGACTTGTAAGTGACGATCCACAGCAAATGTTTTTTTTTGGTCGAGAGAAGCTGTGTATCCCTTTAGTGTTAGGTTGCCCTCTTGTACGATAAAAGGACAGTAGCTTCGGTGTGTTAGCCGTGGTTGAAAAGAGTTCGATCAGTTACTCATTGCAACAAACTAGAAAGGCGTGTAACCGTGTCCCCTTCTAAAAAAAAAGAGAAACATTCAAAAGTTACTGCCTATTGATAAGAATTTAGACAAATGTCGACCTAAGGGTCAGTCTTAACCCCCCCCCCCCCCCCTTGTTAGTATTATTTTTTTTGGGTGTAAGTTAGTTATTTCAGTCATTTTAATGAATTGGGTGAAGCGATAGGCTGAAACACAAGAGGCATTGCAAGTGAAGGCCTGTTGTTTTAAGTAATCGGTTTAGGAGCTGTGCCTCCTTGCAGTCAGTAACCTTACTTTCGGCCACAGCAAATGCTGCGTTTTTGTGGTTGGTAGATCTGTAAGTGACGATCCACAGTAAATGGATTTTTTGTTGAGAGGAATGTGCATGCCTTAGTGTTAGGTTGATGGTTAAACGACGGCTCTAAACCACTTGTTTCCTGTCTTCTGATTTAAAAAAAACAATACAGTTGCTTCGGTGGAAAGAATTCTAGTAACCTTAAGAGGTTCTTTTCAAAAAAAAAAAAACAGGTGACCGTATCGCCCTTCTAAAAAAAAAGCGTTCAGAAGTTACTGCCTGTGATCAACTTTAATTAAATGTTGACCTGAAGGTCAGTCTTAACCCCCCGTCCCCACCCTTGTTATTGTTATATTGACGGTGTAAGCTGGTCATTTCAGTGATCAATTAGTGGAAATACACGCTGAAGTGCGGCGTTATTATTTTCTTTTTTTGGTTTTGGGTTCTGTGAGGTGTGGTTGTTGAAGGGAAACGGAATCCGGCTGTGTCACGATAAAATGTACGCGAAAGAGTTGCGTCTTGGTTAGAATGATCTGTATTTTTAAATGTGTGACGTGTGCCTCGAGGCAGGAGTGAAACAGTGGCAGGTTAAATTACGGTAAAGTGTACGCGTGCGGGTAGTTTCACGATAACGGTGCCACAGAAATAAAAGTGAATGCCTTAGCTTAGCATTGTTAGGATTTAAAGGTGAAACCAATACGAGAGTTTAAGTTATTATTGCGTTAATAACCATGTGCATTGAAAAGGTTTTGAGTAGAGGAACATACGTGCTCCGTACGTCTATAACGGCCAGGTACTGATATCTTGTGTATATATATGGTGGTGGATGTTATGTTCAACAATTGATGTGCGTGATTATATCTCAAACAAAAAATATTGGCGCAGTGCATATCGTTGACTAAATGTGTGTGGATTATAGTTTAATCCTGTTTTGTGCGCTATCGGGAGACTAGCTAGGTTTATACATGCAAGTGTGGCATGTGAGGTGTATATGTGTGCTAGCCGGTGAATTGCAAATTGCATCTCGTGATTTAGGGTATTATCAGACTATTTTTTTTAGTTTAGGAGCTTGTCTGTGACTTTCTCTAAGACATTGGTTAGTCCGGTGACCTGTTCATAACTAGTGGTGTTGGCATAGGGCTTGGTTGTGACATGTATGGTTGTATTGACGTGTCTGGGACTTTGCTATTGTCAACTGGTGATTAGTCTGGCAGATGTCTTGATTGGTTTAGCTAGTCAGGTACATGGTTTTGCCTGGTTTGGCCAGGTGGTTTTCTGTTAGTCTGTGACTTAGGTTAGTCTTGGGACTGCAGTGGTTATTGATTAGTCTATTAGTAAGCGTAGGCTAAGTGTTGCTCTAAGTTGTTTTAGCTAGTGATAGTGTGCTGTTGCTTAAGCCTGTGCGAAGCTTGTGCTTAAGTGGTTCGAAACATTAGGTATGGCAACGCCAAAGGATGATGCCGAAGGTTTCGGTCAGAAAGCCGTTGAGTCGAGAATGACTCTAGATCAAATTATGGAACTAGGTAGGCAGGCTAATCTAGATGGTGAGGCTCTTGCGCGTTTTGTAAAGGATCAACAAGCTGTTGAAAGAGAGGATAGGGCAAGTCGTCGTTCGATTGAAAAAGAGTTTGAAGCTTTGGCTTTAGAGAGAGAAAAACTTGAACATGAGAAAGCCATGTTAAATATGCAACTGAGGGACCGTGAATTGCAATTAGAACTAGCTAGAGTTTCTCACGTTGATGGTACGATGCAGCAATTCAGTTCAAATGGAGTTTTACCAAAGCTTCCAAAATTTAATTGTGATAAGGATGACATGGACTCTTATATTCTCAGGTTTGAGCGCTATGCTACAGCTCGGGGTTGGTCTCGTGATAGGTGGTGTGTCTCTTTAGGTGCGTTACTTGAAGGGAAGGCTTTAGAAGTTTATGCTAGACTGCCTGATGAGCATGTAAACAACTATGCGAAGTTGAAAGGGGCATTGCTTCAAAGATTCCAACTAGATGAAGAAGGGTTCAAAACCAAATTTAACAGTGTCAGGCAAAGGAAGGATGAGAGTTTTTCTCAGTTTGCAGCTCGAAGTTTAAATTATTTTGAACGTTGGGTGGAGCTTGCGAAAGTCGAACAAAGCTTCGAGAGCTTGAAAGACTTTATCGTTAGGGAACATTGTTTGCAAAATTCAGATCCTGAGTTAGTTACCTTCATTCGCGAACATAAGGTTGGAAGTATGGAAAGCATGGTTGATGTAGCCGATCTGTACGAACGGGCTCATAAACAATAAAACTCAGGAAAACAGGTCTTTTGAGAGAAATAGATCGGATCAAGGTTCTAGTAATGCATCAAATTCTAGACAGTTCTTTTCAAACAAAAGGTGTTTTGGTTGTGGTCAATTAGGACACATCAAGGACAGATGTCCAAATAAGAAACAAGGTTTGGGCAACTATCTGTTTCTGAGAATGGTGGTAGATCTGGTGATGGAAATGTTGAGCGTGTTGAATGACTAGGGTCTCTAGCATGTCATGACATGGATCCAAAGTTGATGCAAAGGTTAGATATTCAACCAGGAAAACTTAACTCTATCCCAGTACAAGTTATGAGGGATACAGGTTGTACAACAGTGTTTGTTCATTCTCGATTTGTGACAGACAATCAATGGACAGGTGAAAGAAAAAAGTACTTCATGATAAATGGTTCATTCGATTACGCAAGGGTAGCTAAGGTTCAGTTGGAATGTCCATGGTTTGTTGGTGAGATAGAAGCTTTGTGCTTAGATACATTAGTATGTGATGTGGTGATGGGAGTTCTCCAACAAAGTGAATGCTGTTCTTTTGTTCAGACAAGGTCAATGGTCAAAGACTCATTTAAGCCGGTCAAACCTTTAAAGGTACTTGAAAGTAGTTTAAATCTTAGTATTCCACCAGAAGACTTTAAAGCAGAACAGCTTAGCGACAAGTCGTTGGACAAAGCATGGAAGGATAGTAAATCAAACAAGCGAAGAAAGTTAGGCAATACTGTGACATGGTTTGAAATACGCAATGGTTACTTGTACAGAATTTTCACCTCAGCGAAAGTAGATCGCGGCAAAGTGTTCGTTCAGCTGTTGGTACCCAGTAAGTTCAGGAAAGGTGTTTTAGAATTGGCTCATAATTCTGTTTTGGCAGGACATTTAGGTGCAGAGAAAACTTACAACAAGGTAGCTGAAAACTTATTTTGGCCTGGTATTAGAGCAGACGTAGTTTGCTATTGTAGATCGTGTGAAGTTTGTCAGAAAACTGTCTCGAAAGGATTGGTTACGAGTGTTCCATTGGAAAAGCCTGCGCTTATAGATGTTCCGTTTCAAAGGGTTGCAATAGACATAATAGGACCAATTTTTCCGATTAGTGAAAGAGGCAATAGATATATCCTGACTTGTGTAGATTATCCAAAACCTGTTCATAACTCCTTATCATAGTCAAGAGAATGGTCTGTGCGAAAAGTACAATGGTACTTTGAAGAAAATGCTCAAACGCATGTGTGTAGACAAACCCAAAACGTGGTGTAGGTACATAGAACCCTTGTTATTTGCGTATCGGGAAGCTCCTCAAGCTAGCACAAAGTTTTCGCCATTTGAGTTGTTGTACGGACGTACGGTTAGGGGACCAATGAATATCTTGCGTGAGTTGTGGACGAACGAAACATGTGAAGGTGAAGTGAAAACGACATACGAATATGTCATAGATCTTAGGAATCGGTTGGAGGAAACATGCAAATTAGCTCAAAAGGAGTTAGAGAGTGCACAAGAAACATACAAGAAACATTTTGACAAATCGACTAGACCTCGGAAGTTAGAAATAGGAGACCAAGTTTTGTTACTTTTACCGACTGATCACAACAAATTGCTACTGCAATGGAAAGGCCCATATCTAGTGAAAGGAAAGAAAGGATTAAATGACTATCTGATCGAAATTAATGGCAAAGACAAACTGTACCACATCAACATTTTGAAGAAATTCTACTCGCTAGAAGATGACGGTCAAAAGACAAGTTTAGGTTGTGTTGTGGGTACAATACTGGAAGATGAAACCGAAACAACACTTGATGACAATCAAATGTGGACAAACCCGACAAAGAACCAAGAAACCTATCGTGACGTAAATATTAATCAAGACTTAGACCAAAAACAAAAAGAAGAACTAAAACAACTAATTAAGAAATATGAAGCGATCTTTTCATCAAAACCAGGGAAATGCAATATTTGGACTTGTGACATAACTTTGACAACAGACAAACCAATCAGGACGAAGCAATACCCAATACCTTTTGCAATGATTGACGAGTGTAAATCGGAAATAGAAGAGATGATACAATCAGGCATTATAGAACCATCCAACTCGCCTTATCGTGCATCAATAGTTGTTGTTAGAAAAAAGGACAATAGTTTGCGAATTTGCACAGATTTTAGAGCGTTAAATCGAGTTACGAAATTCAATGCAGAACCAATGCCAAACTCAAATGAAATATTTGCAAGATTACATGGGCGCAATTATCTTTCGAAAATGGATTTTTCAAAAGGTTATTACCAAATCCCTCTCACCCAAGCTGCAAAGGAAAAGACTGCTTTTTGTACTCCGTTTGGCTTATATCAATACAGATTCATGCCCTTTGGCTATGTTAACGCGGGTAGTGAATACAACCAAATGATGAGAACGCTTCTCTATGGTTTGGAACAGGTTGATAGCTTTGTGGATGATGTTCTGACTTACACAGTTTTGTGGAAAGAGCAGTTGCGGGTTCTCGAAAGTGTCTTTGAAAGAGTCTTGAAGGCTGGTTTGACAGTGAAACCATCCAAGTGTTTCTTTGGTTATCAGAAGTTGGACTTTGTTGGTCATAAAGTAGGACAAGGTGAACTAAGTACTTTAGAGGACAAGGTTGAAAAGGTTAAAATTGCTCCGTTGCCGGAGAATAAAACTCAACTTAGGTCGTTCTTAGGGTTGGCTAACTACTACAGGCAATTTTGCCCGAACTTTGCCAGCATTGCGGCACCTCTCACTGATTTGTCAAAAGCCAAGTTACCATTTAAGCTTGAGTGGAATGTTCATGCAATAGAAGCATTTGATAGGTTGAAACAGATGCTGACAAAGAAACCCGTACTAAAACTGCCAGAAGTAGACAAGGATTTTGTGTTGAGGACCGTTGCGTCTTCTGTAGGTCTAGGTGCAGTTTTATTACAAGAGCAAGATGGTATATTAGCACCCGTAGCTTACGCTAGTAAGAGGTTATTGCCCCGACAGCAGAGATACTCGATATATGAGCGTGAATGTTTAGCTATCGTATGGGCAGTGGATAAGTTTAAGGTCTATCTGATAGGGAAGTCGTTCATCTTGCAAACGGATCATAGGGCGTTGGTTTTTTTGAAATCGGCAAAGCATACCAATGATCGTATCATGAGATGGTCGATCTTGTTGCAACCATACAGTATTGTGTTTTAGGACATCCCTGGTCGCGATAATGTAGGCGCAGATTATTTGAGTAGAATATAGTTGTATGTGGTTGAATTGTGGTTGTGAATATTGCAAAATAGTTGAATGCATGTGTGTTGAATATTCTAAAAGTCATTTACAGGGGAGTTTTTGAGATTTTGTTAGATAAAAATCTTAAGAAGGGGCGTGTGTCAAATATGACAAAAGTATCAATTTATAATTATTATTTAATTTGTTAAATCCCCGGGAGATTCGGGATGTATGGGAACCTGCCACATTACCGGCAGCCTCGGAGAGTCGCAGTGTGGTATTCTTGACAACGGCAAACAAATGCAACCTTAGCGAATCAGGTTCTAGGAAGTCATCAATAAAAGGTTTTGTAATGACAGTGGAGGTTATTCGTTGGAATCACGAGACATGTAAAGTTATGTAAAGGATGTAAATATAAACTCTTGTGAAGAAGATATCAGGTATTTATTGCTTTCTGTGTTGATTAAAGTAGCTAATGTTTAGTTATATAATGTAAACAAAACATAGGGCAACTCGTGATGTTTCAAGGCAGTTCGTGTAAAATGGTTTTTTTGCTACGCCATTTAGCGTGAAAAAATGCCAATTGTGACATGTAATTTTGTGAGTATTGAGACATGAATGCCTGGCACGGGTTTAAAGGCACATCGTAAACACATTATCTGTCAGAAGTTGTCCGAGAACATTGGTTTGGCTTTCGATATGTGGGTGTTTCGAATGGATTTCTGTGTATGGTCCATTCGTTGGAACTGGCTTCGAGTAATTGTTTTGAATGCATATATATTGAAATGCTATTTAAATGGTAAAAGTGAGGTAAATGTATATTTGTAGCACCTGGCCGTGTGTTCCTGGTAGCCGTGGAGGCAATGCTGTGGGAGTCTTGATGTAGTTCTGGTCTGTACGTCCGTCCACCGTGGTGTTCGTGATGATACCTCAGTTGCATTGAAGCAGTAACAACGCGTCGCATATCGCAGTGCGCTATCGGTTTTGAACAGTCGCTGTCCAAGCGGAGTGATCGTTACAAGTTAGCGTGCCGCGAGCCTGCGTGTCAAGGTACTGTGCGTGTCTGGGACGCTGTGTGCGTTCTTCTCTGATGAATCCACATTATACGGTACTGTACGCGTTGGGCGCTACGTCCTTGCTACCGTGAAGTTTCGGGTCAAAATAATGTGCGTATCAGGCGATTTGTGGGAGCTTCGCCGTGGAACAGTGTCAAGTACGCCGCAGGGTGTGAGACATTTTGTGGGTATTTATTTATTTATTTAAGTATTTATTCGTTTATTTATTTATTTATTTGTGCATTTATTTATTTATCTAGCATGTACTGTGGGCAGACCTGTGATAACGGTGGTTTAAGTGGATGGATTGTCATATTTATTGGTGGTTATTGTAAATAAAATCCTCGTTGTTTAAATATCTGCCTTTTCACTGTGTATCTTTGACTACCAGCCACTCATTTGCTCATCTGGCCCAAAACTCCGGATCACATCCGTGACAGACACGACGTTTTTGCTACAGAAGACAGCGGAGGATCTGCGTCTCCCGAAAACCGATGTGAACTTGATTTTATCTACAATGACTTCTGAGAATGAGGTTATCAAGAGTAATAAAATTACAGGTTTAAGGGTAAGACATTTCAGCTCAGACTCTTCAGTTGATTTACATGCAACATACACGAGAGACATTATGCCAGCAAACCGACGCCACATCCCAACAAGAGAAATGGCTGAAAAATGGTCTTATTTAAGGCCGTTAACAGATAAAATTCCTCCTTTGCAAACCTGTGACATCGCTTTGTTGATAGGCTACAACTGCGTCAAGGCTTTGTTGCCCGTCGATGTTATTGCGCCAGTGAATGGAGGTCCCTATGGTCAAGAGACAGCACTAGGTTGGGGCATAATCGGAATTGTTGACTCTCAAGTTGAGGAAGATGAAATTGGACTCAGTCACAGAATCCTGACTCAGGTAGTCCCGAAAGAATTATTGCTTCCCGAAACTAATGACCAAGTTCATTTTTCAGCAAAGGTGAAGGTGTCCGACGTTATCACACCTAGGGATGTTACAAAGATGCTGGAGCTTGATTTTAATGATCACTTTGACTCAAAACAGGTGAAGCAGTCACGGGAAGACAAACAGGTCGTGTCAATTATGCAGCAGGGTATTCACCGCATAGGAAATCACTATGAAATGCCTTTGCCTTTCAGGACAGTTGTACCTAACCTACCAAACAACAGACAGCTAGCGCTGAAAAGATTATTTGGTTTAAGAAAGCGCTTGATTATAGATGGCAAGTTTAGATCAGATTACAATGACTTCATGGATGAATTACTTTCTAGGGGTTTTGCAGAACCAGTGCCCGAGTCACAGACTGGATCCGAATTAGCAAATTACATACCGCACCACGGAGTATACAACCCCAACAAACCAAAGATCAGAGTTGTATTCGATTGCAGTGCAAAATTCGATGGTGTCTGTATTAACGATGTTCTCTTGCAGGGACCAGACTTGACGAATTCTCTGATCGGAGTGTTGTGCCGATTCAGACTAGAACCCATATGCTTCATGTGCGATGTGGAGAAAATGTTTTATATGTTCCATATCAATTCAGAGCATCGCGATTACTTACGTTTTCTGTGGTTCAAAGGTGGTGATGTTAATGGAGAAATAGTGGAGTACAGAATGGCTGTGCATCTCTTCGGAGCTGTAAGCTCCCCAAGTTGTTCAAATTTTGGCCTCAAATATATAGCCTCTGAGTTTTCAGAAAGATACGGCCAAGCGACGACGGATTTTGTTACATCAGACTTCTATGTCGATGACGGATTGAAATCTGTTGCAGACGAGAAATCGGCTGTCGAATTGATTCTCAGTAGCATAAACATGTGCAAAGAAGGAGGTCTAAAGTTATACAAGTTTCTGTCGAATTCCGCTGCAGTAATGAACCAAATTCCAATCGAATATCGAGCCAAAGGTACTGACAAATTAGATTTGCTACAGAAAGATTTGCCAACTGAACGCGCGCTGGGAATTCGTTGGTGCTTGAAGAGTGACACCTTTCAGTATCATGTCATGACACAAGACAAACCAACCACCAGACGAGGTATCTTGTCAACAGTCAGTTGTATATATGATCCATTGGGATTTGCCGCCCCTTTCACACTTCTAGGGAAACAGTTATTGCAAGAACTTTGCAGGGAGCAAAAGGCCTGGGACGACGAGGTTAGTGCAGAACTTCAAGAACGGTGGGTCAAGTGGAAACATGATGCAAAGAAATTAGAAGCGCTGCGTATTTCCAGATGCGTCAAACCTAAAGACTTCGGATTAGTGGTTAGTACTGAACTGCACCATTTTGCCGATGCTAGTTCAGTAGGCTACGCTGCCAGCTCTTATTTAAGACTGAAAAATGACAAAGGCGATGTTTCTGTGTCCTTTCTTTTAGGTAAAGCCAGAGTCGCGCCCCTGAAGTTTATGACAATCCCGCGTCTCGAGCTGACAGCAGCTTTGATTGCGGTGAAACTTAGTAAGTTCCTCAACGCAGAACTGAAATTGAGTGATGTGAAGAATTATTACTGGTCCGATAGCACTGTGACGTTGTCTTACATAGCTAATGACACTCGAAGGTTTCATATTTTTGTAGCAAACAGGGTAGATCAGATAAGAGATTTTACAGATGTTGACCAGTGGTTCTATGTCCCCACTGACAAGAATCCTGCTGATCTTGCATCCCGAGGCATAGTTATTGATGAAACTTTCCAGACTTCTGCATGGCTCAATGGGCCTACCTTTTTACACGATCCCAAATTTCAGTTACCCTGTTCCAGCGGTCGTGATTACGCATGCGATCTGAAGACATGCGATTCTGAAGTGAAGAAAGCTCAAACCTTTGCAGCCATCTCAAGCCAACCAAAAGTCATTGATAGAGGTTTTGTCGCCAAATTTTCTAGTTTCAGGAAACTGATACGGGTGGTTGCAATTTGTCTCAAGTTTGGCCGATTCTTAAAGTCAAAACTTGATCAGAAGCAAAGCCGCGCAAAGAAGAGAGACAGTAATTTGACTTTGCATTCCTCTATTAATGTTGCTAATTTGCAGGAATCCGAGAAGATTATTGTGAAATCTGTTCAAAACGATTTCTTTGCAGATGACATTCACGCATTAAAGGCTGGAAAGAATGTTGCCAAAAGCTCTGTACTTCAAAATCTAGATTGCTTTTCAGATGGAGAAGAGGTTCTTAGAGTTGGAGGTAGACTAAAAAACAATGATTTGCCGTTTAGTGAAAAGCACCCGATTTTACTGCCCAAAGACAGCTATGTATCAAAGCTTATTATAGGCCATTTTCATGAAGCTGTTGCCCATCTGGGAAAAGGTATGACCATAAATAGAATTAGGTCACACGGTTACTGGATAGTGAACATAAACTCTATGGTAGCACATCAAATTGCCCAATGCGTTTTCTGCAGGAAAGTAAGATGTGGTTTTCAGGGTCAAAAAATGGCCGATTTACCAATGGACAGAGTATTGGAGTCAGCTCCGTTTGAATTTTCTGCAGTTGATTATTTTGGGCCATTCTTAGTTGTAGATAGACGTAAAGAACTCAAACGTTATGGCGTTCTCTTTACTTGCTTACAGTCCAGAGCAGTTCACATCGAAGTTGCAAATTCGTTAACCACCGACTCTTTCACAAACGCACTCAGAAGATTTTTGAGTATTAGGGGACCACTTCGACTTCTTAGGTGTGACCAAGAAACAAATTTCATCGGTGCAAAACGAGAGTTAAGAACTCAATTTCGTGTATTGATGAGAGTACTGTTAGAGAATTTTTGAAGAAGCATGATTGTGATTTCGAATTTCGATTCAACACTCCAACAGCAAGTCATATGGCAGGGGTGTACTCGAAGTGTTTTGAATGTGCTGCTCTGTCAGCATAGCAAACAGTTAGATGATGAGTCTCTTCGTACATTCTTATGTGAAGTTATGTCAGTGTTGAATAGTCGTCCCTTGACAGTGCAAAACATGAATGATCCGAATTCTCTCACACCGTTATCCCCAAACAATCTCATTATGATGAAATCAAATGTTGTTTTACCTCCACCAGGAGAATTCCAACACAACGATGTATATTCTCTAAAGCGTTGGCGAAGGGTGCAATATTTAGTAGAGCAGTTCTAGGGTAGGTGGAGAAAAGAGTATCTCCAAAATCTACAGGTAAGATCCAAATGGATGAGAGAAAGGCGGAATTTAAAGACAGGTGATATTGTCTTAATTAGAGACGAAAATGTCCCGCGTAATATGTGGAATTTAGCACGGGTGATTAAAACGTTCGTTTCTGATGACAAGCTTATTAGAAGTGTTGAATTGCAAGTGGGTGATCGATGCTTAGATAATAAAGGCAGACGGTCCCATACAAGTATTCTTGTTAGGCCTGTCCATAAATTAGTTTTACTTGTTGAATCTTAATGTATGTGTGGCTAGGTTCCGGGGTATTCCCCACCAAGGAGACTTTCACAATATTTGTTTGTGCACATTTTGTTACAAGTCACGTTTGTGAGTTGTTTGATTTTTATGATTTCATGAAATAGTGTGATTTTTGTGATTTCATAAATATTTTGTGATTTTTGTGATTCATTAAATGTTTTGTGACTTTTGTAAAATTAAAATTATTTCATGAGGTGAAATAATGTCTTTTAATTAATTGTGAGATAATTGTAGGATAATATAAACACTAAGATAAAATCTAAATAATACCGGAATTGATGTAATACGGGAAGCCCTGTAATTTTACTTTGGGACAAAGGACTATTGGGGAGGGGGAAAGCTCATTTTTGTCAATCCCCCGACACAAAAAAGAAAAAAATAGACAGCTATTTTATGGGTCAGATGCGCCATTTCTGCCAACAGCGGAGGAAGGTGACCACCAGACCACCATTCGACAACACCTACCTCGGTCCCTCCCTTAACCCCTTTCGGTATTGGGACCGTGGCTTTGGTTGGGAGTTGCCCCTGCTGGAGAGCGCAGCCCAAAAAGTAGCTTACCGGAATCTCGCAAAGTCGAAACATATATAGTGATATAGATTTCGTGAATTGTGGTGTGTAAGTCATTACTGTGTTAAAACTTAAGTGCTGTTATTTTCATAAATTGTGGTGTGTAATTCATTACTGTGCTAGAACTCAAGTGCTGTAATTCATGATAAAGCAAATGCTTTTAGTTGTGAAATTAATTTCATTAATTTATTGAGCCATGTAAAGAATGAATTCCATGTCATTCTTTGTTTTTATTTGACGTATGATTTGATTTGTGACAAATTTTGTGAAACATGCGGTTCGTCGTTGTTTGACAATTTTTTTGGTGCCTTGATAAAAGCCCGCGATTTTAAAGGGCTAAGGTTGACTGATTTTTCCCCCTTGTGCTTTCAGCTACTATAAAAGGACTGAATAGCGCTCTTTTCATTAGTTAAAGTCTAGCCGCGGTCGCTGGTGGGCCGAATTCCGGGTTGTTTTTTGGATTTAAATTTAAACTTTTACACAGGGCACAATGGGTAAGAAATTACTTTAATAAATTTGTCTTTGTTTGTCTTAATAATAATATGATACAAAATGAAATTTTTATTCAAAGAATGAATTACAAGGGAGAACTGAAAATATGCGTGGTTGTGTATTTTACACACCATTTTCTGTATTTGTAACTCGGTACTTGAGCTATCGGCTCTGCTTAAGCAGAATCTTATAAGTATCGATTGAAAACACGATTCTAATATTGTTCTTCTTTTTTTTTATTTTATTATTGTAGTTTCACGGAATCAAAGAGGGAAATAAAGATGTAAATTAAGAAATTCTTTCCGTTAAAACCCCCTGTGGTTTTAGTCAATAACCCGTGATATCTGCCGCCACAGTGAAACCATTTCCCGCAAGTACCGATCGTCCGCAATTTTACTGTCACTGATGCGTTGTCGTTATGATGGTCAGACGTCTTTCGCATGTCTTTGGGACACCACATATTTGGCGTGAAGGGCTCCGCCAAATTCGCTCTCATCGTGCAGTTTAGCTCTGCTACCCTGCTGCCACGTGTTTTCAATGATGTTCAGCAATGATGTTTAACCTATTTCAAGCAGATTACCTTTGCCTTTTCTGCAAGCGTGCCGCAGGAAAATAACGCCTTAAATTCTACTCTGTGACGTTCAGACTGCCAGTCAAGAAGAAACTGTTTTCTCCACAATAGTCGCTCCGGTAGAGCAGCCCAGTTCAACAACCATTCTCAGGCGCCGCTTCAACGAAATTCTACACAAACAGCTGTTCAGCTGTTCAGAGAAGTCACAGCGTGTTTATCAACACGTGCGTCGGCGTGTAAATCAAGATGTGTGTCGGCGTGTATACCAACATGTGTGTCGTCGCGTATATCAAGATATCAGCAATGCGCTCTCTACCACGAGATCAGCTGTTTTTGCAGATTCCAACAGGTGACATTTGACTATTTCGATTGTGCTTCGCGCATTGGAATTTCAGTACAGAATTCTACTCCTGAAATAAGGTACTGTGTTTGACCTGCCGCACAACCAAGAGACACCTATTTTGACTGAACATTTATTTCGGTTTATTGTGTTTTTTTTTCAGGGTTATTAAATATGTAAAACCAAGTTAAGTAAAACGAGTATTTGGGGCTTATTTGGTTTAGTAATTGAGGTTGTGTGATATAGAATTCCGGGTATTGATTTGGTACATTATGTAACGGGTGACCTGAAGGCTAGACTTTAACTCAGTACATAGTGTATAGCACCCCAGCACGCACAACGTTGTCAACCCCCAAAATGGAACCTAAGAGTGACAAGGTTATTATTTTTAATCCCGAATGCGAGGGAACTGTTGATCAAACAGGTGAGGGTTCTGGTTCTGGCATAAATGCCGAACGCGCAAGTGTACGCAAGAAAAAACTGACGGATAAAGGTTTAGAGTACGAAATTGGTATTGCAAACAAACACTTTAAATCTCAATTTAGCAAACTTGCTAAACTAATCATGTCAATTGATATTTTTCTTGGTGCAGATGAACTATCTGAAGTCGATTTAAAATCGGCAAGAAATGATTTAAATGAATCGTTTAAGGTTTTAGATAGTGCTTATCAAAGGTTAGAAACTATTGAAGGCTACGAGCCAGAAGATGAAGAAGGGTCACATGAAGAAAGACTGTAAGGCCAAGGCTATTTGTGATATCTGTCAAAAGAAGCACCCAACTGTACTGCACTTAGACGTTAAGCCAGCGAGTTCAAGCGGTGTTAATGTGAATGCGAAGCCATTTCAGCCGATAACGTCACAAGCTTTAAACAGTTCAATTCACAGTTCACAATCAAATAAAAGCTCCATGATCGTGCCAGTATGGATGTCACACTGCAGTAAACCGGATCAGGAAACCTTGGTATATACACTTCTAGATACACAATCTGACACTGTCAAATATGACAAAAGTATCAATTTATAATTATTATTTAATTTGTTAAATCCCCGGGAGAATTCAAAGAATGAATTACAAGGGAGAACTGAAAATATGCGTGGTTGTGTATTTTACACACCATTTTCTGTATTTGTAACTCGGTACTTAAGCTATCCGCTCTGCTTAAGCAGAATCTTATAAGTATCGATTGAAAACACGATTCTAATATTGTTCTTCTTTTTTTATTTTATTATTGTAGTTTCACGGAATCAAAGAGGGAAATAAAGATGTAAATTAAGAAATTCTATCCGTTAAACCCCCCCCCCCCTGTGGTTTTAGTCAATAACCCGTGATATCTGCCGCCACAGTTACTGCTTAAAATTATTGTAATGATTGTGCATATATATATGCCAACAAATGCATAGATATAAACCAATGACTTCGCAGCGATATGTCAGCGACAGGGGTGAATCTGATATTTCGTATCAAAAGTATTACAGTGCTTGGTTACATAAACAATGCTGACCGTAGATTTTAAAACAATTCACTGTTGGTGGTTACTCTTGATTGCCCAACCCCTATCAGAGGGGATACGTGCTCATAAACCAAAATTCATCAGGGGATGCTTCATCGGGACTCTAAGTAGGCTAGCGCAGTGGAAGATGGACTTTGAACCACATGTTTTGTTTCTGACACTTTTTGTATGGTCCAGCTTTTTGCAATAAAATACCGTATCTGAATGTGAAATTCCACGGGAGCCACTAACGTCACAACTGGTTGACAAGCGTACCCATTACTTAATAAAACAATGTCTAAATGTGGAGCTCTAGTTCTGAATATAGCTCTTTATAATTAAACCGGGAGGAGTAAAATAACTCCCTTTTAAGCAGGTAATGTGGTTTTTGTATTGAAAAATATCCCCTTTTTAACGAAATTGGTACTACGTGCGGACCGCATCAGGCCTCAAAATTAATCCCTCTTTTTCCACGTTTCTGGTAACGCATGGTAACACATAAGATACCAAGTAGCCCCTCCCCCCCCCCCGGTTGTGAAATCTGAAGTCAAAGTAATAAAGTAAATATTTCCATAACTTTACAGTTGGTGTGCACAAATTGGCATTGCTTGGAGAAGGACAACTTAAAGATTGTCAAATAGTGTCAAATAGAAATTGAGCCTAAAATCAACTTGAAAACTTCTGAAAATATGATTAAAGTTGATAATAATGAGTATTTATGATAAACTAAACAAGACGGAATTGAAGGCTAAGCAAAGTATTTTCTCAGATAACACTAAATAAAACACGAAACAACAACAGCATACAACAATAAATATTGTTGCCACTTTAATACACTAACATTGTTTACATATTTAAACAACAGTATAAGACAGAAATATACAGAAATTATACATACAAATATAATGTTTTTGTAATCCGGAGTGACGATGCAAGATCAGTTATTCTGGGTAAATTACTGAACTATTAACATCACAAAAATAAAAAAGTCAAAGGTGGGATCTGTTAAAAATAATGCGTACACAGATAAAATCACACGAGCAGGTATAATGATCCGGAACACCTTCCCTCAGCCTGTAGCAGTGTGACTCCAGCCTGAAAGGCGAGTGCAAACAGTGTGCAAGGCTGACAGTGGGTTTTGGGATCAGTCCATACAGGATTGTGGTTTTAATTTTATTTCATTTTCACAATAGATATCTTTTACACTCCTCTGCAATGCTTCTTGTGGTTTACTTACGTTATTTACACAACAAGTACATACTTTCAACAATCATGAAATAAATTCCCTTAGATCAGATTACGAAATTTTTCTTATCTAAATGTGTATTGTCTATCTTTCTTTGTAGTGATAATACAGAGTCTGCTCAAACTGTGAGAACTTGCTTATTCCTCCTCCATAAAATACTTGTTCAGTAGTAAATTAAAAATTTACTGTTTATATCGCACACAGGAGTAGTGAGAAAAGAGAACGACATCAGTTTAATCAACGTACTACATGAAATGCTGTAAATGAAAGAAAAATCAAAATAAGGTAAATCAACAAAACTCTGATTCTAATTCATTGACGAGTTCTCTCAAAGTTTTAGGAGATTCACATTTTCAATGAGGTAGTGTCCACTGCACGATAACCTCGTGATTCCGTGATCATAAGCAAGAGCATTCTAATGTGCAATTTGAGTCCTGTCCATAATCCTTGACTCTAGCTTAGTCTCTATCTAACCGTTTTCCTATTGCTTTTCGCCTCTTAACGTTTCGAGGTTAAATAACGGTTTTTAACGGAGTTGTTAATTCCAGAAGTGAGCTGGAATACTGCACTTACCAGGCAAGAACGTTAGTCGGAACCTAAAGTAAGCCATGCTAACAAGTGCCCCTGATTTGTTTTTGTCAAACTGTCTCTCAAAGCCTCCAAATACTTTGGTCCAAACTTAACCAAACGAACCAAATATTTCGATTTGCTGATATCAGTTGGGTAACGGGACCTCTTGACTTCTTGGTACTGCTCTTCTGTCAGGATGAGCTTAGACCACAAGTGTTCTATGACTGAACATGGTTGCAGATTACTCACCAAGTTGTCGGATTTGTCATCTATTTGATCAAAGAGTCGTTTTTTCTCAGGTGGAAGGTAGTCTACAACAGCGTTATATCATCTCATTGAACAGCAAAGATGCACATTCTTAAAAAACTTCACTGTCTTTCTCTCATCCCAAAAAGATGGCACTTATATACTAAAATATCACAATAAATTAAAAGTTACTTTAAACACAAGTCATTATTGATGTATATTTAATTTGTGACAGACTGAAAATTAGTCATACGACATAGTACACTTCACAAAATAAGTAAACTTGTTTCAATTTACCAATATGAATCATGTCAGATTGGATGCTTGCACAAGCAGATGCACTTTCCGTTCCAATCCTAGATATCTTCCTTTTCAGAGCTCGAATTTCTTCACTTTGTTTCTTAATAGTATCTTCAAAATGACGCCTTCTTTCTATGCATGCACTACAGCGACTTTTGTTGCAACTACTGCAAGATTTTACTGCATTTTCTTCTGGAAGTTTCTGTGTGCTTTGATGTGCAAAGTCTAACGCAATTTCCCTGCCATTGTTCTCAGCCACATTTGCACCATTTCTTAATAGGACATTTACACACTCGATATGGCCAAGAAATGATGCGCGCATCAATGCTGTCTCACCATAAACGTTCTTTTCATTTACTTTTGCAGCGTGATCTAACAACAGCTTAACGCACACAAGGTCTCCGTTGATAGACGCAAACATAAGGGCAGTGAAACCAAAACTATCCTTGTCATTTACATTCGCCCCATTCTCTAACAGTATTTCAGCACAGTCAGAATGCCCATTAAACACAGCAATAATAAGTGCAGCGACATTTTCATCTTTCTTCTCGTTCACATTGGCACCTTTTTCTAACAACACCTTCACACAGTCCACGTAACCATGGCGACAAGCTCGCATCAGGGCCGTGGCGCCGTTAAAACATTTGTCATCTACATTTGCACCGTTTTCTAATAATATTTTAACACTGTCAGTAATTCCCTTACGAGCTGCCCACATGAGTGGTGTGACGCCATCGCAATCCTGCACATTTAAAATCGCGCCAAGGTTTAGTAGAATTTTGACACAATCATGATGCACACATCAACGCTGTCTCATCAAAAGCGTTCTTGGCATTCACGTCAGCACCAACCTGGACAGCGCATTTTATCCTGCCATATTGGCCCTCTCTGGCCAATGTTATCACATCAAATTGATGATTCACGGGCATTGTTAAGATATTCCAAAATATTAACATGCATTTTGACTTGTGACTTCACCATCGCCGTGTTATGATATCAGGAAGTTTTTAAAGCTAAATGACTCGAAAATCTCAGAGAATTATTTAGTCATAAATTCTTTCACCTGTAAATTCATAATGACGTCATTTCATCAATTTTTGTTATTTTCATTTAATACAGAAAATTTATATAACAAGAAATTTAAGTTAATTGTTCTGGAAAGTTCATAATATCATCCCCTGCAACGCTGAGTGTAACCCGCAGCACCACAATGTTACCTCTAAAACGCGACATTATAGAAGAGGCTAATGCCTATGCTCAAAAAACAACAGTAGCAAACAGTGTTCTCTCATCATTTTTTACATATTGAGTCTAAGTGTTTGTGGCCGAGAGGAGAATATTCACTGAGCTTCAACGCGGTTCTTGATATCATATCGCTAGGCTCGTTATGTGAGCAATTTCAAAAGCTCTGTATTTTACCTGTCTTTCTTTAGGATGAAATTTGCACTTTTTTATTTATAAATTCTGCCATGCAGCTGGCATGGTGATATTCCTTTTAACAAGTTCTATATTTCTCAGCTTTCAGAGTAATTTATGTAATCACAAGTGAAAGTTTTACTACCCGGCAGCGAAATCAGTCTAGGTTTTGTGTATTTTCCTTCATGTAGTGTGTCATAAACTACGCAGATACCTATCTAATCGCTTCGCCTTTGTTAACCGAAAAGGGTGTAGGAGTAGAAGTGATTCATAAGATAACATGTCCACAATATAACTGAAGTAATTCATAGTAAGCTTGCACGAGAAGAGGTCTGTGGAGCGCCCCAGAGATTTTTACACATCACATTTATTGATTGAACGGACTAACACTTTTTCTCTATGAAGGCAGAGCTCGCCTAATGCCCATTAGCTGTGCTGTTTTGTTCAACCATTATCTTGCTTTTTAAATGCAATGTATTTATTTATTCTAAAGTCAGCTGTGTTCGCATGGTGTTTTATGCATAAAAACGAACTCGTAGATGGAAAAGGCGCAATGCATACGCTCAGATCAAGTTCTACATAAGTACAAAGTTTTGCGGTCTTAGGGCCTGTAGTGTCAGAGAAGAAGCTGAGACAAGAAAATGAATTTTTACTGTCAAGAAAAAGTACCAACGGCTGCCTGCACAAATTGATATAAGCCTTGACCAAGTCAAAGACTTATCAAGTGTTAATAATCGAAATAAAACTAACTATGGCATCGTTTAGAATTATAACCAGGCTAAGTATTTATTATTGCGCCAGATGAATATTTATGCAAGTTACCATACACGTCATGAAAGAAACACGTTATAAATCAGCCTCCTGGTTTAAGACCGTCTTCATGACTCAGTCTGTCAATAGATTGCGCTATTTATATCCTTGTCATACGAATACTTTCATGTGGTTTACCTTGCATATCATATACATGGCATGTCAGAAAGGGGCTCCCAAAATCATTGCAAGAGAGAGAAAGAGGGAGAAAGAGAAAGAGAGAGAGAAAGAGAGACGGAGAGAAGAGACAGAGAAGGATGGAAAACTACACAGCAAAACACGTATTATTTTGTAGTTTGTGTTATAGCATTACTTAAAAATATGGCTTCTGTGAATCGCTACCCAAACCATCCGATTTTAATAAGGCAATAAATATTACAACTCCAAACAAAATCCTAAAATACTAGATGGACAAATTAATAGCGTGCTGCTTTTTCTTGCGTCATACTAATAGCGTGAAGCCTTTTCTTGCGTCATATTAATAACGAGAAGCCTTCTCTTGCCGCATATTAATAGCGTGACGCCTTTTCCTGCGTCATATTAAATAGCGTGAAGCCTTTTCTTGCGTCATATTAAAAACATGAAGCCTTCTTTTGCGTCATATTAATAGCGTGAAACCTTTTCGTGCCTCATGTAACAAAGCCCCTTCTTATAATTAGAATGCTCAATATGTTATCTTAACAAAAGGTTTATTTTAACGTGCGAATTAAAAATTTCCTTTATGGGTTTATCAGTAGCGTCAAGCTCGTTATTAAATCTTACCACTAACACGTGCAACTCATTAAAAGGTTAATAGGGAGATAAATAATTTTCCTTTATTTAATGTTCTCTCGTTAATTTAGTTTATGGTATTTTCACAGCATCCAGTTTTGGAAATAACCCTGGATGAACAAGGCTTCAAACATTAAGAATATTTATCTCGCATTTATGTCACTGTGTATCCTTCTAAACTAGTAAACAAAGTAATTAAAAATCTGTTCACCTCAGCTTAAAAGTCACACCTGCAGAACAAAGGAATTCCAATGTAAATTAGGTTCAAGCGTGTGGAACTAACGGCATTCCATTGTCCGGTATATAACCCCGAGCCCGACTCGAGAGGGTAGATAGAGATTTTAGATAGAGATTTTAGATAGAGATTTTAGATAGAGATTTTAGATAGAGATTTTAGATAGAGATTTTAGATAGAGATTTTAGATAGAGATTTAGATTCAGATTTTTGGATTTTAGATTTTGGTTTTCGGACACTTTTGAAATGTTAATCTCTTGTCAAGTTTCGAAATAAATAAAATTACTGAAGAAAACTTAGTTTATTTTTCACAACATAATAGTGACTCTGTTATACTGGTGCCGTGACCAGGATAAATAAGAGAAAGTAAAAAAAAAATAAAATAAAAAGAAATATATGCAAAATCGATGGAAAATAATTTCAAAAACGAGTTTAGGAAATTTCTCATCTCTCGTCATTCGGAAAACAAAGAAGAAAGATCGGAAAATAACGAAATTATAGAAATTCTCTCGGACTCTGAAGAAGAAACTATCACAATATCCGACACAGAGGAGAAAGAAGAGAACCAACCAACATCCTCTCAAGCCCAAACCGAAGATATTAGAAGGGTGATACGAAGAGAACAACCACACGAAATAAAAAAGAAAATCAGAGACGTCCAGAGGTCTCTGCTTAGTGACCAATCTAAGAAAAGACTGGTTGTTCAAATTCACCGTCCCACCGACAAAGTGCGCTCGTTCTGGAGATCGCCATACCAGAAGACACCCACCAGACCAACGCGTGACGCAAGCTGCCAGACGGACCCCATAGAACTCTGAAAAGACAGCCAAGCAGTTCAACAGGCAAGCAGCCCAATAGACAAGCAGCCAGCAACCCAACAGACAAGCAGCCAGAGGGACATTTAAGCAGCCCGAGGGACATTTAAAAGTCAGGTTAGTGGCATATTACTCATCAAATTTCACCTTATAAAAAGCACGAAATTTTGATAAATTTAATAGAACAAAAATGAATCCAGACGAAGTGCCCCTACCGTTAGAAAATGACCCCTTAAACCTCTTTCAAAGATCCATTAAGTCCCTTCAGCTCGAAATGCGTGCACAAGGTATCTCGAAACAAATTAGGGATTTCGATGGGCAGAGTTCACGGAAATTTAAAGACTGGCTGAGGGAGATGGATAGGGCCGGATCGGTGGTGGAGGCTGATGATGAGAGATATAGAGCTTTCGCTCTCCAAACGTTAAAGGGACCCGCGTCTGACTTTTTAGGAAGGGTCTTGAAGCAAAATCCCCAAATTCCCTGGACCCAGTTAAAACAACTATTAAATAATCAGTTTAGTGACTCCGGAGATAGCCATCTGGCTAAACAGAAATTAAGAAAAATGACCCAAAACAAAGATGAGTCCATTCAGAATTTTACTGAAAGAATTTTTCACATGGCCGAAGAGGCTTATGTCGGCGAAGATTTACGAAACCCTCTGATACAATCAGTTTTAGTCGACACCCTAATCGACGGTATCATTAACGATTCAATATCACGCAAACTGATTAGGGAAAAACCAAATGACCTCGATGCGGCGCTTAAAATAGCAGCCCAGGAACAACAGGCCTCAAAATCTTTCGAAATTAGGAGAAGATACGAAGAACCAATGGACATTGGTATGGTCAAAACGGACAGCCGTTTAGATCAAATGGCTGAAGCTATAATAAATCTTAATTCTAACATACAAAACATTCTCTCCTTACAAGCAAAGAAAAACGACAATCCAAAGAAAACTGTCTTACCGGCCCCAGGACAAAAACCTCATTATCAGTGGACAGAGGATAACAAACCTATTTGTTACTTCTGCAAGAAAATAGGGCATAAACAAAGAGAATGCAGGGCAAGAAAATTTGCATCTTCCAAAGGCCCCGGTAAGGCGTTAAACTAAAACAGTCTGATTCTCACCGAACCGGAAAATCAGACAAAGGCCACGGTTCTAATTATGAGGTAAGGTCTGAAACGTTCGAGAGCAAAGTGTGTCCCCTTTCTTTTGGAAAATTTATGTGCGAAGGTTTATTAGATTCGGGTGCTGATCGTAGTTTAATTAGCTCAGAAACATTTGGAAAGGTCAATGCAAAATTTATCCTTAGCAAAAGCAAGCCAAAAGTTGAATTAAGAGGAGTGACAGGGCACGCCTTAAGCGTTATTTCTTCCTCCGTGCTACGTTTTAAAATAGGAAATACAACATTAACGCACGAATTTCAAGTGGTTGAAGGTCTTCAAAAGGCTGTTCTTTTGGGTGTTGATTTCCTACTCTCTCATAAGGTCAAATTAGATTTTGAAAAGAGAACTTTGGCAATAGGAAATCAAGTAACCATACTTAAAAATCAAGATGCAAAGACCGAAACCGAAGTATTTCTCGCGAAAACTAAACATAAGGGATTCCTCGAACCTAGAAGTGTTACTTTGGTAAAAATTGGTTTAAAGAAAACTTTGAAAGGAGATTGTTTAGTGTCACCCCTAGAAAACTCCTCTGTATTTTGGGAACAGCCTGGTCTGTATTCTCCCAAAGTTTTGGTAAAAGGCAGTAAACATCTGGTCATTCCAGTTTACAATGAAACTTTCACGCGATTTGCTCTTAAAAAGGGACACCCCGTAGCTCTCGTAGAGAATGTTAAAGACCAAATATTAGAAAATATCCCCGAAAACACAACCCCAAAACAAATACCATCACAAATTAATTTAGCAGAGTCACAACCTCAGTCACACACAACGCGAAGCAATGATCACTCACCCACGCATGAAGAGAACACGTTTCACATAAATCTCACAAAGCAATCTTTTCAAAGCCCCTCACCAACCCCACACCAAGAGAAATTAAAAGCATTCTTAGACGCTCATAATCATCTGTTTGCGGAATCTGACACTGACTTAGGTCGTACCCATTTGACGGAGGTTCACCTTGATACGGGAGATAGTAAACCCATTAAGCAACGACCCTACCGTATGCCATTTTCACAAAGACCCATTTTAGAGAAACATTTAGAGGAGCTATTAGCAGCAGATATAATAAAACGCTCAAAATCTCCGTGGAGTTTTCCTATTCTATTCGTACCACGAAAGGATGGAGGAAACCCACGCATGTGCGTAGACTATCGAAAGCTGAACAAGGTGTTAGTGCAAAATAGCTATCCTCTTCCCAATATCAATGATATTCTGGCATCTATGCAGGGTGCAAAGGTCTATAGCGTCTTAGACTTAAAATCGGGATATTATCAATTAAAAGTGAAGCCAGAAGATTGCCAGAAAACCGCTTTCGTGTGCCATAAAGGTTTGTTTGAATTTAATGTGTTACCGTTTGGGTTAAGTTCCGCCCCACCCGCTTTTCAAGAAGTGATGACAGAAGCACTTGGTGAAGCCTTGAACGATTTCGCAATAGCATATTTAGATGATATCATCATTTATTCAAATTCAGTGGATGAACATTTTAAACACTTACAGACTGTGTTCGAAAAATTAGAGAAAGCTGGTTTGAAATTGAAAAGATCTAAATGCGAATTCTTTCAAAGCAAAGTCAAGTACTTAGGACATGTGATCTCAGGACACGGAATAGAACCAGATCCAGACAAGGTAAGAGCTATTCAAATGCTACAACCACCACAGACAGTGAAAGAGGTAAGATCAATTGTCGGCATGGCATCTTACTATAGAGCTTTTATTGACGGTTTTAGCGAAATTATCAGACCACTTACTGAACTGACCCGTAAAAACACAAGGTTTGTTTGGAACGAAAGTAGACAAAAGGCATTTGATTTGCTTAAACAAAGGCTAAGCAGTACCCCAGTTTTAGCCCATCCACAAACAGGTAAACCTTATAAGCTGTATACCGACGCCTCAAATTATGCTTGTGGCGCAGTGCTTACACAGATGCACGAAGATGGTGAAAAGGTAATCCAATATATATCCCGCCAGTTTTCTAAAACACAACAAAAATGGCCGGTTATAGAACGCGAGGCATATGCCATTGTTTTTGCGGTAAACAAACTGAGACATTTTCTCTTCGGGAGTAAGTTTACAGTATTTACGGATCATAAACCGTTACGTTCGCTATTTACATCCGAGATGAAAAACGTTAGAGTTCAGCGTTGGGCAGTCATGCTAGAGGAATACGGGTGTGATATCGAATACAAGAGTGGAAGCACTAATATTCCCGCAGATTTGTTGTCAAGAATTCGTTTAAATGACAATCAAAATGTCACAAATTTAGAAGATGAAAAGATAAATGCCGAAATCGACGTCATTGACAGTTCAAAACTTCCCTCGAAAACCTTTTGGAACGATAATGACAGCTCAGAAGAAGAGTCTGAGACAGAAAACTTTGAAGATTGTTCTGATGTACCACCAAATTTAAAAGACCAGTTATCAAACAAAATTTCAAAATTACAAAAACACGATCCCTTAATTTTGGAAATTATTACAAAAGTAATGGAAGATAAGGACGCGAAAATTAAAAGTGAATATATTCTTGACAATGATATCTTGTATCACATATCAACTCCTGTTAGAAACGACACGACATCACGATTACAACTGGTTATTCCAGAAAGTATGAAATCGGAAATACTAAGCCAAGCTCATTTATCTGAGTTTGGAGGTGGTCATATGGGTCTTGGTAAAACGTATGACAAATTACGAGTACGGTATTTTTGGAATAATATGTATCGTGACACGGCTCAGTTTTTAAGCAACTGTGGTTTATGTCGGTCTCGTCAAATGCGTAAGTCCAAGGTTCAGATGCAAGACATGCCAACCCCAAATTACCCGTTTGAAATAGTAGGAATCGACACCAGTGGACCATTCCCTGAAAGTGTCAACGGTAATAAATACGCTATTACCATAATAGACCATTTTAGTTCTTGGCCTGAAGTATACCCAGCCCCCAATAAATCAGCGGAAACTGTAGCCTCACTTTTGCTCGAAAAGTTTATCCCAACACATGCTTGCCCACGAGTTATTCTAAGTGACAATGGAACTGAGTTCGTGAACTCATTAAGCGAGTTGTTATTTAAACGCCTCAAGGTTTCCCACATTAGGTGTTCCATTTATCACCCGTCCACGAATGGGAAAACCGAACGTTTCCATAGATACATGAATGACGTCATCGCTAAGTACGCTCACACAAATCAGTACACTTGGGATCAACACATACCAGGTGTTCTAATGGCTTACAGAACCTCGGTAAATGAGAGCACACGGTTTACCCCTTACTTCTTAGTTTATGGTAGAGATCCCGTGCTTCCAATGGACACATTATTAAACCCTAAAGTTAAATACATGGGGGAAGAGTATGTCCCTTGCATGCTTGAACGATTGCATGTTGCCTATAAAGCAGCCCAGGGTAATCTCCTCGAAGCCAAACAGCGAAACAAGGTAAGAATAAATCAAAAGGCTACCTTGCCTCATTACGAACCAGGTGACGCGGTGTTTTATTTTGACAAGGTTATCAAACCAGGTGAGTCACAAAAGTTCTCCCTTTTATGGAAACCCTTTTATCGCGTAGTAGCGAAAAAGTCACCCGTGAATTATCTAGTTCGTGAGCAGTCTACCGGAAAAGAGAGGTTAGTGCATGTTGAGAATTTACAACCTGCTAACCCAGAACATGTATGGGATGTTCCACGTGATAAGCTAGAATACCTTGACGAAGAGTGCATTGAAGACACCCCTCGCCGTGTTCAACCCATGCGGAAAGCCAAATTAGCCAGTAGGCCCCTAACTAATGACCATTACGGTTCACACCCTCATGACTCCCCAACACCGTTATTAATGCCCCAAATATCAGAACCCCCTCGAAAAAGGAAACGATCATGTTCAGATGACCATGACGCAGAACGACCGCCCCGCAATGTTATTGAACCACAATTATTTGTTGACCCCGATATGGAATGTGAACGCTTTGACAAAAGAAAACACTGTGATTCTGAAGACGAGTGTTTTGATGATGCTAATGCCAAATGTTTGCGTGTACTTCGTGCTTTAGCGAATGAGCCGAATGCATATTTTTGCTAGATTAAGGCCCGATGTAAAATCAAGTCATTTTTCACATCTGAATAACTGGCCCTTATTTAGAAAATGAATTGTGATTTGATTTGAATTGTAAATATTTGTACATAAATTTACTTCAATTCACTAAACAAAATTCATACGACACTTAACTTTTGTTGACGTAATATGGTCATGCAGGCATTCAAAGAAAATTCATTTATTGTTGTGAATTTTCTTATATTAGATAACGCAAGTTCGTATCTATATAATGCCTTAAAAAGAATATGGTTTCTTTTTATTGCAGAATGATCACACACACTTATTTCACCTTGCTCTTCCCCGTTCTACTGACAATTGCAAATGCAATCGGTGTTTTCTTTGTACAACACAATCCCGTTTATATCTCATACAACTCATGGCTTGTGACTTTGACGTTGGATTTAACACCCTATGAGAATCAGATTAATGTAATCCGCAAAGAAATTTTAACGTTTAATGTTGCTTTTGAAAATATGAAGCAACATGGCTTTGAAATGTCACAAAACAACCAGACGAACGATATACATAGTGATGTAAACCATCTCCTGCAGCGAGAAGTTTTACAAATTTGACGCGAACTTTGAATTAATTTTGGCTAGATTTAATGACTTAAGGACTTTAGCCCTCAAAACATATAAAACAAGGTCTAAACGAGCCATTATTCCGTTCGTTGGTGAACTTTTACAGAGTTTATTTGGGACAGTATCCGAGAAAAATTTTAATGCATTGAAGCGAGCCCTTTTCATGATTAAAGATTCTCAAAATGAATTAGTTCATATAGTTGAGAATAGCATAAGTATCCTCAATATGACTCATAATGATGTTCAAATAAATCGGGACTCTATTCAATATCTGCAAGAAACTACTTCCTTATTACATGAAGAAATGCAAAGTGTTATGGACGAAATTTCTAAAAATATTCTTCCCGAAATACAATATGCACAACTGATCAATCGCATCCATGACATTTTCCATGTTGTTTCTCACACTATTAAACGCACTGAACAATCTTTATATTTACTTATAAATCAACTCGAATCTTGCATTCAAGGAAAATTACCTATTACATTATTTCCACCCTCTCAACTTGTTCCTATTTTTCGACAAATTAAACATAAACTGCCTGAGTTTATGTCTTTACCTTTTGATATGCGTGATATTGAAATGTTATCGTACTATAAATTTCTTCATCCTATGCTTGTTCCCGACAGATCTAAATTTCATGTGCTATTAGCAATACCAATACTGCCGGAAAATGCAAAATATGAGGTATTTAAGGTAGTTTCATTACCATTTCATGATGTTTCAGCTGAATTATCGTCCGAATACGAAATTGAATCAGATTATTTGGTAATTTCAAATACCCGCCGTCGGTACTCCTTTTTAAACAAAGGGGAAAAAGATATTTGCCAACAGAGTCCTGTTTGCAAATTAAAATTACCCCTGTATAATATGGACAAATTCCCGTCTTGTGTTCTTTCTTTATATTCAAGAAACCCGGAGAAAATAAGAAAACATTGCTCTAATCGAATCTCATCAGTTAAAGCTTACCCCGCGGTCAAATATTTGTCTTACGGCAAATGGGTTGTATCCACCCCGAGTTCGTTTCAAATACAAAAATTTTGCATTGGTTTAGGTAAGGAAAATAAAACAAAAACGCTAGATAAAGGTCTAAATATTATTGAATTAGAAGACGGTTGTGGAATTGAATCTCCATTCTTTTATCTTCCCATTTATGAAAGTGGAAATATCAATATTGAAGCTAAGTTACAAGTTGAAAGTGAGATAAAACTAAATAAAATGAGCCCTGATTTATGGAATCATACTGCCACTATATTTGCCAAGTTTCAAAATTTGGGACAGACTCTTCAGGGTAAACAGAAAATTTTGACAGGTGTTTCTGATATCCCTTTAGAACAATTAGAATTAATGATGCACGACCTCAAGCTTAAGCACCAAAATTCTGTTATTTCAAATAATTTGTCTAGTTCCCCGTTTTGGTTAAAATTGGTCTTGTTAATTATTATTATATCACTAATTATTGGCCTTGTTTTTACATTCATTCGTCTGGGTCATGTTATTTTATTTCGGAAAAAGAACAAAAAACGTGCTGGTTATAAGGTGACATTTCAGGGAGATACTGAACCGCCAGAACCTGAAGTTTCTGACGGTGCGGATCTTACATTAATGGGTAATTTGTCACGAGAAAGCCTGAGAAATGTGGTGGGATCTACAGCTACAGTGGGAGGACAGAGGAGGAGAACTGACTCTACCGTTACGGTCGGAGAGCAAAGAGAAAGAATGGGATCCAACGAAGACTATACAGTGAAATTTATAAGCGCCTCAGTTTAAACATACATACCACATGTTATTTATATTTTACTGAGCATATCCTTGGGACATTAGATATTAAGTGTTTGTAGAAATCCATTTTAATGTATTTTATTAAAGTCATGTTTAAGGAAAGATGTATGATGTATAATGTTTAGTGGTAGACTGTGCGCCTAGAAATTACTGAAGCGTATTAGTTAAATTTCATTGGTTGTTTACGCTCGGTTGAAACTATGGTGAATCTTTAGTCTAGAGGACGCATGGCTGACAACATCTGTTAGTCTGTTCTATAAGTTTAAAGAGTTTAATTCTATAGAGTATGTGTTTGGGTTTCTGAAAGAAGTTATCCTTGCTTTAATTAGCCGGGAAAAGCTTTTAGTCTATTACCTCCTTTCGCGAAGAGTTAAAGGGCGTTGAACCTATTTAAATGCATATCCTTTTAGTTTTAAAGATATTACATGCAAGCTGAGTATAATGTGACTATTGAAAAGAACATACACTCTATTGTCTATTGAAATGTATAACTTTATTTTTCCAATTATGTATAAGCTAGAACATTGTGTAATCACTATTAACACTTAATTGATTTAATTATGTAAGAAGTCCCTTTGTTTACGTTTAAAGAACTTATAGATGATAAGTTTAGATCACAATAGTCAAGAAGTGTTTGTGATTTTAAGGTGCGGCGAGTGTAACAAAGCCCCTTCTTATAATTAGAATGCTCAATATGTTATCTTAACAAAAGGTTTATTTTAACGTGCGAATTAAAAATTTCCTTTATGGGTTTATCAGTAGCGTCAAGCTCGTTATTAAATCTTACCACTAACACGTGCAACTCATTAAAAGGTTAATAGGGAGATAAATAATTTTCCTTTATTTAATGTTCTCTCGTTAATTTAGTTTATGGTATTTTCACAGCATCCAGTTTTGGAAATAACCCTGGATGAACAAGGCTTCAAACATTAATAATATTTATCTCGCATTTATATCACTGTGTATCCTTCTAAAATAGTAAACAAAGTAATTAAAAATCTGTTCACCTCAGCTTAAAAGTCACACCTGCAGAACAAAGGAATTCCAATGTAAATTAGGTTCAAGCGTGTGGAACTAACGGCATTCCATTGTCCGGTATATAACCCCGAGCCCGACTCGAGAGGGTAGATAGAGATTTTAGATAGAGATTTTAGATAGAGATTTTAGATAGAGATTTTAGATAGAGATTTTAGATAGAGATTTTAGATAGAGATTTTAGATAGAGATTTAGATTCAGATTTTTGGATTTTAGATTTTGGTTTTCGGACACTTTTGAAATATTAATCTCTTGTCAAGTTTCGAAATAAATAAAATTACTGAAGAAAACTTAGTTTATTTTTCACAACATAATAGTGACTCTGTTATACTCATATTAATAGCATGAAGCCTTTTGTTGCTTCATGTTAATAGCGTGAAGCCTTTTCCTGCGTCATATTAACAGCGCAAAGCCTTTTCATGTGTCCTATTTATACCGTGAAGCCTATTCATGTGTCATATTAATAGTGTGAAGCCTTTTATTGCTTCATATTAACAACGTGAAGCTTTTTCTTGCGTCATATTAATAGCGTGAAGCCTCATAATCGCCTTCTTACTTCCTTTTTAACAAGACAAGTGCTGTAAAGAATGGTAGTTAAATATATTGCAATGCTTTAGATTTTCTTAAATGGGCTTTAGATACTATTACGTGGTTATTTAAATATTAAGCTGAGGGAAAAAAGTGTATTGCCTAAGTGTTGTGTTATTTCGTAAACTTTCTGAAAGGTGTAAGAATAGTCTGGAATTAAGGTTGTGAAACCTTGAGTTTTCACCGGTGGCTTTTCTGTTTGACATATTTATATTTTGTGGTAATATTTCACTTACAGCCATTCAAAGTTACTTCCTCTAAGCCTTTATTTGGACTTCGATTGTTGGTTGTCGTTGGTATTCGTTGTTTCTGAGGATGTTATAGACCACACAATCACTTAAGAATGCCCTCTTAGACTAGCTACGAACGCAATGATTACACTGCGCTTTACATAATTGCCCTACGTTTTGTTAAAAGTGATGAAGGTTGAAGAGGCGTTAACTTTGACTTCAGTGATAGGTGATGTAACCCACTGCTAAGTGACGCTCTAACAGCGCTACATTGTTCTGTTGATGTATTTGTAGGGGTTAACGAATGTACGGAAGATCTCCAAACTCTAGGTGTCCGAACTTGTGCGTCCGACGCCCCCCCCCCCTTCCGACCATTTCTTTTCTTCATTATTAAGATAGCAGTTTTCATTCAGTATGAAAGGAGTTGATTCGGAACTGCGTCCAACGTAACAAGGAGGGCCATAAAAGCTATGCCTATTCTTCTCATATAGTGATAGTGTCAGTTTGAAGTTTTATAAACGTTTTATAAACGGCAATAAGTCACAAAAAGTCACCAAAGTGACAGTGGATAAAAAAAGCTGTGTAGGAGTGATGTTGATTAGTTGATGTTGCAAATCGACGCTTAGTAAACGTCTTTGGTATAAGACATATCCTATATTACTGGATAATATTACTGGATAATCCAGAGGTACTTTACCGGAGGGTTCACTTTCTGAGTGTCACTGAGTATCACTGGCACTTTCTGAGTGTCACTGCCTAGTGAATGTATTATTTTTGTCAAGCAAATGCGATGTCACCCTGGCGGGTCTAAATAACGCCAGTAGGACAATGCTGTGAAGTGTTGTCGACAGAACCCCCAGCCCCGGCCACCATGCAAAAATGACAGCACTCCTCCCACACATACTCCAATTTTATGTGACCCGGGTTGTTGCTATGTAAACTTCCATAATCACCGACAACCCGATTTTGATGGAATGTCAATATGTTTACTGCAATGAATAAAATATATAACTTAATATAATGAATGCGTAATAACTCATTCTTCTATTGTTTTATTATTTTTTTGGACGATGAGCAAATCTCCTCTAAGCAAAGCTCCGTTTGCTAAAACAAAACTCCTACAAATTCTTGATTTTTTTCAATTTTGTATTTTTGAATATTTTGTCATGGACTTGAGATGGTACCATTACTTTTAGTACACTGTTATATCCAAGTTTTCAGGATGGTTGGTTTGCACTCTCAAGCGTAAATTTTGCTACTCATCAGCGAAATCGGTCTGTTTCTTTATAGGTTTCACCATAATGTCCGTTAAACTACGCAGATATAAAATACCGTCACGTACATTTGCATAAACAAGCACATGTCATAAAACAAACACATGAAATCATCCTATTGATGTGAGAAGAGTGTTCCGGCCCATTCTGTTCAGAGAATTTTGTTGTTTGTTTGCTTATTACAAGGCCCTAAAATAGAGAGAGTGCATAGGCAAAGCATTAAGTAAAGAGGCACAAACAGAGAGAGAGAGAGAGAGAGAGAGAGAGAGAGAGAGAGAGAGAGAGAGGGCAATAGCCGGAAACAGAACAATGCAAACAATTAAATGACTTTTTTTACGAATCCTATTTGCATTCATGTGTTAATATTGATGGACAATGTCAATGGGCTAAATTATATATGGACTTGGATACAGTTAAAAACTCAGGCATACGCACTCGAAACAAACAATTCTTTCGATATCCATATTGATCACACGTTGTTTTTATCCTTATGTGGGGATTTTTGTTACTGTTTGCAAGATCAATATCGTCAAAGCTCTACTTGTACGTTCTCTATACCTGTCATCTGACAAGCGCTGAAGTGAAAAATCGAATGTAAATATATTATTCAAGACAAATTACCCAGTTTCACAATCACTTTTATATTCCTTTGAATATATTTAAAAATTAAAAATACAATACTAGCATTCGCTAGCTAATCTACCTGAGGTGGCGTGAGAAGAAATTATACAGCTCAAATTAAAATCTCAACTGACTTTTGTAGCCAGTTATTCGTCTTCATTCGAGTCGAATTTAGTAAGGCAAATGTTGTAATTAATGTAAATTAAATAATCGCAAATACTTCAATTATCTTAAAATGAGCTTTAACTGCTATTACGTGGCTATTTAAATATTATATTCAGGAGAAAATAGTTATGCCCAGGTGTTGTGTAAACTTTCAAAAAGATTTAACCTTTTAGGTTGATGCATAAGGTGTGTAAGAGCGCAGATTGAAATTTAGGATTTGAAACCTTCAGCTGTGATTTTAATGTCTGAGACATTAATATATTCTAGCCACGCCATTATCCTACCTGTGAGTCTATTTAGACAAGGTTGGATTTTTTAATGCCCATTGTCCATGTCCATGATATGACCATGGTATGCGTGGAACGATCTTTCAGAAGCCAGCATTTGCTTCAGGGTGCATGCCCTAGATTGGATTCAAAGGATTGTATTGTATTTTAACTATTGGCAATAAGTCTAAGTTTTGCCTCAAGTGATGACCGGAACATTCAGTGTTTGTAATCCATCCACATATCCATCCACATAACACATCCACATATCCATCCACATAACACATACATATTCCAAGACCCTTGCAGTGTCAGATCTAACTGGACCAACCGTTACCCTAATGAGGCCATATTATTCATTTGATTTTATGTACATGTGGGGATTCGTGCCAGAATATATAGAAGGTCTCTTAGTTATGCATATCCCACCACGGACATCGACTGTAGAAAAGCCCACCCCCCCCCCCACACACACACACACACTTCCCCGCATCACGGGTTGGGTATGAGCGCTATATATGAATGATTGATCGCGTGATTGTGTTGTTATACGTGTCCATAAATGTAAAAAAGTATAATTTTTGGCAATATGCGGTACGTGCAGAATGTCAATATTATTAGTGAAGGTAGCAGTTCTCATATCATTACTAGAAAGGAGTTATTTCGAAAGTTTTCATACATGTCAAGTTCTATGTCCTCTGTGCTCAATCTTCAAACATATCTGTGTGTTTGTGTTTGTGTTTGTGTGTGTCTGTGGTGCTTATCTGTGCATTGCTTTGAATATGTCAATCAAACAGATACATATATTCATAAATGTGTATTTAACACTTGACAAGCCTTTGACTTATAAGGGCTATCTGAAGTTGTGCGAGCAGTCGTTGGTATCTTTTTTCTTTGATAGTCATCGGATTTCCTGTGTCATCTCCTCCACTGACACTACGGGCCCTAGGACCTCGAAACTTGGGTCTTAGGTAGAAATTGATATTAACGTGTGCATGACACTTTATTTTCGCCTTCGGTTTCGTTTTCTTGTTTAAAACGCCATGTGAAAAGAGTGTATTTTTTGCAAGTAAATGCTTTTTTTATTTTTTTACTTTTTCAAGCCATTTTTCCTTCAAACTGATTGGAGTTTGGAAAATAAAACTTGGCGCATTTTAACTTGTGACTTCACCATCGCCGTCTGATGATATCAGGAGGATTAAAAAGTTAAATGTCTAAAAAATCTGAAAAAGAATTATTTGATCATCAACTTTTTCAGCTGTGACGTCATGATGACGTCATTTTATATATTTTTTATGTTCATACTAATTTCTAAGTGTTGTGTTATTTCGTAAACTTTCTGAAAGGTGTAAGAATAGTCTGGAGTTAAGGTTGTGAAACCTTGAGTTTTCACCGGTGGCTTTTCTGTTTGACATATTTATATTTTGTGGTAATATTTCACTTACAGCCATTCAAAGTTACTTCCTCTAAGCCTTTATTTGGACTTCGATTGTTGGTTGTCGTTGGTATTCGTTGTTTCTGAGGATGTTATAGACCACACAATCACTTAAGAATGCCCTCTTAGACTAGCTACGAACGCAATGATTACACTGCGCTTTACATAATTGCCCTACGTTTTGTTAAAAGTGATGAAGGTTGAAGAGGCGTTAACTTTGACTTCAGTGATAGGTGATGTAACCCACTGCTAAGTGACGCTCTAACAGCGCTACATTGTTCTGTTGATGTATTTGTAGGGGTTAACGAATGTACGGAAGATCTCCAAACTCTAGGTGTCCGAACTTGTGCGTCCGACGCCCCCCCCCCCCTTCCGACCATTTCTTTTCTTCATTATTAAGATAGCAGTTTTCATTCAGTATGAAAGGAGTTGATTCGGAACTGCGTCCAACGTAACAAGGAGGGCCATAAAAGCTATGCCTATTCTTCTCATATAGTGATAGTGTCAGTTTGAAGTTTTATAAACGTTTTATAAACGGCAATAAGTCACAAAAAGTCACCAAAGTGACAGTGGATAAAAAAAGCTGTGTAGGAGTGATGTTGATTAGTTGATGTTGCAAATCGACGCTTAGTAAACGTCTTTGGTATAAGACATATCCTATATTACTGGATAATATTACTGGATAATCCAGAGGTACTTTACCGGAGGGTTCACTTTCTGAGTGTCACTGAGTATCACTGGCACTTTCTGAGTGTCACTGCCTAGTGAATGTATTATTTTTGTCAAGCAAATGCGATGTCACCCTGGCGGGTCTAAATAACGCCAGTAGGACAATGCTGTGAAGTGTTGTCGACAGAACCCCCAGCCCCGGCCACCATGCAAAAAATGACAGCACTCCTCCCACACATACTCCAATTTTATGTGACCCGGGTTGTTGCTATGTAAACTTCCATAATCACCGACAACCCGATTTTGATGGAATGTCAATATGTTTACTGCAATGAATAAAATATATAACTTAATATAATGAATGCGTAATAACTCATTCTTCTATTGTTTTATTATTTTTTTGGACGATGAGCAAATCTCCTCTAAGCAAAGCTCCGTTTGCTAAAACAAAACTCCTACAAATTCTTGATTTTTTTTCAATTTTGTATTTTTGAATATTTTGTCATGGACTTGAGATGGTACCATTACTTTTAGTACACTGTTATATCCAAGTTTTCAGGATGGTTGGTTTGCACTCTCAAGCGTAAATTTTGCTAGTCGTCAGCGAAATCGGTCTGTTTCTTTATAGGTTTCACCATAATGTCCGTTAAACTACGCAGATATAAAATACCGTCACGTACATTTGCATAAACAAGCACATGTCATAAAACAAACACATGAAATCATCCTATTGATGTGAGAAGAGTGTTCCGGCCCATTCTGTTCAGAGAATTTTGTTGTTTGTTTGCTTATTACAAGGCCCTAAAATAGAGAGAGTGCATAGGCAAAGCATTAAGTAAAGAGGCACAAACAGAGAGAGAGAGAGAGAGAGAGAGAGAGAGAGAGAGAGAGAGAGAGAGAGAGAGAGAGAGGGCAATAGCCGGAAACAGAACAATGCAAACAATTAAATGACTTTTTTTACGAATCCTATTTGCATTCATGTGTTAATATTGATGGACAATGTCAATGGGCTAAATTATATATGGACTTGGATACAGTTAAAAACTCAGGCATACGCACTCGAAACAAACAATTCTTTCGATATCCATATTGATCACACGTTGTTTTTATCCTTATGTGGGGATTTTTGTTACTGTTTGCAAGATCAATATCGTCAAAGCTCTACTTGTACGTTCTCTATACCTGTCATCTGACAAGCGCTGAAGTGAAAAATCGAATGTAAATATATTATTCAAGACAAATTACCCAGTTTCACAATCACTTTTATATTCCTTTGAATATATTTAAAAATTAAAAATACAATACTAGCATTCGCTAGCTAATCTACCTGAGGTGGCGTGAGAAGAAATTATACAGCTCAAATTAAAATCTCAACTGACTTTTGTAGCCAGTTATTCGTCTTCATTCGAGTCGAATTTAGTAAGGCAAATGTTGTAATTAATGTAAATTAAATAATCGCAAATACTTCAATTATCTTAAAATGAGCTTTAACTGCTATTACGTGGCTATTTAAATATTATATTCAGGAGAAAATAGTTATGCCCAGGTGTTGTGTAAACTTTCAAAAAGATTTAACCTTTTAGGTTGATGCATAAGGTGTGTAAGAGCGCAGATTGAAATTTAGGATTTGAAACCTTCAGCTGTGATTTTAATGTCTGAGACATTAATATATTCTAGCCACGCCATTATCCTACCTGTGAGTCTATTTAGACAAGGTTGGATTTTTTAATGCCCATTGTCCATGTCCATGATATGACCATGGTATGGTGGAACGATCTTTCAGAAGCCAGCAGTTGCTTCAGGGTGCATGCCCTAGATTGGATTCAAAGGATTGTATTGTATTTTAACTATTGGCAATAAGTCTAAGTTTTGCCTCAAGTGATGACCGGAACATTCAGTGTTTGTAATCCATCCACATATCCATCCACATAACACATCCACATATCCATCCACATAACACATACATATTCCAAGACCCTTGCAGTGTCAGATCTAACTGGACCAACCGTTACCCTAATGAGGCCATATTATTCATTTGATTTTATGTACATGTGGGGATTCGTGCCAGAATATATAGAAGGTCTCTTAGTTATGCATATCCCACCACGGACATCGACTGTAGAAAAGCCCACCCCCCCCCCCACACACACACACACTTCCCCGCATCACGGGTTGGGTATGAGCGCTATATATGAATGATTGATCGCGTGATTGTGTTGTTATACGTGTCCATAAATGTAAAAAAGTATAATTTTTGGCAATATGCGGTACGCGCAGAATGTCAATATTATTAGTGAAGGTAGCAGTTCTCATATCATTACTAGAAAGGAGTTATTTCGAAAGTTTTCATACATGTCAAGTTCTATGTCCTCTGTGCTCAATCTTCAAACATATCTGTGTGTTTGTGTTTGTGTTTGTGTGTGTCTGTGGTGCTTATCTGTGCATTGCTTTGAATATGTCAATCAAACAGATACATATATTCATAAATGTGTATTTAACACTTGACAAGCCTTTGACTTATAAGGGCTATCTGAAGTTGTGCGAGCAGTCGTTGGTATCTTTTTTCTTTGATAGTCATCGGATTTCCTGTGTCATCTCCTCCACTGACACTACGGGCCCTAGGACCTCGAAACTTGGGTCTTAGGTAGAAATTGATATTAACGTGTGCATGACACTTTATTTTCGCCTTCGGTTTCGTTTTCTTGTTTAAAACGCCATGTGAAAAGAGTGTATTTTTTGCAAGTAAATGCTTTTTTTATTTTTTTACTTTTTCAAGCCATTTTTCCTTCAAACTGATTGGAGTTTGGAAAATAAAACTTGGCGCATTTTAACTTGTGACTTCACCATCGCCGTCTGATGATATCAGGAGGATTAAAAAGTTAAATGTCTAAAAAATCTGAAAAAGAATTATTTGATCATCAACTTTTTCAGCTGTGACGTCATGATGACGTCATTTTATATATTTTTTATTTTTTTCATTTTAATTTCATATTAATTTCATTTAATACAGAAAATTTATATAACAACAAATTTAATTTAACTGTCCTGGTAAGTTCCAAATATCATCCCCTGCTCCGTCGCGTGCAAACCACAGCACCACAAAGTCACCTGTAAAAACACGACATTATAGAATAGACTTATGCATATGTTCGTTAGATAAAAGTAGACAGTGTTCTTACAGCATTGTTTAGATATTGAACCCATGTATTTTGTGCGGAGTAGAAACTATTCACTTGGAGAATTTTACTTCTTTAATTGACACTAAATGTCATAATGAATTACTGTTGTAAAATATTTAGGTGCAATTTCTCAAACAAGATTTAACCTTTTGGAAGGGAAAGTGACCCGAATAGGGGGATTGGGGTTGAGAAGCGATATCATTGTCCCTCTTATTCGTGCTAATATGGCATGAGGATAGTTAAGGTGAGGGTAAAAATGCAAATTGTTATTTTCAAATAATTGTTAAGTCAGCTGGCTCAGTGATATTACTTTTAACAAAGTTCTATATTTCTCAGCTTTCAGGATCATTTATGTAATCACAACTCGGTGGCGAAATCAATCTGGTTTTGTATATTTTCCTTGATGTTGTCAATATTAAACTGCGCAGATACATAATGTCGTCAGGTAGAATGTAATCAGCGCAATGCAAACACGCGCCATTTATGAAATCATCCTATTTATACAGCAATCTTCGAACACGATCCAGTTTATCTGTGCTCTGTGTGGTTATTTGCTTATCATTTTATAGTGTTTCTTTGAATGGTAATGTTGCTTTGAAGTTCTATACTTCTCAGCTTTCAGGATAATTTCTGTGCTCTCAAGAGTAAGGTTTCGTTAAAGAAATCTGTCTAGCTTCTATATATTTTACTGAATAGTCGAATTTGAAAGCGCAGATACACGGCTGGGTCAAGTGAGCATTTACAATGCAAACACACGCCATAAAACCAATGATCAAATAATTCAACTTCAAGAGTGCTAATGACCCAGTTCTTCTACAAAACGAGTTGATTATTTACTTGTTATGAGCGCCCTGGATACCAAATGGCACAGTTACGGGGAGGGAGGGAGGGAGGGAGGGAGGGAGGGAGGGAGGGAGGGAGGGAGGGAGGGAGGGAGGGAGGGAGGGAGGGAGGGAGGGAGGGAGGGAGGGAGGGAGGGAGGGAGGGAGGGAGGGAGGGAGGGAGGGAGGGAGGGAGGGAGGGAGGGAGGGAGGGAGGGAGGGAGAAAACCAGTGAAATATATATTTAACAAAGAGTCAGAGACAGAAAGGTACAGAGAAAGAATCAGAACAAAGCAATTACTTGGATCTTATTTTACGAATTCTGATAGCACTACATTCCTGTGTTTGTTACTTTTTCAGCAATATGAATGAGTTAAATCATAAAAGGATCATTTTCTGTTCCTTGGGTCTAAATTGCGTTTGATAAGAGGTACCTCAAAAACAGGAAGTTGGCCGTTAGAACTGCACAGATATACAGCACACGTCCTGAAACAGGCACTTTTGAAATCAGCGGCTTATTTCAGATTATGTGTACATGACCCAGTTTGCCATTGGATTACGTTGTTTATATCATCTTTGTGCGATCCTTCCATTGTTATTTTACCTTTTATAAGTTATAAATGGAGTGTGGTACTGCTCTTCTGCTAGAATGAGTTAGACCACAAATGTTCTTTGACTAGACATGGTTGCAGATTATTCACCAAGTCGTCGGACTATGCACCAGTTTGTCTTTGTTGTCATCTATTCCATCAATGAGTAGTCTTTTCTCAGTTGTAAGGTAGCCTACAACAGCTTTAAGTTATCTCCTTGAATAGCAAAGATATACATCTTGATAAAAACAAAACATCGTTGTCTTTCTGTCAACACAAAAATTTGCCATTTATATACTAAGTATCACAATGTATTAAAAGTTTACTTCAAGCTAAAGATCATTATTAATGTATAACTAATTTGTGACAGATTGAAAATGAATCATACGACATATTACAGTTCACACAATAAGAATAGTCGTATCAATTCACCAATATGAATCATGTCAGATGGGTGTTGAGACAAGTAGATATATTTTCAGTTTCGATCCTAGATATGTTACTTTTAAGAAGTATGAATTTCTTTTTTGATAGTATTTCATGAAGGCGCTTTTCTTCCAGGAATGCGTCACATTTACATCTGTTGCATCTGCTCCCTGATTTCGTTTTGTTCTACATCTTGTAGACATCTCTGTGTGTTTGGATGCGCCACGTCTAATACATTCTTCCTATAAGTACTGTTCTTTAATATTACTTTAACACTCAGCATATCGTTTTAAACGGGCCTATATGAGTGGTGTGATCCTCTTATCATCCCTCAAATTAACTGTCGAACCAAGATTTAGTAGAGTCTTAACAGAGTCCCTAGAAGCAAGCCCACATTAACACGCTTTTAGATAAGATAGGTGATAAGAGTTCTTGATATTCACATCGGCGCCACCTTGGACACGCATTCTATGAATTGGTTTGGACATTACCAGTCAATGTTATCACGTCAAATTATTTTACCTTACATTCTGGACGTTTTTCTTTTTTCACTCCATTTTCCGGTTTTTACATAAACAACCCATTCGAAAAGACTGGAGATAGGAAAATGAAACCTGATACACTTATGCCTGACCATGGAATCATGGCTCTAATGATAATTTATCTATGACGTCATCATAACCGTGTTATGACCACAGATAGTTTTCAGCGTCAGATATCTCGGAAATCTTGAGATGAATTATTTGGTCACTAACTTTAAGTTCATATAAAGTTTATTTGATAAAAATGTTTGCGTTGCAGGAATTTCAGTTAATTGCGTTGGCAAGTTCTCCTGCAACGCGGCTTCTCTCCCACAACACCACAGCATCCACTGTAAAATACATCAGACAAAGAGCTTATGAAGCAAACCAGCTCAAAGTTAAAGTATGTATTTGATTTTTTTCGCCTGTGTTCACGTAAAAAAGACATAGGAGTAGCATCCAGACATAAATTTGCCTGCCCATGTTATGACTGAAACAATTCCTAGCCAGTTCGCACGCGAAGAGGCCTGTGGAGCATCATGTGTCTTAGATTCGTCGGTCCAAATGTTGTTCTTGCCAATAAAACCCAGTTCCACTTGGGTCAAATCAAAAGAAGTTAGACTGGTAGCACTAAAGAATGAAATGCTTCCAGTTAAAAAATGCATAATTTAGTCACAAATAATAAGTATCATAACGTCCTTGCTAATCAGCTTTAGTGGTTGAGCATCTTAATTAAGAGAATCACTACAAGATTCATTGAGCCTTTCTTTTCGAGAAATCGTAAATTGCTTTTTTGACTATAATACGATTCTTTTGAACTCCATACTGCGTAAATGTATGGCAATTATCGCACAGAGATATGTAAGTTACTGTGCAGACATGTATCCGCGACTGCACAGAGGTATGTCAATGATTGAACAACGAATTCTCAATGATTGTACATACACGTGTCAATGATATTTCAATGAATGTTCATACATCAATCAATGATTCCACAGAGATATGTCGATGACTGCACACATACATCAATGAATGAGCAGAGATAGGCCAATTGCTGTTCCGACATATATCACTGACTGTGTAGAGAAATGTCAGTTACTGCTTAAAAGTATTGTAATGACTGTGCATCTATATGCCAACAAATGCGTAGAGATAAACCAATAACTGCGCGGTCATATGTCATCGACTGGCGTGAAACTGATATTTCGTATCAAAAGTATTACAGTGCTTGGTTACATAAACAATACTGACCGTAAAGTTTAAAACAATTCACTGTTGTCGGTTATTCTTGATGGCCCAACCCCTATCAGACGGGATACGTGCTCATAAACCAAAATTCATCAGACGATGCTTCATCGGGACTCTAAGTAGGCTGCTCAGTGTTTGAACCACATGTTTTGTTTCTGACACTTTTTGTATCGTCCAGTTTTTGCAATAAAATACCGCATCTGAATGTGAAATTCCACGGGAGCCACTAACGTAACAACTGGTTGACAAACGTACCCATTACTTAATAAAACAATGTCTAAACGTGGAGCTCTGGTTTGAATATACCTTTATAATTAAACCTTGAGGAGCAAAATAACTCCCTTTTTAAGCAGGTAATGTGGTTTTTGTATTGAAAAATATCCCCTTTTTAACGAAGTTAGCACTCGGCGCGAACCGCGTCAGGCCTCAAAATTATCCCCCTGTCTCCACGTTTCTGGTAACGCATGGTAACACATAAGATACCAAGTACCCCCCCCCCCCCCCTCCCCGCCTCCTCCAAGGGTGTGAAATCTCAAGTCAAAGTAATAAAGTAAATATTTACAGAACTTTACAGTTGGTATACACAAATTGGCACTGCTTGGAGAAGGACGACTTAAAGATTCTCAAATAGTGTTAAATAGAAATTGAGCCTAAAATCAACTTCAAAAATTCTAAAAATATGATTAAAATGGATAATAATGAGTATTTATGATAAACTAAGCAAGACGCAATTGAAGGCTAAGCAAGGTATTTTCTCAGATAACACTAAATAAAACACGAAACAACAACAGCATACAACAATAAATATTGTTGCCACTTTAATACACTAACATTGTTTACATATTTAAACAACAGTGTAAGACAGAAATATACAGAAAATATATATACAAAAATAATGTTTTTGTAATCCGGAGTGAAGATGCAAGATCAGTTATTCTGGGTAAATTACTGAACTATTAACATCACAAAATAAAGAAGTCAAAGGTGGAATCTGTTAAAAGAAATATGTACACAGATAAAACCACACGAGCAGGTATAATGATCCAAAACACCTTCCCTCAGCATGTAGCAGTGTGACTCGAGCCTGAAAGGCGAGTGCAAACAGTGTACAAGGCTAAGAGTGGCTTTTGTGATCAGTCCATACATGAATGTGGTTTTAATTTTATTTCATTGGCACATTAGATATCTTTACACTCCTCTGCAATGCTTATTGTGGTTTACTTACTTTATTTACACAACAAGTACATACTTTCAACAATCATGAAATAAATTCCCTTTGGTCAGATTACGAAATTTTTCTTATCTAAATGTGTATTGTCTATCTTTCTTTGTAGTCTGCTCAAACTGTGAGAATTGTGAGAAATTGTTTATTCCTCATCCATAACATACTTGTTCAGTAGTAAAATTAATATTTACTGTTTATATCGCACACAGAGAGTAGTGAGAAAAAAGAACGACATCAGTTTAATCAACGCACTACTTGAAATGCTTTAAATTAAAGAAAAAATCAAAATCTGGTAAATCAACTAAACTCTGATTCTAATTCATTGACGAGTTCTCTTAAAGTTTTAGAAGATTAACATTTTCAATGAGGTATCGTCCACTGCACGATAACCTCGTGATTCCGTGATCATAAGCCAGAGCGTTCTAATGTGTAACTTGAGTCCTGTCCATAATCCTTGACTCTAGTTTAGTCTCTCTAACCGTTTTCAGATGGCCTTTCGCCTCTTAACGTTTCGAGGTTTAATAACAGTTTGCTAGAGTTGTTAATTCCAGAAGAGAGCTTTAATACTGCACTTACCAGGCAAGAACGTTAGTCGGAACCTAATGTAAGGCATGCTAACAAGTGCTTCTGATTTGTTTTCGTCAAACTCTCTCTGAGAGCCTCCAAATACTCTGGTCCAAACTTTAGCAAACCAAGCAAGTATTTCGATTTGCTGATATCCGTTGGGTAACGGGAGCTCTTGACTTCTTGGTACTGCTCTTCTGTCAGGATGCCCTTAGACCACAAGTGTTCTATGACTGGACGTGGCTGTAGACTATGCACCAATCTGTCCTTGTTGTCACTTATTTGATCAAAGAGTCGTCTTTTCTCAGGTGGAAAGTAGTCTACAACAGCGATAAATAATGCCATTGAATAGCATAGATGTACATTCGTAAATTGTGACTAAACATCTTCTGCCTTTCTATCATCCCAAAAAAAAATGCCATTCATATGCTAACATATCGCAACGAATAAAAATTTGCTTTAAATTAAAATCATTATTGATGTATAGTTAATTGGTGACACATTGAAAATTAATCCCACGCCATATCACAGTTCACAAAGTAAGTGCACTTTTATCAGCTTACCAATATGATACATGTCAGGCGGGATGCTTGTCCAAGCAGAAGTACTTTCACTCTCGATCCTAGATATCTTCCTTTTCAGACTACTAATCTCTTCACTTTGTTTGTTGATAATATTTTCATGCTGGCGCTTCTCTTCTCGACATGCGTCACATTGACATTTGTTGCATCCCCTGTGGGGTTTAATTTCGTTTTCTTCTACTTCTTGTGGAAGTGTCGGTGTGTTTGGATGTTTCGACTCTATCACATCTTCCACATTTGAGCCATATTGCAATAGAACATTAGCACATTCGATATGGCCATTAAAATATGCCCGCATCAATGCAGTCTCTCCATAAACGTTTCTTTCATTTACGTTTGCAGCGTGATCTAACAACAGCTTAACGCACACAAGGTCTCCCTTGATAGCCGCAAACATAAGTGCGGTGAAACCAAAAATATCCTTGTCATTTACATTCGCCCCATTCTCTAATAGTATTTTAGCACACTCAGACTGTTTATTAAACACAGCAATCATAAGTGGAGTGACATTCTCATCTTTCTTCTCGTTCACATTGGCACCGTTTTCAAGCAATACTTTAACACACTCCACGTAACCATGGCGACAAGCCCGCATCAGTGCCGTGACACCATTAATATCCTTATCATTTACATTTCCACCTTTCTTCAATATCATTTTAACACTGCCAGCATATCCTTTTAAACTGGCCCACATCAGTGGTGTGACGCCCTTATAATCTTTCACATTAACATTCGCACCAAGGCTTAACAGAATCTTGACACAGTTGTGATGTCCAAAGAAGCAAGCACACATCAACGCTGTCTCGTCAAAAGCGTTCTTGGCATTCACGTCAGCACCGCCTTGGACAGCGCAGTTAATCCTGTGATGTTGGCCGTCTCTAGCCAATGTTATCACATCAAATTGATGATTCTCGTGCATTGTGAAGATATCCTAAAATTATAGCACGCATGTTGCACTTCAAATTTTAATCCATAAAGTGATGACATATAAATGGAATATTTGTTATCTTACACAGCGGTAATCAAAATAATACTTTGGCAGGCGTTCATAAGATTAATTGTTGGAATACTTGCTTTGTTACGTAAATAAGTATTCCCAATTGCTTACGGAGTTTGCAAATGGGTATGCTTTGTTGAGAATTCTGGCTGTTTATTTTATGTTTATGTCCTTCCTTTTTTGTTTTTTTTTTCGTCTCGGAGGTTTCCAGAAACCTCCTCCTACGGTATTTGACATAGCACAATGAAATTTGACACAAAGATAGAGGGTGGTGAGATGTCGTAAAATCAACATATTTCTACCTTAACCTTAATGGCCAAGGTCAGAATGAGGTCAAAGTATTTTTTACCTCAAAGTGGTTTTCAGAAAGTTCCTCCTACAGGATTTGCAGTAGAAAACTGCGTTTGGCATAGACGTAGAGAGTAATGAGTTGTCGTGAAATCCGCAACATCTTTTTACCTTGACCTTCACGGTCAAGGTCAAATTATAGACAAAATACTTTTTGAATATTTTAAATAAGAGGTACTTCGCTGACCTTGACCTCATCTGTCATGGTCAAGCTCATAACCTAGAAGGTGACTTTGTCCTCCTCCGTCATGTCAAGGTCAAAATCTGGAAATTGACCATTATCTCAAAAACAGTTATAGATAGGGCAGTTTTTAAGCTATTTTCGACCCTTTGCACATAAAGGAGGTTATATGAGATGTACCTCGGTGACCTTGACCTCGTCCGTCATAGCCATAAAGCAAGTTTGAGCATATTTTCGACCCTTTCGGCCTAATAGGCTCTACATAAAATGTACCTCGGTGACCTTGACCTACTCCGTCATGGTCAAGGTCAAAACCAGGAAGTTGACCAGTATTCCAAAACGGCTAGAAAACTGAATTTGATCTATTTGTGCCAAAATGGGATTACATTATATTTACTTCCACGGATCGTTCAAGATAATAATCCGGAAGCTGACAATTATGTTGAAACAATGAAAAATGTGTCTTTGACCAGATGTGTGTCTCTGCCATTGCAAGTGGGTGCTATTCTCTACGCGTAGCGAAATTCGGTCTAGTTTACACCTGGAACTCTTTAAGTCCCATGAAAGTTCTTGATATCATAGCGCTAGGCTCGTGATGTGAGCAATTTCAAAAGCTCTGTATTTTATCTGCCTTACTTTGGGATGAAACTTACACTTTTTTATTTATAAAATTTCCCCACGCAGCTGGCATGGTGATATTCCTTTTAACAAAGCTCTATATTTCTCAAATTTTATATTTTATGTAAGCACAAGTGTAAGCTGTGCTACTCGGTAGCGAAATCAATCTAGTTTTTGTGTATTTTCCTTCATGTGGTGTGTCTTAAACTACGCAGATATATAACGGTGCCAGGCCTAATATAATCAGTCCTATGCAAACACACGACATTATGAAATCATCTTATTTATGTAGAAATCTTGTCTCATGATCCAGTTTCTCTGTGCACTGTGTGTTATTTGTTTTTTTGCTATTTTGCTATAATGCTTTATAACAGCGACAATCAGGAGGGAGGGAGGGAGGGAGGGAGGGAGGGAGGGAGGGAGGGAGGGAGGGAGGGATAGGGAGGGATAGGGAGGGAGGGAGGGAGGGAGGGAGGGAGGGAGGGAGGGAGGGAGGGAGGGAGGGAGGGAGGGAGGGAGGGAGGGAGGGAGGGAGGGAGGGAGGGAGGGAGGGAGGGAGGGAGGGAGGGAGGGAGGGAGGGAGGGAGGGAGGGAGGGAGGGAGGGAGGGAGGGAGGGAGGGAGGGAGGGAGGGAGGGAGGGAGGGAGGGAGGGAGGGAGGGAGGGAGGGAGGGAGGGAGGGAGGGAGGGAGGGAGGGAGGGAGGGAGGGAGGGAGGGAGGGAGGGAGGGAGGGAGGGAGGGAGGGAGGGAGGGAGGGAGGGAGGGAGGGAGGGAGGGAGGGAGGGAAATTAACAAAAGAGTCAGAGACAGAAAGAGTCAGAGAATCAGAAAAAATAATTGCTTGAGTTTTATGTTACTTTCTCTGCTAGCCCTGTATTCCTATGTTTGTCAGTATATCAGCAGATTGAATGACGTAAATCATAAATGCGCTGTGCTAGAAGAAAACATCAGAAGTGCGCGTCCTTCGAAGCAAACATTTCTATTTATATCTGTATTGATTCTAGGTTGCGTTTATTAGCATATGAGGAATTTTGCGACTGTTTGTGAGACTAATTGGATCTGATTTATTTTGGTGCGCTCACTATAAATATCAGCTCGTAAGCATTTAAGTGACAAAATGAGTTAATATATCGTAAAGTACCGATTATCACGTTGCACAATTACATTCGTTTTTTTTTTATTCCTACTTCCCACTTTTTATGCAAATATGTTTTCTCTTTTAATAAGTTTTTTTTTGTTTTGGTGGTTTCCAGACAACTACTATACTTTTTCAAGCAGGCGAAAGACGAAATTTGGCACACATGTAGCACACAGGTGGAAACAAGGTCTCGCAATTCGAAAATTTTATTGACCTCAACAGTCAAGATCCTGATCATTTTGAGATCAAGGTTATGTTTCTACAAAAATGGTTTCAAGAACTTCTCCTATCCTATTAGCATCGTCTATCATTTGGGCCTAGATTATATAGTACCTGGCTTCCTTATTAACGGTCAAATTCAAAAATGATAAGAAACAGGGCGGTTTTGAGCGCATTATCGACCCTTCCTGGTAATTTTTTTTTGGGTTTGAAAAACCTTTTATAAACGTTTTTGTATAACCTAGAAAAACCTCCAAAAACGTTATATATGAAATATATGAAATGCTAGAAAACGTTTTGGGGGGGACATTTATTGAAAGTTTTAAATGAAACCTTTTCTGAACCATTCCGACGGTTTTGATAATAAAATTCCGAAACCCTTTTTTGCGATCCTTAAAATAACAATCATTTATAACGTCCATTTGAGACCATTGATCATTCAAACAACACTGCAACACACCAATCTGCTACCAAACATTCGTACCTACCTGGGATTGAACCAGGGGACCTCTGGCATTTAGTCATAAATTTAGTCCTATAAACAGTTGCAGAGAGGCATCTCGCTAGACACACAGCTCTCTTATTGACATTTTTTATGCTTTGGGCCTTCACGACTTTTAAGGTTAAGTAAAAAACCGATTTTGTCAATTCTTTCGAAAACTGTTAGAGACAGGTAATTTGAACTCATTTTCCATTCCTTTAATCTAAAGTGCTTTAGAGAAGAGGTACTGTGAAAACAGGAAGTTGGCCGCTGGAACTGCGCATATGTACAACACACTCCTAAAACAAATACTTTCAGACGCTTACTTCAGATTATGTGTACATAACCCAGTTTTCCATTGGATTATTTTGTTTATGTCCTCATTGTATGATCCTTTCATTGTATTTTACCGTTGATAAGTTATAAATGGAGTGTGAGTGGAGATCTGCAAATGTGCAATTCGGTCAGTAAAATAGCGCAGGTACAAAATTATTGACTTTCCGTTGCCGAATGCTGAACGGCGCGAAAACCGCGGTTCATATACTCGGGTGATTGCTAAGCACGGACGAATGAAAACAATACGACAAATCATTCAGTTACAAAACGCAGGGGGTGGGGTGTGTAGGGGGTGGGGGGCGAGAATGGCGATAAACATGCTAAACTGAATTCAAGCAGTGACATTTCCTACAGCGGCCCCGTGAATGCTCAGCATTCACCATGAGGGACACAAATGAATTCAGCAGCGTATACATTCACACAATGCATGTAGCAAAGCGGTTTAATAATCTAAAAAATAACACCATGAGTGGTGTGACGCCATCGCAATCCCCCATATTTAAAACCGCGTCAAGGTTTAGTAGAATCTTGACACAATCATGATGCCCATAGAAGCAAGCACACATCAGCGCTGTCTCCTCAAAAGCGTTCTTGGCATTCGCATCAGCACCGCCTTGGACAGCGCATTTTATCCTATCATATTGCACTTCTCTGGCCAATGTTATCACATCAAATTGATGATCTACGGGCATTGTGAACAGATCCTAAAATAATAACATACATGTTGCACTTCATATTTTAATCCATAAAGTGATGACCTATAAATAGAATATTAATTTTCTCACATTGTTAATGAAGAAGATCTGTAGTGGTTATCAAAATAATAATATGACAGGCGTGCAGAAGACTGTTCGAATGCTTGCTTTGTTCAGTAAATAGTTATTCCCACTTGCAAACATAGTTTGCAAATGGGTATGCTTTGCTAAGAATTCTGGCAGTTTATTTCTTCCTTTTCTGTGTTCTTTTCGTCTCGGGGGTTTCTAGAAAATCCCTACTACGGTATTCGACGTAAGACAATGAAATTTGACACAAAGAATGATGAGATGTCGTGAAATCCGCAATTTTTTTTCCGCAAATAAAGGTCAAAGTAGTTTTGACCTGAAAGTGGTTTGCAAAACTTCCCCTACACGGCTTGTAGTAGAAAGACGGCATTTGGCAGAGACATAGATGGTAATGAGCTGTCGTAAAATTTGCAATTGTTTTTACCTTCATCTTTATGTTCAAGGTCAAATTGAAGTCAAGATACTTTTTTAAACCTGTGTTCATCACGAAAAATTGCTGGAAATAGCGTTCAAATCCTTGTTTCAACACGTGTACGGTGGGTGTAGGCAATAACATCATGGACTGAATCTCGACATTCAGGGTCAAGGTAGAGGTTATGTGACCTTTGTATATCGTAATTCCATAGCAAAAAAATATCCATTATCTCGAAAACGGTTAGAGATTTTGAACTTATTTTCGACCATTTTGGCCTAAAAGACGTCATATAAGAGGTACCTCGGTGACCTTGAACCTCCTCCGTCCTGGTCAAGGTCAAAATCCGAAAGTTGATTACTATCTCGAAAACGGTTAGAAAAGGAGCGATTTTCAGCTTGTTTTCGACCATTTGGGCCTACAAGACGTTATATGAAATGTACTTCTGTGACCTTGACCTCCCCTGTCATGGTCACGCCCAAAAACCGAAAGTTGACCATTATCTCGAAAATCGTTAGAAATGGGGCGGTTATGAGCTTATTTTCGACCTTTTGGGCCTAAAAGACGTTATATAAGATGTACCTCGGTGACCATGACCTTCTCTGTCATGGTCAAGATCAATAACCGGAAGCTGACCATTATCTGTAAAACGGTTAGAAATAGAGCGATTTTGAGCTTATTTTCGACCCTTTGGACCTTAAAGACGTAATATATGAGTACCTTGGTAACCTTAGCCTCCTCCGTCATGGTCAACGTGAAAAACTGGAAGTTGACCAGTACCTCAGAAATGGCTAGAAAACTGAAATTGATCTATTTATGCCCAAATGAAGTTACATTATATTAAGTTCCATGGCCTCGTTCAAGAGAATAATCCGGAAGCTCTCAATTATGTCGAAACACTTAAAATATGTGTCTCTGCCATTGCAAGTGGGTGCCATTTCGCTATTTCGTAGCGAAATTTGGTCTGGTTTACAGCTGGAACTCAATGAGTCCCATGAAAGTTTCTCGTTTTTTATTCACTTTTTAAGTCATTTTTAGTGGGTTACCAAACAACTCCTCCGAATCGACTGGAGTTTAGAAAATGAAACTTAGCGCACTGATATATGACAATGGAAGCATGGTGGTTCTGGCAATTTTGACTTATGACTCGACCATCGCCGTCTTATGATATCAGGAAGTTTTTCATGCTAAATGTCTCGAAAACCTCAAAAAGAATTACAATTCTTTCACCTGTGACGTCATTATCATCATGTTTTGTGATTTTCATATTAAGTCACGTAGCATTATAGAAGAGGCTAACGCCTATGCTCAGAAGACCATAGTAGTTAACAGTGTTCTCCCAGCATTGTTTGGATATTGAGTCCAAGTGCTTGCGGCGGAGAGGAGAATATTCACTGGCTTAAGCTCCAACGCCGTCCTTGATATCATAGCGCTAAGCTCGTGATGTGAGCAATTTCAAAAGCTCTGTATTTTTCTGTCTTACCTTGGGATGAAATTTGCAGTTTTTTATTTATAATATTTCCCCAGGCGGTTCGCATGGTCATATTCCTTTTAACAAAGTTCTACATTTCTCTGCTTTCAGAGTAATTTATGTAATCACAAGTGTAAGTTTTACTATTCGGTAGCGAAATCAATCTAGTTTTTGTTTATTTTCCTTCATGTGGTGTGTCTTAATCTACGGAGATACATAACGAGATCAGGATAAATAAAATCAATGCTATGCAAACACACGGCATTTATGAAATCATAATATATATGTAGAAATCTTCACCCATGACCCAGTTTTTCTGAGCACTGTGTGTTTATTTACATGGTATTTTGTTATAACGCTTCATGACAGGGAGGGAGGGAGGGAGGGAGGGAGGGAGGGAGGGAGGGAGGGAGGGAGGGAGGGAGGGAGGGAGGGAGGGAGGGAGGGAGGGAGGGAGGGAGGGAGGGAGGGAGGGAGGGAGGGAGGGAGGGAGGGAGGGAGGGAGGGAGGGAGGGAGGGAATGACGGAGGGAATGACGGAGGGACGGACGGAGGGAGGGGCGGAGGGAGGGGCGGAGGGACGGAGAGAGGGAATGACGAAGGGAGGGACGGAGGGATCGTTATATAGGACCTGGCTTCCTCGGGAACGGTCAAATTCAAAAATGATAAGCGACAGGGCGATTTTGAGCGCATTATCGACACTTTAGTCTTAAAGACATTTGCACAAGAGGTATCTCGCCAGAGAAACAGCGCTTTTGTTGACATTTTCGACATTTTGGGCCTAAACCATTTTTAATGTTAAGTAAAAACCGATGTTGTCAATTGTTTCGAAGACTTTTAGAGACTGGGAGTTTCAGGTCATTTTTCACTCCTTCAGTCTCAATTGCTTTGGATAAGAGGTACCGGGAAAACAGGAAGTTGGCCGTTAGAACTGCGCATATGTACAACACACTCCTGAAACAAATACTTTATGAAATCAGACGCTTACTTCAGATTATGGGTACATAACCCAGTTTTCCATTGGATTGCGTTGTTTATGGCCCCTTTACATGATCCTTTCTGTTGCATGATCAGGGAATACGAAAATGAGAGCTGGGTTAAACATAACATATTTTACTGCGAACACGGCTTCGTATCTTGGTGTTCTTGTAAATGCCGTAGAAGCCGATGCCGTAAAGCCGTAATGGCGGTTTTCTAAGAAAAAAAAACAAAAAAAAGAAATAAACTTTAACGACTGGCCTAAACATTAAACGTTACCCTCAAAAAGAAATTTGAATCTTACTAATTTTATCGGAACTTTCCTAAATGTGATCACGCTCCGTCCGAAACGTGAAACTATTAGTTAAAAGGTGGGAAGAAACTGTTTATATGCTACAGACATCACGTGACTTGTACAGTGTCATGCCATAAATACTTGAAGATTCTGGCACTGATTAATCAACACGTGTCACTTTCAAGTGACCTGATGTCAATTAATTATAAAAGGCAAAAATTATTTAAATGACTGCGTAACACTTCCATTGTTATTTTACCGTTGATAAGTCATAAATAGCTTGTGAGTAGAGGATCTCAAAATGTAAGGAATCGAAATCGAAAGAAAATAGTTCGGCCAATCCATTTTATAACGCTGTTTATTTTCTTCCAATTTTTGACGGCTAAGCAGGAACATGAACTAAACAGTAAAATAGCACAGGTACATAATTAATGACATTCCGCGACCGAATGCCGAATGGCGCGAAAACCGCGGTCTATATACTCGGGTGATTGCTAAGCACGGACGAATGAACACAACACGACAGATCATTCAATTACAAAACGCAACTGTGTGTAGGGTGGGGGACGAGAATAATGTTCGCATGATAAACATACTGAGCCGACTTCAAGCAGTGACTTTTCTTACAGCGGCCTCCACCCTAGCGTTCACCACGAGAGCGTATATATTCACACAATTCATGCAGCAAATCGGTTCAATAATCTAAACAATAACACTGTGAGGGACGGGGTATATCTGAATACAACAGTTTTTCATGACATTATCGAACATGATACAATGGCACAAGTGAATTCAATAGCGTATACAGTCACACAATATATGCATCAAAGCGGTTTCACAATGCCAACATATGAGAGAGGGTTAAACACTGTAATTTTTCCCTGCTTTATCGTGCATGGTAACGGCAAGCGTGCAGCAAGCATAAAGCTCCACAAATCGCCTTGAAACAAACACACATTTCATTTTATTTTTGTTGCTTGATTAAAATAAAGCTTTTTTAAAGAACTTTTGTGCCGGAAGTTTGTTTGGCGGAAGCCAGTGATACGTGTGAATACACAAGTAAACCATACTAGTACAGCATAGCCTATAGGTATTGAAGCTGTGTGATTTACAGTAACTGATCACGTGTGATTCACCAACACACGTGGGCAATAGCTTTGTACTGACATTGGGCGTTTACGCAACAGACTTTATCTCATTTATTGAGTGAACCTCGAAGAGTCAACATGTGTTTGAAAATGAAATAGTTACTTTTCTCATATGTTACAAAAGAGATGAAAAATGAAATTAAATTATTGAATTCAACATTGAATCGATATATTAATCGAATAATAAAGAAACACAATATACAGTGAACTTATTAACGAAAACTACGGGTATAATTGAACATTTTGCAATAAAATAAATGTTCACTAGTATCTGTGGACATCGTCTAAGCTGACTGCAAGGTGCATAGCATGTTACCGAAGTAAGCTTATATTACAATTTCCTTAAATTTATGACAATCTTAATCACTTGTGCACAATAATTAATCATTATATAAGCTTCCAGTAAGCAAAGTTTAGTTATGGGACGGGTCAGATTCAGATTTTGTTTTCACAATAGCTGATCTAACCAGACCATCTTTGCCTCTGTCGACTTGTAACATTCGGGCAATTGACCAGATATTTCGTGGCGTTTGCTAATCAAACACCAGTACAATGTCATTTTTGCGTAATTCGGGCGGACTCGAACCACTTTGGACGCTGTCGAATTGTCGACAGATATTCGCGTATCCATTGGTTCCAAAACCTGTTTGCGAGATGTTCCGTACGCCTCTTCACTTGCGTTACAGAAATGATGAAACTGTATCATTTGATATCCTGCTTACTGACATTGACCACACATCTAGGCTCAATTTCCTGTAGCAGCGGCAGTGACTCCAACCATCTGGTGAACTTCTTCATTATTTTTTTCTTCGAGTGCAACAACCTTTCTGGAGCGTACATTCCGTCATAAACAGTTTCTTGGCGATCAAAAGAAATGGGCAAATAAATCCTAGTAGGTCATATATTCCACTTACTTCACTCGATACGAATCACGTCGCCTACGGTGAACCATTCGACTCCGTGGGCACGATATACAGACAAGACATCACTTTGCAGATCAAGATTTTGACTGGAATGGAATTTAAAACATCACTGCCGCTGCTCACCCACTTGAATCCGCGCAGCGATAACAAGCGTCGAAGCTCAGTTGCCAATGCCTTTCCTTCGCTCACTTAATCAATAGAATGCAGCAGGACGTCAACGTAGAAGCCCTTTATGGCTGCGTCAATTACGCTTGAATCAAGCTGAGACCGAAAATAATTTGCAGTTCGCTTTAGTGCGTAGTTGCACACACTTTGCCGCCGCACACCACCGAACAGATGAACGGTAAGTATCGACGGCTGCATCTGGATTATCACTGTTCCACCAAAGGAATTGCAAGGCATTTCTGTGTTTTGGTGGAACTTGGTGAAACATTTCTTCGATAACCGCCATAACACCGATCAAGCGCCGGCCTAGATATCCAAGGCGTTTTTCTGCGAGGATTCGATTATCGGGAAAATTCGATTTATCCTGCTTGAATGGTATGTCAAGTTGATAGTGATTATTATTATCAATGGATACTGAAGTATCCTACAGCTTCACGACTCGCCTATAGTGCAGACACCTCACTGCATTCATCTGTAGCTCAAAGCTATCAACTTTCCAGAATTTCCCGACTTGGTTGTTCAACTCGCGATCGACATTTGCACAGCAGTCAACATAAAAGTGCGCACCTGAGGATTCCTCTTGACTTCATACAGGTACGTTAACAGTCCAATCGAGCAGTATTCGTACTGCGTACGGTTCGCCGGGCTGACCTCGACGCACCTCAAGTGGAACTCGTCATCTGGATTGTCTTGCCCAATCAACAACGGCACACCGTCACTGCTAGAACTGCATATCGGTAAGTCATTAAAATGACTAAATTGACTAATGTCATCTTTGCAAACAACACTTGACACAAGCGACGGGAAATCGTTCATCACACATACTTTAGAAAGAGCAATTGTCTCATTACCACTGCGATTTTTCTGCGTGCTTGATGCAGTCAAACAAATTTCTTCTTCAACAACTTCTTTGCCATTGTTCAATGTATAAAGCATTATTGCGGTGGGTTTACCTTCTGCACTCAATTTTTGCTGTAGCTTTGTGTCGCAGAATGTGCGATTACTTCCGGTGTCCAGCAATGAACATGTCTTCACTCCCAGTCTTTGACCTTGTGCCCTCACGTATACAGGAACAATAGGAAGAGACACCTTAGCCTTCTCTGGTGCCTGCGTACTTAAAGATATTCGTGCACAGCTAGAGTTGTTTAATGTATCACGGATTGAAGTTGACTGACCTGCTGAAGTCAACGTCGAACTCGCAGGCGATTCTCCTTGCGCTTTGTCTTTCTTCAGCGCAGTATGAAGCAGGAATGAGTGCCTAATACATTCCGACTCTTTATATGTAATTGTTTTCTAAATATCGCAGTCAATCAGAAATGTTAGTGGACGACCGAGCACTGGGTTCATTCCTTGGTCTATTGAACCAATCTTAGCGATCCCATAATAAATGCACGTCGAAATTGCAATAACCTGACTGTAGTAACGTTCATTATTTTGATATATCTGTGCAATATGTAAGGCGATTAATGTTATTAACATAACATTACATGCTATATTTGAATAAAATTGACAGATGAAACCTAACCGAGGCAACTACTTGTGCGTGCTGGTATGTCGATTTGTTTAATTTGACAATAGACGTATAGATAACGGGTACCAGGGTGGCGCAATAAACGGTGATAAAATAATACACTGTGAAGCGCCATCAATAATATGCTTAATTATCCGTATGGCGTCTTGCTGAGCATTACGATTTCATATGTCAGATATGCATAAATACTAGTTACTTATATCATCGCACATAGAATGACAAAAAATACACTTCATGAATTATGTGAAGAGCGCTGAAGTGGATAAATTAGAAATTTTCGTTTGTGAAACACAGAGATGTTTAGCACCATATTAAATATTATGCCACGATAAAAACTAATTACTCGTTACTAACCGTAACATTAAGCGATGCTTTAATCAATTTAAAGTGGTACAGACGTATGTTAACAGCATGATAAGGTTGCAGTTTTACATCTGTTGACAACCATGTTTTTGACGACATGTCTTAATTTATTGATGTCGACTAATTCATCACCTTTGCAATGTTTTTCAGGATAGTGTAAATGATTTAAGTCGACAGCTGGTTACTCTGATATTTTGTGTTTCATCAGATGCCTCTGAGAAGTGAATATAACCGCCACAACATTGCAGCGCTATAGTGGCAAACAATGCAAATGCACCACACGCAATTGGATTAATATGATTGTGACTACCACTGAATTGTATCTGCACAGCTTGTGGTTTTATTATAATGTTGCACAACAATCCTCATGCAGACAACAAACGGTTTTATAAATCACATTACATGCTAAGCGAATGGTACTCATCCAGTAAAGATAGAAAGACCATTCTTTACTCTCAGTGCTGCTAAACGTATTGCTTAGACAAGACACTGTTTCCCGTTAATTTGTTGGCCTTCCAAATGCAAAGTCAAATATATTTTAGCAACAAGTGTCTGTGAGTTATGAACAGCTTCATAATTAATCGCTTAAAATTTTTGTGCAATTGATTGCTTCATAATAATGATTAATTAATTGTTTTATTAGCAAAATGACAGACTGGTAATGGACTATATTTCCAAAGCATGACAGTACTTTTCTGTATGCTGTCGGGAGTTGTCAGTGTGTAGCGTTCAGAGTTGTATTGCAAATTGACCTCTAAATTTTAGTTTCTTGTAATCATCTTACCTCTAAATTTTTATCCTTTTATCCTTCTTTATGTATACTTGGAAATGGCTATTTTTCAGCTGCTAGCGAAGACAAGTTTTATTGATTAACGATTGTAAAAGTGATGTCAAAATATATAAAGGGATCCTTTGTCAGGTGAAAAGACAAAAGGAGCAACATATTGTGCTTACAAAAGAAACAAACAAAAAACTATTGATCATCTGACTCTTTCCAAAACTCGTTGATTTTTTGTAATCACAAATCCATTCAAAACCCAGCTAATGCCATTCTTAGTTTCTATGCGAGAAATATTACAAAGGCCCAATGTTGTACATTCGAGGCATAAATAAGTGGGATGCATCGAGTGTGAGCAGTAAACATCTAAACTTTAACAATGACAAGACTGCTGTGTTTCTTTTTAGTGCTTGGCTTGTTGGCCAGATCAAAGGCTATGGAGGGTTTAGAAGAAGGTAAGAACCTGACTATCATTTATATAAAAGATATAACTAAGCACAAGTGAGGAACAGACAAATCATAATATTGATGTGTTGCTATGGAGACGAACATAACTTATTCATATAGGTTAATTAGAAACAATTTTGTGGTTACTACGATAAGATATGCAAAAGTAAGTTTGTCCAGCCACAAAAGTAATCCACGAAGGCTGTTTTTATTAATTGATACATTGAGCAAAAGTAATCAATGTGTTAAAATAATGAGGAATAAAATGCTGTGAGTTCCTTGAACAAGTCTTAATGATAAACCTAGTTGTTAAAATTGACATAATGGAGTTTTAAATTATTGTCCTGTCAATGCAATCTAACTAATAGCAAAACAAACCACAAGGAGATGAATGAATAAGCGGATTCACAGTTTTTGTCTACAAGAATTACGAGGACTTTGCGGAGATAAACATAGAAGAGAAACTTAGAAACATAGAAATTAATGGAGAAATACATGAAAATATACAGCTTATTCTGTGCTATAAATCCATTTTATATTATTATAAATCGATTTTTCTCACATTCTAATAAAATCTTGATATCTTACCGATACGTTGTGAGAAGGAAAATCAATTTTTAATCAAACAGTTTGAGATCTATGCGCAGATTGTGAACCAGTTTGAGCAGGTTGTCTGAAACATCGGTATACAAAAAAACTCACTATTATTATTATTATTATTATTATTTAAAACAGAAATGTATTTTCTCCTATTTTTACCGTAAGCTGAGAACACAAACATAATTTACCAAATGAGAGTTCTTTCCTTAAGCATTATTATGTGTGTAAGGAAAGTTAGTATTATAAACAAGATTGCCAAGATGTCTGAATGGGACTAATTGTCCATGCTGCGATCGTATGTATGTTGGTATGTAAAACACATAAGCGGATTTTTCGTAACAGAAGTTTGTCATCTACACAAATAAACCTTGATGCTTTCTATTGTAGCAAACACTGAATAACAAACAGCCAATGTACTGTGCATATAAACGCTGTTTATTCAACACAATCACGTTTATCAAACATTGGAGCCCATTTTGCAGCTGTAAAGTTCTATGTATTAGTTTCAGTTGTAAGAAAGTAAATAATTCATGTTTGCACTGCAACATAAACGTTAATTATTTTCACATAGTAAATTGATACCTTGGTTTCCTTGATAATATTTTCACGTCTCTACCTGCTAAAGGTGAATGTTACATGCCTTTTTCATATAGTAACTTTGGCTAAATGAAGACCACAGAAAAAATAAAATATACAGCAAAAGAGATGAATGCATTAGATTTCAGTATCAGTATTAGTATTTGTTATATTATCTGGTAGTTTCTTCCACAGTGTATTGTTTGTCTAAAACGTTCCAGATTTAGAACGGAAACGTACAATTGTTTTCCTGAAAACATATAACTTTTAAGGGCTTAAGACTAGAATACCAAAACGATGATATAGCCAGTGCTGGTGTATTCAATGTCATAAAACGAGTTATTTCAAGGAAGCAACTTGCACTTTGCAAAGCTTTGAACATTAAACATTATTAGTGTGTTTTTTGTATTTTAATTTCTCGACTTTACGAGAAATTAAATACGAAGAGAATGGTCACAAGGGCAAAAATTTGACACATTTTAGTCATTCATAAGTGTCATCCATAGTGTCATACATAAATGTCATGCGTAAGTGTCATACGTGAGTGTCATATGTAAGTGTAATACGTAAGTGTCATACGTCGAGCTTGTGAGTTGGTATTACTAGAACACGTGTACTGTTTCGTACCCATACTTGGGTTTTTGGCCAAATTGAGGGCTTTAAACAATTTGGTAGAAAATTAGTATATTACTTTAATTTCTATTAATGAAATACGTCGTCGTCAATGACGTTGATTCCGAAAAGAAGATCCTTTCCCCACGTAGAAGCGCCCGGGTTTCTATTTGAATTTAAAATGGCCATAATTAAAAAATTATTACCTCCATTTGACCTCTTTATCTTAGTAATCCAGAGTTGTTATTCCCACTACGTACACAAAATTAATCTTTATGACTACACAAGCAAAACCCCATTCTTCTACCTCCTTCAGTCTGTACAAAGCAACCGCGAACTGATGCCTCTACTCCGAAGTATTACTCGAACCGTAGCTATATTTCTTCTTGGTCGGTGTAAAAATTAATTTTGTTTTTCTTGTTTAAAAAACAGTTTGAATTGCCAAAGCTACATTTCTTATATTTGGCTGCAGTTTCAAAAACGAAGTCCACCCCCGTTTCTAGTATAGTCTCAAAATGTCGAGTTTTGGCTTAGAAGTCCAGTGATTCTTTTCAAAACCCATGGTGATGATGTGTCACTTTGGAGAATAAAATTACTGCTTAATATAGTCAGTCATCGCGTTTTACGATGGTTATGATAAGAATCTGGTGCTTATTTTGTGGCCGGATCTACGAACATGATAATGGGTTTTCGCCACAATATTTTACGGAGTAAAGGTTTACAAGAGTGTTATCGGCAACTGAGATATAAACATAATCAGGTTTAGCAATGGCAGCGATAACATTTACAGAAATGTGATTTATTAGGTGGACTAAAAATAACCTAGCCTAGGAAATCGGAACGGGTATTTATTCTTTAATGCCATGTCTATTTAGTAAAAGAAATTCAGTATTTCTAACTCTAAGAAAAAAAGTCAGTTACAAACTGCCATGTGACTAATTGCTATAGTAAGATCACATTTAAGTATGTGTAAGGATATAACCGTAAAACGGGGCTTTCTTGTCCAGGTCTTTATAATTTTGCTTTTTTATGGTTTAATGTGCAAGGTATTTTTGTCCTTCTTCGAGATTTAGAAAAGGAAAGTATATTTTATTACAGTCAATAGATAATTTCAGGGAAATGTACAAGACGAGGCATACTAGCAATTTTCTCTCTTTTACTCCTGTATGTATATATATGTAGTGTATTATATTCCTGTAAATATATAATGTTAGGACCATAAGCTAACTGTCAGTGATAGGTTATAGTGGTGATACATTCTGTGTCATAAAATAGTTCGACAGACATTATAAGACGAGACATAGCAGCATTTCGTACTGATTTCTCTCTCTTTTATTGCTGTAAAATAACATAAAAATAATTTTGAATATGTCATATATTTATAAAGCATTTTGCATGTTTTTCATCACCCCTTGCTTAATGGTTATTTTAATCCATAAAAACAAGGAATTTTATTTATAAATCACACTATGTCTTTGCTTGTTTGGTTTTTCTAAAATTTATAGTGATCAATAATTCAACCGCTTAGTAAACAATTCATATATCAATGGCATTGAAATATTCTATCGCAATTTAAGACCACACATTGTTCAGCATCACACATTGTGGTGACATCTGTTGTTTCCAGCAGTACAGTAAAATAATTTATCGATTTTGACACGTTATTTTATCAGTTTATTCTACTGCAAAAAAAACAGAACATTCAGACTCAAATATCGAGCTTACTTTTATAGTAAATAAGTTGATTTCTGAGAGGACAGAGGCATTGCTAAGAGGACAAAGTTTGCCATACGCCGGGTGGAGGGGGAGGTTATTGGTCAAATGATAACTATAGAACTGTGGTGGGTTTTGCCTGCTTGTACGCGTGTTTGGAGATAACTGTGGTGATGGAAGATAAGCAGCCACTCCCATTCTTTATGTAAGATAGGGTATCCATATTAAAATCTATAAACAAAAGAAAATAGAGCGATTAATGCCGTCAGTTTAGTAATAATCTTATTGGTACATTTGCGTCTCTATTTAATATACTATTATCTAGAAACAATTTAATTGCTTTAAACTTAAAAAGAATTACAAAACGTCCAGATAGGAGCACTCTTGCTGGATTACTGAGAGACTGAATAGAATTAAAACTTGAAACATATAAAAAAGAGAATGAAAAGAGTTGTATTCACACCAAGCGTATATTTGTCGATTTTTTGTCGAAGTTTTTCCAAGTCATTCCACATCGGATGGGTTTCCTTTTAATTAATTTTTAAAATAGAATAAAAACATAAGAGATATAAACACCCTTTACTACAAAATCCACAAACATTTATTTACTGACGAATGGATAAGATTCTCAGAAAACACGACTCGCAATTGTCGTCACGGCATCACATTTTCCACAAAACACCCTGAAAATATCTGAAGCACAATTTTGCGAATGATCTCGAAATGACGTCGCCACATCAAGGACACGAATTGCCCAATAGGTGTTTTTATTTTTTACGGAGACTGAAAAGAACAATTAAACTCTAGTATAACCAACTTAGTGAGTGATTTCCAGCGTTGTCAAAGTCTCACATAGGTCAAATATTCAATATCATTCCGCATATTTTTATCACATGTATCAAACCGAGTCCTAATTTATAAACCATGAAAAACTTTTACCAAAACAACTGAAGAATGAACGGCTTCGACATCATGTATTGAAATTTAACACTGGAAAATATGAAAAAAAATCATATCTACAATCAGCTTTCTTTCTTTGACTTAATTTGTCAAGCTAAATGTATGATATATATATGACATGAAAATAAACTGTTTTATGATTCTATATATGATTCAATGTAATGGAATAGAAATAATATTTCAACAGGCTTTATGTTTAATTTTAGAATATTTTGCCCTAGTACAAGAATGTTTTCCTATCTTTCTCTTTAAGATTCATACGCCACTTCTCAATTTGGAATCAAAGCAGTGTTCACAAATATAAGTGCACAAAAACTAAATACAAAATACAATACAAAGTATGTGTTGGTGACTTAAATAGTAATATTTACCAGTCAGTATGGGTTATTATAATAGCTATTGAACAACGTAAACAAAAACCAAAAACACGAAAATGCAGTCTTGTTATTCCTTTTAGATCCATGCGACCCCTCTCCATGTGCATCAAATGCCTTGTGTGAAAACGTAGACGGGAATGCAGACTGTACTTGTGAGCCTGGCTATATCGGTGACGGCACAACTACGTGCACAGTTATAGGTAGAAATGTTTTAAAGAAAACATGTATTGCGATATCTGTATCACAAAGTCAGTTTAATATAGAGACACAACTACATCTATTCATGTGCCTCACCCTGCTCATCCCAGTTTGCTTTGGGTTGAGATTGCTTTTTCCACAACAGCATTTATCGCTTGAGTTCACTAAGTCACGTTAAATCACTTGACATACATTAATTGTTTGCTCTCTTTAATTTCTAAAGGAAAACGCCAACAAAATTTAATAAACGTGAATTTTTGCACTCTTAAATTTTAAATTTTAGATCCATGCGACCCCTCTCCATGTGCAACCAATGCTCTATGTGAAAACGTAGACGGAAATGCAAACTGCACATGTGAGCCAGGCTATATCGGTGACGGTTTGGTGATGTGCACACTTGAAGGTAAAGTGCGTTTTTGCGAAATATTTCTTGTTCCTTTTTCTAGATGGTGTATATCATTCAAATTAAAGAGGATTTTGTAGGCTATTGTTGACAAGTTCATAATATTTAGACTTTATTTCAGTTAAAAAACAAGTCTTTCCAATTCAATATCAAAACGTTTCACTTGTGAAATATGATTAATTTTGGATTGTGTTTCGAAGTTCAATGTCTCTAAATCAGATTGTATATTCCTCGAATGCATGCATTTTTAAAATAACATTATAACAGTATCAATATATTTTTAACAAAATATACAAATATTTCTTAGGCGTGTTTCCTTATGACACCCTTTTCATGTTTGAAGGCAAACGCTAAAACAGTTTTGAGTTCCGATAGCATTTAGGGTTGTGTATTAATGACGCGGACAAACGTCCATACAGGTGAATAGCGTATAAAATGGTCCGCTATTGAGATATCTGTATCACAAAGTCAGTTTATTATAGCCACACAACTACATCTATTTATTTGCATAACCCTGCTTATCCCAGTTTGTTTTGGGTTGAGATTGTTTTTTTTTCTTCCACAACAGCATTCTTCGCTTGGTTTAACTGAGTTACGTTTAATCATTTTTCATATATTGTTTGTTTGCTCTCTTTAATTTCTAAAGGAAAGCACCACAAAATTAAATATACTTGAATTTTTACATTCGTGGCTTTTATATTTTAGATCCATGCGACCCCTCTCCATGTGCAACCAATGCTCTGTGTGAAAACGTAGACGGAAATGCAGACTGCACGTGTGAGCCAGGCTATATCGGTGACGGTTCGGTGATGTGCACACTTGAAGGTAAAGTGCGTTTTTGCGGAATATTTCTTGTTCCTTTTTCTAGCTGGTCTATATTATTCAAATTAATGAGGATGTTGTAGACTATTATTGACAAGGTCATAATATTTAGACCTTACTTCAGTCAAACAACAAGTCCTTGCCATTGAATACCAAAACGTTCCACTTGTAGAATATGAATAATTTTGGATTGAGTTTCGAGGTTCAATGAGTCTAAATCAGATTGAATATGCCTCGAATGCATTCATTTTAAAGATTAAACTAAACAACATCAATGTATTTTTTAAATATACAACCATTTCTTAGGAATGTTTAATTATGACACCCTTTTCATGTTTGAAGACAAAAGTTAACACGGTTTTGAATTCCGGTAGCATTTAACTGTGTGTATTAATCACGTAGATAAAGTCCATGATTGTGATGAAATACGCATGACAATGTCCATTATTGATGTATTTGTATCACATAGGCAGTTTATGATAGGCACACAGCTGCATCTGCTTTTGTGCATAATTCTCCCCATCCCAGTTTGTTTTGTGTCTAGATTGTTTGTTTCTTCCAAAACAGCATTCATCGCTTGATATTAATTGTTTGCTATCTTTAATTTCGAAAGGAATGCGCCAACAAAAATTAAATATACTTCTTTTCCATTCGTGATTTTTATATTTTAGATCCATGTGATCCCTCTCCATGTTCAACCAATGCTCTATGTGAAAATGTAGACGGAACTGCATACTGCACATGTGAGCCAGGCTATATCGGTGACGGCTTGACGTGCACACTTGAAGGTAAAGAATCTTTCTGCGGAATATTTCTTGTTCCTTTTTCTATTTTTTGTATATCAATCAAATTAATGAGAATTTCTTAAGCTCTTGTTGAAAAGTTCATAATATTTAGGCTTTATTTCAGTAAAACAACAAGTCTTTATCATTTAATATCAAAACGTTTGACTTGTGAAATATGATTAAATTTTTATTGTGTTTAGCAGTTCAATGTCTCTAAATCAGATTGTATATTCCTCGAATGCATTCATTTTAAAGATAAAATTAAACACTATCAATATATTTTAAAAAAATATACAAATATTTCTTAGGCGTGTTTCCTTATGTCACCCGTTTTGTTTCTTCCACAACAGCATTCATCGCTTGGTTTCACTGAGTTACGTTGAATCGTTTGACATATATTTATTGGTTGATCTCTTTAATTTCCAAACGAAAGCACCAACAAAATTAAATATACTTCAATTTTTACATTCGTGACTTTTATATTTTAGATCCATGCGACCCCTCTCCATGTGCAACCAATGCTCTATGTGAAAACGTAGACGGAAACGCAGACTGCACATGTGAGCCAGGCTATATCGGTGACGGTTTGATGATGTGCACACTTGAAGGTAAAGTGCGTTTTTGCGGAATATTTCTTGTTCCTTTTTCTAGTTGGTCTATATTATTCAAATTAATGAGGATGTTGTAGACTATTATTGACAAGGTCATAATATTTAGACCTTATTTCAGTCAAACAACAAGTCTTTGCCATTGAATACCAAAACGTATGACTTGTAGAATATGAATAATTTTGGATTGTGTTTCGAATTTCAATGAGTCTAACTCAGATTGAATATGCCTCGAATGCATTCATTTTAAAGATAAAACTATAACAGCATCAGTATATTTTTAAATATACAAACATTTCTTAGGAATGTTTCCTTATGACACCCTTTTTATGTTTGAAGGCAAAAGTTAACACGGTTTTGAATTCCGGTAGCATTTAGCGTTGTGTATTAATCACGTAGATAAAGTCCATGCATTGTGCTAAACTACGCATGAAATTGTTCATTATTTATGTATTTGTATCACATAGGCAGTTTATGATAGGCACAAAACTGCATCTGCTTTTGTGCATAATTCTCCCCATCCCAGTTTGTTTTGTGTGGAGAGTGTTTTTTTGTTTCTTCCACAACAGCATTCATCGCTTGATATTAATTGTTTGCTCTCTTTAATATCGAAACGAATCCGCCAACAAAAACTAAATATACTTCTTTTGCATTCGTGATTTTTATATTTTAGATCCATGTGATCCCTCTCCATGTTCAACCAATGCTCTATGTGAAAACGTAGACGGAACTGCATACTGCACATGTGAGCCAGGCTATATCGGCGACGGCTTGACGTGCACACTTGAAGGTAAAGAATTTTCTGGAATATTTTAAGGAATATTTCTTGTTCCTTTTTCTATTTTGTGTATATCAATCAAATTAAGAGGATTTCTTAGGCTATTGTTGACAAGGTCATAATATTTAGCCTTTATTTCAGTTAAACAACAAGTCTTTCCCATTCAATATCAAAACGTTTCACTTGTGAAATATGATTAATTTTGGATTGTGTTTCGAAGTTCAATTTCTTTCAATCAGATTGTATATTCCTCGAATGCATTCATTTTAAAGATAAAATTAAACACTATCAATATATTTTTTAAAAATATACAAATATTTCTTAGGCGTGTTTCCTTATGTCCCCCTTTTTGTTTCTTCCACAACAGCATTCATCGCTTGGTTTCACTGATTTACGTTTAATCATTTGACATATATTTATTGTTTGCTCTCTTTAATTTCTTAACGAAAGCACCAACAAAATTAAATATACTTCAATTTTTACATTCGTGACTTTTATATTTTAGATCCATGCGACCCCTCTCCATGTGCAACCAATGCTCTATGTGAAAACGTAGACGGAAATGCAGACTGCACATGTGAGCCAGGCTATATCGGTGACGGTTTGGTGATGTGCACACTTGAAGGTAAAGTGCGTTTTTGCGGAATATTTCTTGTTCCTTTTTCTAGTTGGTCAATATTATTCAAATTAATGAGGATGTTGTAGACTATTATTGACAAGGTCATAATATTTAGACCTTATTTCAGTCAAACAACAAGTCTTTGCCATTGAATACCAAAACGTACGACTTGTAGAATATGAATAATTTTGGATTGTGTTTCGAATTTCAATGAGTCTAACTCAGATTGAATATGCCTCGAATGCATTCATTTTAAAGATAAAACTATAACAGCATCAGTATATTTTTAAATATACAAACATTTCTTAGGAATGTTTCCTTATGACACCCTTTTTATGTTTGAAGGCAAAAGTTAACACGGTTTTGAATTCCGGTAGCATTTAGCGTTGTGTATTAATCACGTAGATAAAGTCCATGCATTGTGCTAAACTACGCATGAAATTGTCCATTATTTATGTATTTGTATCACATAGGCAGTTTATGATAGGCACACAACTGCATCAGCTTTTGTGCATAATTCTCAGCATCCCAGTTTGTTTTGTATGGAGAGTGTTTTTTTGTTTCTTCCACAACAGCATTCATCGCTTGATATTATTTGTTTGCTCTCTTTAATATCGAAAGGAATGCGCCGACAAAAACTAAATATACTTCTTTTGCATTCGTGATTTTTATATTTTAGATCCATGTGATCCCTCTCCATGTTCAACCAATGCTCTATGTGAAAACGTAGACGGAACTGCATACTGCACATGTGAGCCAGGCTATATCGGTGACGGCTTGACGTGCACACTTGAAGGTAAAGAATCTTTCTGCGGAATATTTCTTGTTCCTTTTTCTATTTTGTGTATATCAATCAAATTAAAGAGAATTTCTTAAGCTCTTGTTGAAAAGTTCATAATATTTAGCCTTTATTTTAGTAAAACAGCAAGTCTTTCCCATTAAATATCAAAGCGTTTGACTTGTGAAATATGATTAATTTTTGATTGTGTTTAGAAGTTCAATGTCTCTAAATCAGATTGTATATTCCTCGAATGCATTCATTTTAAAGATAAAATTAAACACTATCAATATATTTTTTAAAAATATACAAATATTTCTTAGGCGTGTTTCCTTATGTCCCCCTTTTTGTTTCTTCCACAACAGCATTCATCGCTTGGTTTCACTGATTTACGTTGAATCATTTGACATATATTTATTGTTTGCTCTCTTTAATTTCTTAACGAAAGCACCAACAAAATTAAATATACTTCAATTTTTACATTCGTGACTTTTATATTTTAGATCCATGTGATCCCTCTCCATGTTCAACCAATGCTCTATGTGAAAACGTAGACGGAACTGCATACTGCACATGTGAGCCAGGCTATATCGGTGACGGATTGATGTGCACAATTGAAGGTAAAGAACCTTGTTGCAGAATATTTCTTGTTCCTTTTTTCTATTTTGTGTATATCAATCAAATTAAAGAGGATTTTGTAGACTATTGTTGTCCAAGTTCTAATATTTAGCCTTTAATTCAGTTAAGCAACAAGTCTTTCCCATTCAATATCAAAACGTTCGACTTGTGAAATATGAATAATTTTGGATTGTGTTTCGAAGTTCAATGTCTCTAAATCAGATTGTATATTCCTCGAATGCATTCATTTTAAAGATAAAATTATAACAGTATCCATATATTTTAACAAAATATATAAATATTTCTTAGGCGTGTTTCCTTATGACACCCTTTTCGTGTTTGAAGGCAAAGGTTAAAAGAGTTTTGAGTTCCGAAAGCATTTAGGGTTGTGTATTAATGATGCGGACAAACGTCCATACAGGTGAATAGCGTATAAAATGGTCCAGTATTGAAATATCTCTAAAGTCAGTTTATTATAGCCACACAACGACATCTATTTATGTGCATAACTCTACTCATCCCAGTTTGTTTTAGGTTGAGACTGTTTTTTTCTTCCACAACAGCATTCATCGCCTGGTTTCACTGATTTACGTTTAATCATTTGGCATACATTAATTGTTTGCTCTCTTTAATTTCTAAACGAAAGCACCAACAAAATTAAATATACTTGAATTTTTACATTCGTGACTTTTATATTTTAGATCCATGCGACCCCTCTCCCTGTGCAACCAATGCTCTATGTGAAAACGTAGACGGAAATGCAGACTGCACATGTGAGCCAGGCTATATCGGTGACGGTTTGGTGATGTGCACTCTTAAAGGTAAAGTGCGTTTTTTGCAGAATATTTCTTGTTCCTTTTTCTAGTTCGTGTATATCATTCGAATTAATGAGGATGTTGTAGACTATTATTGACAAGATCCTAATATTTAGACCTTATTTCAGTCAAACAACAACTGTTTGCCATTCAATACCAAAACGTACGACTTATGAATATGAATAATTTTGGATTGTGTTTCGTATTTCAATTAGTCTAAATCAGATTGCATATGCCTCGAATGCATTCATTTTAAAGATAAAACTATAACAGCATCAGTATATTTTTAAATATACAAACATTTCTTAGGAATGTTTCCTTATGACACCCTTTTAATGTTTGAAGTCAAAAGTTAACACAGTTTTGAATTCCGGTAGCATTTAGCGTTGTGTATTAATCACGTAGATAAAGTCCATGCATTGTGCTAAACTACGCATGAAATTGTCCATTATTTATGTATTTGTATCACATAGGCAGTTTATGATAGGCACACAACTGCATCTGCTTTTGTGCATAATTCTCCCCATCCCAGTTTGTTTTGTGTGGAGAGTGTCTTTTTGTTTCTTCCACAACAGCATTCATCGCTTGATATTAATTGTTTGCTCTCTTTAATATCGAAACGAAAGCGCCAACAAAAAATAAATATACTTCTTTTGCATTCGTGATTTTTATATTTTAGATCCATGTGATCCCTCTCCATGTTCAACCAATGCTCTATGTGAAAACGTAGACGGAACTGCATACTGCACATGTGAGCCAGGCTATATCGGTGACGGATTGATGTGCACAATTGAAGGTAAAGAACCTTGTTGCAGAATATTTCTTGTTCCTTTTTTCTATTTTGTGTATATCAATCAAATTAAAGAGGATTTTGTAGACTATTGTTGTCAAAGTCCTAATATTTAGCCTTTAATTCAGTTAAGCAACAAGTCTTTCCCATTCAATATCAAAACGTTCGACTTGTGAAATATGAATAATTTTGGATTGTGTTTCGAAGTTCAATGTCTCTAAATCAGATTGTATATTCCTCGAATGCATTCATTTAAAAGATAAAGTTATAACAGTATCCATATATTTTAACAAAATATATAAATATTTCTTAGGCGTGTTTCCTTATGACACCCTTTTCGTGTTTGAAGGCAAAGGTTAAAAGAGTTTTGAGTTCCGAAAGCATTTAGGGTTGTGTATTAATGATGCGGACAAACGTCCATACAGGTGAATAGCGTATAAAATGGTCCAGTATTGAAATATCTCTAAAGTCAGTTTATTATAGCCACACAACGACATCTATTTATGTGCATAACTCTACTCATCCCAGTTTGTTTTAGGTTGAGACTGTTTTTTTCTTCCACAACAGCATTCATCGCCTGGTTTCACTGATTTACGTTTAATCATTTGGCATACATTAATTGTTTGCTCTCTTTAATTTCTAAACGAAAGCACCAACAAAATTAAATATACTTGAATTTTTACATTCGTGACTTTTATATTTTAGATCCATGCGACCCCTCTCCCTGTGCAACCAATGCTCTATGTGAAAACGTAGACGGAAATGCAGACTGCACATGTGAGCCAGGCTATATCGGTGACGGTTTGGTGATGTGCACTCTTAAAGGTAAAGTGCGTTTTTTGCAGAATATTTCTTGTTCCTTTTTCTAGTTCGTGTATATCATTCGAATTAATGAGGATGTTGTAGACTATTATTGACAAGATCCTAATATTTAGACCTTATTTCAGTCAAACAACAACTGTTTGCCATTCAATACCAAAACGTACGACTTATGAATATGAATAATTTTGGATTGTGTTTCGTATTTCAATTAGTCTAAATCAGATTGCATATGCCTCGAATGCATTCATTTTAAAGATAAAAATATAACAGTATCAATATATTTTTTAAATATACACACATTTCTTAGGAATGTTTCCTTATGACACCCTTTTCATGTTTGAAGGCAAAAGTTAACACGGTTTTGAGTTTCGGTAGCATTTACCGTTGTGTATTAATCACGTAGATACAATTCATGCATTGTGATGAAGTACGCATGAAATTGTCCATTATTGATGTATTTGTATCACATAGGCAGTTTATGATAGGCACACAACTGCATCTGCTTTTGTGCATAATTCTCAGCATCCCAGTTTGTTTTGTGTGGAGAATATTTTTGTTTCTTTCACAACGGCATTCATCGCTTCATATTAATTGTTTGCTCTCTTTAATTTCGAAACGAATGCGCCAACAAAAATTCAATATACTTCTTTTGCATTCGAGATATTTATATTTTAGATCCATGCGATCCCTCTCCTTGTTCAACCAATGCTCTATGTGAAAACGTAGACGGAACTGCTTACTGCACTTGTGAGCCAGGCTATATCGGTGACGGATTGATGTGCACACTTGAAGGTAAAGAATCGTTCTGTGGAATATTTGTTGTTCCTTTTTCTATTTTGTGTATATCAATCAAATTAAAGAGGATTTTGTAGACTATTGTTGACAAGGTAATAATATTTATCCTTTATTTCAGTTAAACAACAAGTCTTTCCCAGTCAATATCAAAACGTTCGACTTGTGAAATATGAATAATTTTGGATTGTGTTTCGAAGTTTATTGTCTCTAAATCAGATTGTATATTCCTCGAATGCAATCATTTTAAAGATAAAATTATAACAGTATCAATATATTTTAAAAAAATATACAAATATTTCTTAGGCGTGTTTACTTATGACACCCTTTTCGTGTTTGAAGGCAAACATTAAAACAGTTTTGAGTTCCGTTAGCATTTAGGGTTGTGTATTAATGATGCGGACAAACGTCCAGACAGGTGAATAGCGTATAAAATGGTCCAGTATTGAAATATCTGTAAAGTCAGTTTATTATAGCCACATAACTACATCTATTTATGTGCATAACCCTACTCATCCCAGTTTGTTTTGGGTTGAGACTTCTTTTTCTTCCACAACAGCATTCATCGCTTGGTTTCACTGATTTACGTTTAATCATTTGGCATATATTAATTGTTTGCTCTCTTTAATTTCTAAACGAAAGCACCAACAAAATTAAATATACTTCAATTTTTACATTCGTGACTTTTATATTTTAGATCCATGCGACCCCTCTCCATGTGCAACCAATGCTCTATGTGAAAACGTAGACGGAAATGCAGACTGCACATGTGAGCCAGGCTATATCGGTGACGGTCTGGTGATGTGCACACTTGAAGGTAAAGTGCGTTTTTGCAGAATATTTCTTGTTCATCTTTCTAGTTGGTGTATATCATTCGAATTAATGAGGATGTTGTAGACTATTATTGACAAGGTCCTAATATTTAGACCTTATTTCAGTCAAACAACAAGTCTTTGCCATTGAATACCAAAACGTACGACTTGTAGAATATGAATAATTTTGGATTGTGTTTCGAATTTCAATTAGTCTAAATCAGATTGCATATGCCTCGAATGCATTCATTTTAAAGATAAAAATATAACAGTATCAATATATTTTTTAAATATACACACATTTCTTAGGAATGTTTCCTTATGACACCCTTTTCATGTCTGAAGGCAAAATTTGACACGGTTTTGAGTTCCGGTAGCTTTTAGCGTTGTGTATTAATTACGTAGATAAAGTCCATGCATTTTGATGAACTACGCATGAAATTGTCCATTATTGATGTATTTGTATCACATAGGCAGTTTATGATAGGCACACAACTGCATCTGCTTTTGTGCATTATTCTCAGCATCCCAGTTTGTTTTGTGTGGAGAATGTTTTTTTCTCTATTTCACAACGGCATTCATCGCTTGATATTTATTGTTTGCTCTCTTTAATTTCGAAACGAATGCGCCAACAAAAATTCAATAAACTTCTTTTGCATTCGAGATTTTTATATTTTAGATCCATGCGATCCCTCTCCATGTTCAACCAATGCTCTTTGTGGAAACGTAGACGGAACTGCGTACTGTACATGTGAGCCAGGCTATATCGGTGACGGCTTCATGTGCACACTTGAAGGTAAAGAATCTTTCTGCGGAATATTTCTTGTTCCTTTTTCTATTTTGTGTATATGAATCAAATTAAAGACGATTCTGTAGACTATTGTTGACAAGGCCATTATATTTAGACCTTATTTCATTCAAACAACAAGTCTTTGCCATTGAATACGAAAACGCACGAGTTGTAGAATATGAATAATTTTGGATTGTGTTTCGAAGTTCAATGTGTCTAAATCAGATTGCATATTCCTCGGATGCATTCATTTAAAAGATAAAGCTATGAGTATCACAATACTTTTTAAATATACGAATATTTCTTAGTGGTGTTTCCTTATGACAGCCTTTTCATGTCTGAAGGGAAAAGTTAAAACAGTTTTGAGTTCCGGTAGCATTTGGTGTTGTTTATTAATCACGAGGACAAACGTCCATACAGTGTGATGAATAACGTATGAAATGGTCCAGTATTGAGATATCTGTATAACAAAGACAGTTTATTATAGCCACACAACTGCATCTATATATGTGTATAACCCTGTTTAACCCAGTTTACTTTGTGTTTTTTCTTTCACAATAGCCTATATCGCTTGCTTTCACTAAGTCACGTTAAATCACTTGACATATATTAATTGTTTGCTGTCTTTAATTTCTAATCAAAAGCTCCAACAAAATTAAATTTCCTTGAATTGTTGTTGTTTCTACGTTTCCATCGTAAAACGTTTGCTAGATCACATACGATGACTGTAATATTTATTTTATGCTGCAAGCAGTTTTAATAGGAGTGTATTTCTTCAATGCTAACAAATATTTAAATAAACATTAGAGATCATATTATAATGCTGTATACGATGTAATAATGGCGACCTTAGTTTCTTAAGAGACAACGTCAACAAAATGAAATATATGTAAACAAATAAATTCGTGATTTTTATATTTTAGATCCATGCGACCCCTCTCCATGTGCACCCAATTCTTTGTGCGAAAATGTAGATGGAAATGTAGGCTGTACTTGTTTGCCTGGCTTCACCGGTGACGGCATGACCATGTGCAAAGCTGTGGGTAAGACTTTGTTTTCAGTTGAGAATCTCTTGATCTGTTTTTTCACCACATCGATCAAATCAAAGAGAATTGTGTTAGACAGTTTTCGACAATACAACAGAATTGTAATCGAATGCTATTAAATCACCAATCTGTAATTTCTGAAAATTCAATCATAATTATACACAATCTAGTGCCTTACGATTGTTTAAGTCCTAAGCTATATGTTAATCAATTGATATTAATTGAGCATATTTATTAGTTAGGAGAGTTGATGGTAAGCTCTGTTGCTTGGGGTGATCGGCCGGCACTACATCGGTCCCGGTTTGAATGAGGCTTGGAGTGGGAAAAGGGATTACTTAGCTAAGCGAATGCAGTGGATTCGAGCCCATACTACGAAATCCAAAATTCACCTTAAGTCTCTGAATCACTAAGTGTCTCGTCCTTTCAAACGTTTACTAATTGAGTGAATTCTAGTTCAGTTGGTCAGAGTCTTTTTTCCAGTAATGATATTGTCCCTGAATCGAATCCAGACATGGACGGAATAGCAGATAGTTGACCCTTCGCTCTGATTGCCTCATCTAGGCAAATGCTATAGATCATATCATTCTATCAATAATTTGCATATTATCACCCATATAGTCTTTTGATCATGTATTTTAATATGAAAATAAATACACTTTATTGATTGTTTCAACAGATCCATGCAATCCTTCTCCTTATTGTACCAATGTAAAATGCGGAAATGTAGAGAGAAGACCATTTTGCTCCCGTAAATCTGGTTACAGTGGCCTCCTCTTAACCCTCTCTGATTAAACAAGAGTATATAAATCAGAAAAATCAATATATATTCACCGGTTAATAAACTCTACTTCTTTTTTCTAGTAGCCTCAGTATTTTCATTAAATCTTTTGCTTGAGTTTGAAATTTCCCTTTTCTTTTCAAGAAAACAAAATCAGAAGGTCCATATCTTTGAAAATAATTTTATGTTCTGATGTTGTGTTTTTTCCTGCAACAAATATAAACAATTGTTGCATTTCTTTATATGATTCAGTACTGACAACGATTTCCCAATTTTGTCAAAGTCAGTATAATCACAATGTTATGTTGTGAGAGCGGTGTACAAATACCCCGTCGTTATTTTCTCAAACAGATCCATGCAGTGGGTTTCAATGCGGTGTGAATGCTAGGTGTAAAACAGTCCTCAACACACCAATCTGTAGGTGCAAACGTGGACACATTGGCAATCCTTACGTAAAATGTGAAGGTATGCTGTCGAAAAATAATAATAATAATAATAATAATAATAAAACAATAATAATAATTGACTTAAGATTGTTTTAACATTATAATTGTTGTAATTTTAATGCACAACAAAATGATACAGTACATTCATTTCTTTTTAAATGTAACAAGATAAGCTAAACAATCTTATTTTCTTCACTCTTTTAGTAAAAAACAACAGAACAATAATTACAGTTCTTATAGCTAGCCCCTTATTTGCAAAATGTGAAACCTGTTTACGAGTTCTTCTCTTTTTGTCTGTGTAGTGATGTAAAACAACTATGGAAACACGTAAAGTGAAAACGTGGATATGATTTAAGCATAATGATTTTTCAATGTTGACCATATTTATGTAGCACATATTTGTAATCAAAAGACCAGTACAGTAATGTCATGTAGCAAAGCATACATTGATATTTTTGAGTAAGCATAAAGACATTTCTATTGTTGAGCAGCTGTAAAACGTGAAGTAAAGGTCAACATTTTCTTACTGTCACTAATATTATATATTGACTTAAAGTAAGTCAATATTTGCTTAAGGTGGTGTGATCGAAATTTAAAACTTACCATTATATATTCTGTATATTTGCTAAAATGATCCGATCAATATGTGAGACGTTGCATTATTCATGTTTTGTAGATCTGCTTAAAGTGGTGGGATTGAGATATAAGACGGACAATTACGTGTTCTGTAGATCCGTTACAGTGGTCGGATTGAGTTATAAGACTTACCATTATATGTGCTGTAGATCTGCTTACAGTGGTTGGCTTGAGCTAAAAGACGTACCATTACGTGTTCTGTAGATCTGTTACAGTGGTGGGATTGAGCCATACGACTTACCATTATATGTGCTGTAGATCTGCTTACAGTGGTGGGACTGAGCTACAAGACGTACCATTACATGTTCTGTAGATCTGTTACAGTAGTGGGATTGAACTACAAGACTTGACTTTATATGTGCTGTAGATCCATGCAGTGGGTTTCCATGTGGAATGAGAGCTACATGTAGGAGCATAGGAGGCGCACCAAGATGTCTCTGTCCACCTGGTCACATTGGAAACCCGTTCGTCAGGTGCCATGGTTAGAGTCAAAATGTTTCTTTGTTTTGTCTTTGTTGCTAATTTTTATATGTCGAATTATGTACAGCAATTTAAAAAGCAAATTGATTAATTAATTCTGTATCACTCTGCTGACATGTTCCATATCTAGAGGACTCATTGCTTAATTCTTTCTCTGCTATGTTTTAATTTTAAGTGCTAGAAATTGTGCGCTTACTGATATACAGATTAGTTTGGTTATAAATTTTGGTGCATTTCTTAAACTACGTCTTTACTTACCTTTATTTCATTTTAAGGAGAATTAGATTCAACAGCCTGTTCAGGAACAAAACCCAGGTCATTGTTAATCAAAGGCATATCGCCATGTACAATCACATCAAATTTTCTACTTTTTTGGCATGCAGATCCATGTATGTCTAATCCGTGTGGAATCAACGCTTATTGTAAAACTGAACGAGGAAGACCGGTTTGTGCCTGTAAACCGGGTTACCTTGGTGACCCTCTCAGCGCCTGTGAAGGTTTGCATGAGAATATCTCGGATTTAATTTGATAAATATATGCATTGTGTTAATTTGATCATACTGCTCAACTTTGACGTGAAACAAGGTAATTGTTGTCCAGTCTTGCAGAATAAATGGCTTCTGTAATTAAACAAATAATTTCGCTCTTTTGATTTCTATAAAGGGACGCAAAAATAAACACAAATGTTAGAATAGCTTTAAATTTTAAATGCTTAATTACAACAAAAATGGAGTAGATAGATAGCCCCTAAGTTCTTATTGACGACTTTTATCGTCTCCTATATATAATTACGGATATCGTCAATTTTTACGATTACAGTCTACTTTTTAAGATTTTTATAATTTTTATCATGTCCCGCATGTAATTATCTGATGTTTACGATGACGGTCCGATTTTACGATTATTGTTCAATTTACGACAATCATCTGGTTTTAAGATTATTGCTTTCTGTACGATTATCGCTTCATGTTAACGATTACTACCTGTTTCATACGATTATCCTCTGCTGCAATCAAGAATCGTCTGTTTTTTAGATTATTGACTGGTTGTTTACGATTGTCATCAGAGGTTTTCGATTACTATTTTCTGTGCATGATTATCGCCTACTTTTCGATGAGCATCAGCTATACTCAATTAACACCTACTTTTTCCTATTATCTGCTCTTTTACGATCGTTACCTTTTGCTATTATTACCTTCTTTATGCAATTTTGTTCTGCAGATCCATGTAATATATTACGCTGTGGAATCAATGCTGAATGTCAGCTTCTAAGAGGAAGACCGTTTTGTCTGTGCAATCCTGGTTTCTTTGGTGATCCCTTTGTAATATGTGAAGGTAAACAACAAACGAGAAACAGTGTATCCCCGGGAGTTGATTGGGGAGTCCCAAACTTTCTTTGGCTACCCAATTCTGGTATCTGAAGGTTAAGGGTTAAGGGTTAACGTATTCTTTTTACTATGCCTAGCAAAATAAAGCAAGAAATGTTGAATATTGCATAGTATAAATAAATATAAAACAGACAAATATGTTCATGCTGGAATATATGAACAAATCTGGTAGTTCTGTGTAGCAAGGATTGGCATTTATGACGTAGAATTTTCAATGGCCTCTAAATGTTTAGCAAATTTAATTAGCAAAAGTTTGTAAATTCAGTAAGAAATTAGACAACCATATTGATTCGAATAAGCTCTTTAATGGTATCTTCTAATCAACTAATAATGATAATTTGATACGGCAAGATGCATGTAAATGTAACAAGTGTGGAACACTGACAGAATTAGAGACATAGAAAAGACGGATAAAATTTATCTTAAATATACAGTTTTTGTACATTTTACACTGTGCTTTTAATGCCGTTCTTATGTTAAACGTCTATTCTTTTCTTTCATCATTTTTCACCTTTCCTTAAATGTGCCATTATTTATAGTTTCTTTTACCAGCCCTCTAACATATAGCTCATAAATGATTCGTGTCTTGTGAAAGACATAAACATCACAAGAAACAAACAACCTACAAATTGATACTGTATGATAGTTCCAAAGAGCATCCTACATAATATGTTTCAAGCAATTATCAGCCTTCGTTGTAATTGCAGGAGATGCAGCGGAAGAGCTGGGATTGGATTTTAATTAAATAAATAGCCAGTTCAACTGTTTCTGTTATCGAGTCAGAAGGAAAAGAAACATTTGTGAATTTACTACAGAAATGAACCAACCGTATTGCTCCTATTTCGTGTATTCTTCGTCTCAGTTGTGTAACTTTACAATACGATGCATGAAATGTTGACTGTAATTGACGTATTGCCGCTTGGAAGATAAAGCAAAGTCCTTTCCAATTAAAAGTAAATTAGTTTTAAATTAGTAACCTAATATCGTTTTGGCATCAATTTATATCGTGGGCTGTAAACTGATTAAAAATTCTAGATTTAGTTGCAAATTGAGCATCATGGTCAACAGAAGATGGTGTCACAGAACTGATTAAAGGAAAAATAAAAAAATTAAATATACTGACGTATAGAAAATATCGTAAATTACCAAACCTCATAATAAGTCAGACAGATCTCTATTAACACAAAGTTACTCATGCTTTAGAGTTCATTTGCTATTAGTTGAGCTATTTTAAATGCTCACGTTATATTTCAGCTATTATAGGTTCACGTGTTTTCAATTCACATAATTTAAAACAAATCACATGTGTTGTGGTCAAGTGTTTAAGGTTCACGTGCTTAAGTGTCACGTTCTTAAAAACCACCTACTTTAGATTCACGTGTTTGTGTGGCTGACGTGTTTTTGCTTAGGTGTTTTAAATTGATGGGTTTTATGTTCATAAGTTTCAGATTCACATGCTTTGGATTCTCCTGCTGTATATTTACATTTTGTAGATTAATATGGTTGTGTTTATTATGGCTTAAGTTCATCCTCGTTAATCGGTTTGACATACTTACCTTCATACCTTAAATGATTGCTTATTTTGATTGATTTCTTGTTATTTCAGATAAAAAGGAAACAACGAATTTTTCACAACAAGCATGTGTCGAAAACAGTCTAAATTTTCTTCCTAAAAGTATTAAAACTGCTGGGGTATCTTGCTTTTGGATCTGTACTCTGTTACTCTTTCAACCCTGTATCTGCTGTTTCTCCACTACGAAAAATTAGAATATAAGCATATTGTCTATTGTACATATTGAATACAAATGGAAATCATAACCCCACCCCTCACCCCCAACAATACCTAGACTGTCTAAAGAAAAAATGTTTGACTGTCCAGTTTGGGTTTCAAGTAAAGTTTAACCTCTATTTTTATTGTTAAGCGGCCTTCCCCCATCCCATAGTCTTATTCAATACTCCATGCTTCCTACAAAAGGCTATAGGTTATTACACAATTACACTCCGCGTTTGGATAAAGAAAGGGAGGAGTTTTATTTCAGTTTTAATGTTGCATTCCGCTTTCAGAGGTAGTTTTTTAAAGTTAGCGACACGCATGGTGACCTTTTGGTACGAGGGTATTCTCAGGTTCTACTGTATCTTTCAACAAAGTAAATAACTAACTATGTGCAAACAGCTGTAGTAATAGGCTGTGTGCATCGCTATAGGGTATTCTATCAAATTATACTACCAGGTACATGCAAACATGTTTTTCAAAACAATGTTAAATGTGATCACAGTTACAAACTGCACCTGCGGGTTCATTCCAGAATTAACAAAACTATAGTTACAGGAGCTTAAACTAACAACTTTGCCCCATGTTGTAAATCATCTAATACTTCGCTATTACGAGACGCACTACGTCATTGGCTTTCGTCATGGACTTGAACAGTAGAAGATACTATTTGTGGCGTTCATTCGTTGTAAGCGGGTTACCTTATTTATTATTATATTGATACACTCAATACGACAACAAAGCAATTATACTTTACAAGGAATATTAACTGCGTAATGACGTTAATGGAGAACCAATGTCGTGATTAATCAATATCAGCACTTTCCTTTCTATGCTTTCAACAATCGAATACTTTCTTGAGGTATTGTCTCCTTTCTCGTCACTGTATTAATATTTCAATTTGCAGTTCATACTTTGTATTGAGAATACAAATCTGTATTGTCCCGTTAAATTAACAATGCTATTCAAAGCAATTCATTTCATGCACATATACTCACTGTCAAAGTATGTGGTCTTTGTGAGTTATACATTAAAGGTGCAGCATCTGTATAAGATGCACAAAATACATACCATAGATCAACACCTTTTTCACAAATGTCGTCTTTGTTCTGAGCTTAGATTTCATTGGTTTCTACCTCCAATTTGGTTGTTGCAGCCATTGTTTTTATTCATTTATTATGCATAATTATTTTGCATGATGTGATATCGGACTACCATACGGACAAGCAAAATTTACAGACCTTCTTAAATCATGTTACATGTTTTAGAAATATCCCAATTTTTAAAATGGAGCGATTAAAAATATATTTATCAATGATATCAATGCAGCATTTGTCTTTGCTGATCTCATATTTAACGTGCTTGAAAGTGTTCAATGCTGTGTGTAAGCCAGAGAACGACAGGCCTTATTGTAGTTGCATACATGTCTATACTAGGAATCCTAACGAAGAATGCTATCCACTACCCAAAGTGAGGCTGACATCATCTCTTTGTATCCATACGCATCTGATATATGTGCGAGTTTTGTGTATTGGCATAACTGATTATAATATCGTTCATAATACAAGTTCTAAAAAATTTTATGCTGAAGCCCGCCACAAACAATTGTCCTTCAAACTGCAATAATATCCAAGTTAAAGATTATTTAAGATACAAGTTACTTAAAATAAAAGTTTATTGGAGATAAAGATTCAGTTACGTTAAAGTTTTTTAGGTCTTCATAACGTAAAGGTTTAATTGAGCAAATCGCAAAAAACCGAAAGGCTTAAGGCTCTCTCCTAGAACTAGGGGCAAGAAATTAATAACCAGGTAGGTACGTATTCCTTCCACCCTTTTTCGACTTTCATGACATATCAACATTAGCTGTAGAAAATGCTATGAGTAAAAAATAATAGCTTTGCTCCAATATTTCGCCTTCTGAGTAAATTCACAAAGAAACTTTAAAATAAAAGACAAGCTAAGAAGACAAACATGCGCCCTGTCCTTATACAAAATTCAAGACATTTTACCCCTGGATACAAATTTAATAATTTCTTTCCAAAATTTATACAATGTTTTAGAATTAGCTGTGCAGATCGCATGCTCTCTCTCATGTTTCAACAAAGACCTCATGAGTTTTTAAGAAAATTGTTTGGGGGTTAATATTTTTAGCGAATTGCCAAACAATAATGACCAGATAGGGGCTTATGCCTTCTGCTTTTAATCACAATTTCAAGACCTGGATTTTTAAAAGATTATCCCCTGCGACGTTAGAAACTACTGTTAATAAAAATAGTGAAGCTAAGTATGCACATTGTAGTACATACTTCACACAAAGCATACCAGCTGTTGACCCATTAAATTATTCCCTTTTCTCTAATTACGTACGTTAAACTTTGCATCAGATCAGTAAAACAATAAATAAGAGTCACATACATAAGGCTCTTAAACACGAAATGTCGGCTAGCTTTGTTATTGTTTCATCTTTTATTTGCTTAACCTATACAATGTTTTTTCTTTCATTTTACCCAAGAAGAGGATAGACGTGGAAAAGTCACATGACTTATTGGACGCTGCATGCTGTGAAAGAGAAACATGAACTGGATTCTAATTGCTTAGATATGACTACAGATGACATATATCATATTTTCTATCTAAACAGTCAGTAAAAAAACTAAATGGCAGTATTATTTTGTTATTGACTTTACTTTTGTGAAAGAGTACAGTCAGTATAGTGTCATGGCAGTATATTGGGAAATTGTTTTTGCCTGACAGATAGACGGTCAATTAGGAAAGTAGATGATGAGAAGAGACGAGGGTGGGGAAGAGACAAAGAATGATTTGATATACACTTTATATGTATATCGTAAATCTCCAGTTTTTCCTAATAATACTTCATAGTATAGTGAGAAGAATCGTGTTTTCGTAGACTTCTGTCACATAAATGCACAGGATGTTATTATAGTGGGAATGTTTTCAGGTTGTGGAGTGGCATGATGTATTGAGTTATTAAAGGTCTTTGATTATATTGTTGATCTGTTTAATTGTATTGTTGTTCACTTTCCTGTAAGATTTATAACATTTTTAAAGTATAAGAGTGCAAATGTTTAACTCTCGTTACGTACAAAATTTAAAGTCGCATTAAAACATGGCTAATGTATCTTTGGCATCCATTAATCTCAGGGATTGAATTATTTTTCATAACAAATTCGAAGCTGGACTTTTCTCCTAAGCATCGGTCTCAGAGGTTGTATGCAGTGGATATGCTCTGAACCATATTACAGTCTCTCAGGCATAGGAAGAGAGCACAAAAATAGAAATTTCTGCATTTTTAGCAAACATGTTGATGATGCGCTCATCTTTATCTTCTTTACTTCTTATTATCATAATTTATGGCCGTGTTTTATTTCTGAATTTGACCATAAATCACTTTTTGAGCTCTGCATCTTTCAGAAATGGATATAATTGATATTTGCCACCCATTTAAAATACTGCAACCGAAATAGATATGAAATAAAAGAGACATACATATTACGATGCATAGGACAGAAAGATGACAACATTTGTACGTGGGTCTGCTGAATATGTGGCATGTTGTACATCAATGATGTGACTTCACAGTCATTAAGTCAACCCAAAACATTTATAGCAAGACTGTATGGACAATTGTCCAGCTCCCCATTGTTGATGATAGGATCTATCAGGCAGAGATATCACCTTCAAGCAAACTTTCTAGACACTAAGTCTAAGTACTGACAGATAAGATTTTAATGTAAACATTTTCGACGAATCGCCAAAAAGTAATAGACACGTGGGAGACTAACATCCGCTGCCCTTAATCAAAATGGCGAGCCAATAAGACGATATATATAATCCAGCAGGATCTGGTGGTTTGCGCCAAAATATCCATATGTTTCAGTGAACTGCCAAAAAAAAATAAAAAAAAAACAACCACGAGGTCGACAGTTGTGCTGCAGATTCAGTCAGAAGGAGGAGAAGATATGTTTTTAAGAAATTTGGTGTGTGACAATATTTCCGCTACTCTTGGTAGGACGTCCAACAAATGTAAAAGCCAGGCAGGTACTAAAGTCTACTTCCTTTAATCAACACTTCAGGACCTGCCGTCAGCTAATATTTTGCTTAAAATTTCTGCAACTCTTTCGTCGGTTTTTTGGGCAATCAGATGATAATGCTAACCTATTATTTATTGAAATTTCAACATGTCCCCGGCGCAATTAAGATTTCAATAAGACAAGAGTTTTTCACCAATATTTCCGATGATTTGGCCTACCACTAATAAAAATTAGCAAATACTCGTGCCCGCTTCCAGTCTTCAAAATTTTCTCATAACAAGATTATATCAATAGCATGTGCCATGAAAATGTTTTTGACCAATATTTAAGCTATTTTTCCGAATCAAGAACAAAAAGTTACGGCAAATTAACTGCCAATGAACGCTATCTAAAAAAATATTTTGGATAGTAATATCAACGACCTTTACTTAAAATTTTAAGAAAGTAAGGTTATTTTTCTGGTTGCAGTTAAGAATTTGGATTTTTGTTAATAATGAAATATTAACAGTAAAACAGTATCCTCAGCTAAACGTTCAAGATAACAAGACTATTTCTGAATCGTTATTTAGGATATAGCTGAAAAATTGTTTTTAAGGCAATATTTCTACAATTTTTTCCAATCGACAAATAAGTAAAAGATAGATAGACAAATATACAACCAACTTCCACCACAGCTTTCGTTTAAATCCTAGAAAGAGATACGTTTTAATGAAAATTTTAAGAATGTGACATAATATCCCTAGGGCTAGTTACGATTTTAGTCAGAATTGCCAATATTTCAGTCATTTTTTTTTAATTACGAAAATAGTAATGACAGGTAAGTATTCGTGTCCACTTTCTTTAATCAAGATTTCCAGACTGTTTCTTTGGTATAACATAAGATTGTACTAATATTTCAGCCAATTTTTGGCCAATCACAAAAAAGTACTACACAGGTAGGTAGTAATTCTGCTACATTTACTTAAAATCAAGACCGTAAGACTATTTTCCTAGAGTTAGTTAGTGAGTTAGTTTATTAAAAAAAGTTTTTTTCCCAGTATCTGATCAGATTTTTCTCGAATCGCCAAAAATTGTTGTCAAGTGGATATGAATGTCCGCCTAAGATTACATAACTGGCGTTACTTAAGATTTTAAAAATTAGGAAATGATTTGAGCATTAAAGGGATCGCCGGAAACCACAAACTAATTCATTACGATTCTTATTTGATTATATAAATGTTATTCCAGTCGACTATATGTCAATAGCTATCCCTAATCTAAATACGTAAGTGAAATGTAGACACTTTTTAATTATTATTGAAATGTGTAAATAATAATACACTAAATGTATCAAGAATCAAAAGCAATTACCTGGTAATATTTTTTAAAGTATTCTACAGTGACAGTTAAAGTAGAAATTTAGTAGAATAATTGAATTCATATATACATTGAAATTTTCGAGACGATATTTGATGTCCGTTATTTCTTATATAGCTTTAAATCTATAATCATCTAAAATGAATACCGTATCATAATACTGTTTCGGTGCACTTTACTAAATATTACTGAATAAAATATTACTAAATAAAACATTGAGTTCTCCTCCAAAGAAGTGTCATGATACATAGCTTAGGGCAGTCATTTTGGTAATGTATGGTTGTTCGATTTACCCTACATCCAGATTTATATAAAATACCAGAAAAAAAAACGCAACATTAAGCATACATATTTCTTTATTTGATATTGCTGAAAATGATAAAAGTACTGTTGATTTAGATCAAGGGGAAACAATGCTTTGGTTTTTCAATTTGTTGAATGCTAACATCCAGAGGATGTTAGTGTGTTCTGAATACCACATCCTTGAACATCAGATGTGAACATCATATCTCTTTCGTAAATTAACCTCCCTAAAGTCCCAAAATCGTGTTTAGATTGAGTAAAATGTGTTTCCAGGGGACACCCAATTCGATTTAAGCTGCAACAATCACGTTCAGAAATGCTTATAGGGTCTTGTCTTATATTCTTCTGCTGGCTCTGCGTCTACCGCTCAGTTCTTTAGAATAATAAAATGAATTGACTGATAACAACTTGGTGCCCGACAAAATTCAGACAAGGTTTATTTTTTTGAGCGCATGAGTCAAACCTCCACCCCCTCAACATCCCCATTAAAAGTCGTGACTTTAGGAATTGAAAAGGAGTTTCAAGGCATTCTATTAGATTATAAAATAAGATTAACTAAAGCTTGGTAGTAAAGATGAAAATTTAACCAGCCGTTCAAAAGAAAAGTTTCTTATAACCTGCATTTTACATTCAAAAAGAAAACCTCATTTCCCCTCTTGATGTTGGACTTTTAGCTACAAATTACCTTAACAGATAGATTTAAAAAAACACAACAGAAAATCGATGTCGATTTACAATCGAGATATTTGTATTCTGTTGTTGTTTATTATTGATGTAGGCACATCTAAGAGCATATTTTCCTGATAAATTCTGCGCATTTTGTACATTTATTATTTAAAAGTAGGTGTTATCGGTTGTAAATCTTATATATTGATTTATAGCTTTTAATATTTACTTGATCATTCCAACTAAAGAGCGTTGTCTAACTTTTGTTTTCAAAGATTGCATTTAAATTTAAATATGAAAATTTGGAAACGTTAGATAATTAAACTGGAAGATGCACATGTACATATATTCGATATCGGCGTCGTTACGGACATCTGTCTTAGGTTTCCGAACTGAAATTATTTTTTTTTTATATTTTGCTTGGTAAAACCAGGATAGGTATCGTTGGCTTTAAAATAGTCGGGGTAAAGGTCTATTTATATTGCTTAAGTCTAGTCAGAGAAGTCACAAGGCAAAGTAACTTTTTAAGTGTCATAAGAATAACAAACAAAATTAGCTACATGTTTATTCACCGCCATGGGGTGTAAACAGAAAAAAAAAAGTTTTTACAAAATTGTTGGGGCACAGGCAGTCGAATCAAGTAGATCACTGACGCTAACATTTTTTGCATATTTCCACAGAAATATTTCATGTTATGTTATATTTTCATGTAGGCTTTCAATTAGATTCTTAAAGCCGGTGGATATAATTTAAGACAAAGCTTTATTACTAAACATGGTGCGCTCATTACAACATTTGTCTCAGCAATTCTAAGCATAAAATTGGATAGTATTCAAACATTGAGACAGTTACCTGGTACAAAATTTGATAACTTCGAAGAAAAAATGGATGGAGGTGCAGATAAGAAACTGAGACCTACCATCAAAATCTATTAATTATACGAATATGCAAGAGAAATATTTTGCTTGCTACTTTATGAGGTTGTGTTTATTAGAGGCATAATTAACTGCTGATCCACTGTGCACAAAACATTAGTTACACCCGGAGATGGATGACAAGTATAATGCAAATGTGTCCATGGATAGTCTCTGTTGGTAATGAAGCCATAGACGTAACCACCTTAAGTATCTGCATTGTCCTTATTCGCCTGTGAGCACAACAAAAACTACATAACATAAAGTACAATATTTTGAACGGTAGCTGTACTTTTGGGTTATTATTTTTCTAAAAATTTACTTTCAATTGTTATATGCATTTCACTTTTAACAGGAAACATTCAGCTTTTATTTTCTCTGCGTCGCGCATCTATGAATTATAAAGCGCCAGAGAAATCTTTAACAGGCATTAAATCTTTAACACTATCAGGTAATGTTTACTAGTGGCATAATTAACAGTTCATCTCATGGTAGCAATGGATTTGTACAATTTATTTCATGTAGTATTTCACGTTCTCTATATATTTTAAATAAAGTCTGGTCAAATTGATGAAAATCTAAACATGTCTATTAACATACAAATTGAATGAAAGAAAAGGACCTTACCTGAAAGTGTACAAGCGGTGAAGGGGTCGCCAATATAACCAGGCGGACAGCTACAAATTGCTCTTCCATCCCGTTTAACGCACAAAGCATTAGTTCCACATGGAGACGGATTACACGATTCTTAAAATATAATGCAAACTTTAATTCTGAGTTGCTACTATTCAACATTTTCGTTCATTCCTGTATATATTTAATTTTTTCACAGGTAACATTCAGCCCTTATTTTCTCTGTGTCTGCATCTATGAATTAAAAAAACGCTAGAGAAATCTTTAACTTCGCACACTATCGGGTAATGTTTATTAGTGGCATAATTAACAGTTTATCTCATGGTAGCAATGGATTTGTACAATTTATTTCATGTAGTATTCACGTACTCTATATATTTTAAATAAAGTCTGGCCAAATTGATGAAAATCTAAACATACCTATTAGCATACTCACAAATTGAATGAAAGAAAAGGACCTTACCTGAAAGTGTACAAGCGATTAAGGGGTCGCCAATATAACCAGGCGGACAGCTACAAATTGCCCTTCCATTCCAACCAAAGCACAAAGCATTAGTTCCACATGGAGACCGATGACAGATATCTCCAACTACAACGTTCAAATACTAAGCTGTAATTTTTCTTAACATTTTTCTAAATTGTTGTAAGTATTTCACTTTCACATGAAACATTCAGCCTTCCTTTTTTGTCTGGGTTTTGCATGTGTGAATTATAAAAAATCAAGAGAAATGTCTCATTTGGTAGTTTATGAGGTAGCAATATAACCAATTGTTGATGAAACGGTATCAAGGAATTTGTGCAATTAACTTAATGAAGTGTTTTATGTGCTGTCAATATATTACAAAAAGTATGTCCAAATTGATGAAAATCTGAACAAACCTTTAAAAGTATACACACATTGAACAAAAAACGGCCTCACCTATAGGTTTGCAAGCGCTTAAGGGATCGCCTTTATAACCAGATGGACAGCTACAAACTGCCCTTCCTTCTCGGTTAGTACACAACGCATTTGTTCCACATGGAGACCGCTCACACGGATCTGAAATTATAACGCAAACTTCAATACTGAGTTGTTACTTTTTTCAACATTTTCTTTCGATTATTGCCTGCATCTCATTTTTCACAGGAAACATTCAGCCTTTACTTTCTTTGTGCCGTACAACTATGAATTGCAAAACTGCAAGAGAAATCTTTTACGATGCACACTACCAGGTAATGTTTATTAGTGGCATAATTAACAGTTCATATCATGGTAGCAAAGGATTTGTACAATTTATTTCATGTAGTATTTTACGTACTTTGTATATTTTAAATAAAGTCTGGCCAAATTGATGAAAATCTAAACATACCTATTTGAAGTACACCTCTGTGAGCCGTTTTTTACTCACAGCGGGGCACTTCCTTATAAATTAAAAAGAATGATTAAATGAAATAACAAGTGTTTATTGATATAAATATACTAAGCGCAGTGGGGTGTACCGGGGTCTATTACGCCAAGAAAAGCATTTTGGTTATTAGACTTAAGAACGATAGTCACGTACCATACATGATCGGATATCCACAACATAACATATATCCGAGTTTATAATTAATATAATTTCTCAATCAACGTTTTATCATTCAGATATGCGCTTCTAGATTCTCTCGTATATTATTTTCCATAGCTTATATACTTGTAGATCCTAACAAAGTCACTTATTATAAGAGTGGGTAACAAACAGGTGACAACAATCAAAGGAGTAACAAAAGGGGTTTTACAATTATAAACATACCATAACTATTATAAACAATAGAAATACCAATTATAGCAATTCTTATGACCATGCATTATTTAGGGACGACGCGACATATATAATTAACAATCAAACAAAACGGAGGATTATAATTACTCTAATCCTATTGATAATTGTCTGTTGGCACAAGAATTGAGTGCACAACATCTCCCCCCACTTTATGACTAAATTGCAAATTTAGTTAAACATAAATATCTAAGTTTAAATTTTGTCATATGTCCTTTTACTGAACTATTTTAGACAAGAATGCTAATATTTATACATTGCAACATGGCATACAAATAATATCAAATACTACCCGGCAGATTTTTTTTATCATGAAGCCGAGAAAATCATAAATGTAGAAAATGCAGTAGGTAAAAATGTTCTTATTGCAAGCGTAGCGTAAAAAAAAATATTCTTGTTTCTGCAACACCGTCTTTAGTATATAAAGAGAATGTCTATAAGATGGTATGCCCGATATACAACAGGCGAGGTTCTTTCCGCAGAGATGTAAAATCAAGTAAATGTCCGATATTCTGTATCACTGTTCGAGCATCTGTTGCTTTTTCAACGGTATAGAATCACAAATCGCAAGCTGATTGGTTCCTGATGCATGAGCACTGGTGTATTCCGAGGACTGTATGGTTAAGCCGTTCGAAACGTCTCGTCCTACAGCTTGACTCGTTGTTTCCCTTTTTTAAATTTCTTAAGAAACATTGAAATTTTAAATTGATCTCCGTGGTTTCGGGTGGCACAGACACATTCTGATCGAAAAGGACCCGGCCGGGGTTTATAAATTTTGATACTTTCAGAGCTTTCACTCTGCAACACATTCTCTCACAACATTCTCTCTTGCCACTTTCCACCATGGAGATACTATTTTACTTGAAGCCAAGAGCATAAAAATACAATGCAATCATCGGTATGCGCGGTACGCAACATAGCAGCACCTTTCCATTTTTCTGAAACACTTATAAAAGTCACATGAACAAAATGTTTAAAAAAATCAGTAAATGAACATGTGAATAAATGTAAAACATGCGAAAACAAATAATGCGCCTTAATAATAGAAATATTTTCTCCTATACAGTATATACAAATTTTGACCATTATTGATAACTGCACAATATGGTACATATAAGACAGATTTAACTACATTGAAGATAATGAAATAGCCATACGTGTTTATATACACCTGATTTCTTTGCAAAAAAAAATTACTTGCAAAATCAATAAAGGTAAGGAAATGTTAAGATCAATAATTAGGTCGAATACTCCGCAAAGTGGTTCTCATGAAGGTGCAGATGTATTTCGACACAAAACATCTATGTTTAACAACATAAGTTTGTCTTGAGGATGAGCTAGCACCAAATAAGTATGGTTAGAAAATAAAAGCTGTAGAATACAATGTACAACATGTTTTGTATCTTTGCACAGAGTAGGTCGTTGCAGAAAGAAACGTCTGAACGGAACCCGCAAATGATACAATACGGTATCTTAAATATGCAATTAGTGCTTTGTATTTGGATTTATATTACCAATTTGTAAGCTACATATTTTAAGTTACTCATAATGCCGACATTTAATTTCACACTTTTAGAGTTTGAGATGCTCTGGCATAATATCAAACCTGAGCCGAATTTTATGTAACAATTTTAGCAGTTCAACTCATACAATATGTATCTTATATCGTGAGCATCGATATACTGACAGAAAATAAAGCAATACATAATACATAAATACATAATACATAATAAATACATGGCAGAATGTGATTAAATCTACGGTCTCCTTTTTCTTCGCCTTTTCGGTAGGTTATTGCTAGCAACGAACTCGCGAAGGACATCATTTACATCTTCCTCATTCACCCATGAGTCATCTTTTGGACCGTATCCTTGCCATCTTACTTTGTATTGAACTTTTCCTTTATATTTTCGTCTAGCAAGAACTTTCTCTACATTTACAAATTGACTTTGACAAGTTTGTTGAGAGGGAATGGGGGCATCGTGTAGCGATTCCTCAGTGTCCGAGGATTCACCGGGACGAACAGCCATGAATGGAGCAAAATTATCGACCGGGATGTCGTCATCAGTTAATTCGTCCAATGGAGGGAAAATGTCATTTGCCAAAACTTGTTGAGGGCGTTCCTGAGGGTCTATACATTTCTTCAAACGCTTGACAGTTACTGGTGCCTTCAGTAATTTACCGTCGCTTAGCTTTCTAAGCTTGACTGTGTTTGGACCTAAAAACCGGTGGATGACGTAGCCGCCGCACCAAGGATGGGGCAATTTGCGTGATAAGTGCTTAGGAGTCACTGGAATATAAAGGAATACTTTGTCACCTTCCTGTAGTCTGCAAGATTGTGCACTCCTGTCAAAGTATTCTTTCATGCTAGCTTGGTGCTCCCGAATGTTCTCACGGACCATGGTACAAGCTTCGTCTAGGCTGTTCACTGGAGTAGTGACGTAGTCCTGAATGTTATGAGGAACATCTTCAGGAATCACAAGCCTGAGGTCGGCAGGACCTTTGCAGTGGCGACCAAACAAAAGGTAGTACGGAGTATAGTCCGTAGAACGAAAGCACGGTGTGGTATTGTAGGCAAACACAGCTGAAGATAAGCGTTCATCCCAGTTGTCATGATGTGCGTTAGAAAGGAAACTGAGACATTTCATGATTGTCTGATTTGAGCGTTCTGTCATCCCGTCGCAGCGTGGATTCCAAGCGGAAGTGAAAAGACCTTGAACGCTGAATAACTCTCGAGTAAACTTCATTAGCGAGGACAAAAATTGCGCACCACGATCAGATAATAACTTCTGTGGGGCACCGAATCGACAAATAATCTCCTCATAGAACACTTTTGCTACAGTTTCAGCTTTCATATTTGGAATGGCCCTAGCAACAACGAACTTTGTGAAAAGATCTACAAAGACCAAAATGTATCTGTTCCCTTTTTGTGAGATAACATGTGGTTCTGTTATATCAACACCAACGATTTGCCAAGGAAAGTTACTTTCTATTGGAATCAGAGGAGGCCGTTTTTGAGATCCTTTTGCTTGCTGACACTGCACGCATGACTCACAGAAAGACTTGATGTCTTTAAACATACCGGGCCACCAGTACTTCTCCTGAGCCTTGTACCAAACCTTCATGTATGAAAAGTGCACATCACAGTGCAGTTCTCGCATGACCTCGTGACGCAACTCTGCAGGAACGACAAGCTGAAGTACGCATTTCTCTGCCTTGGAACGTGTTTTGGACCTTGGTTGATAATGAACTCTATATAAAACGCCGTTTTCAACAATGAAATCGTCGATATTTGCGAGCAGTTTCTTAAAACGCTCGGGAGGGACATCCAACTCTTGCTCCTCGATAAGCTTCAACCGATCCGTAATTTCAGGATCTTTGGACTGTAAGGTAATAAGACGATTAATGTGTTCTTTTGAAAAGTTGAATTTGTTAAGTTCATGATTCTTCCTCTCTTGGGTCAACTTAGATCTAAAACTTTTGGCCTTAGCATTGACTGCAAAAACTTTAAGATCAGCACTGGATTTTGGTTCGACAAGCGGTGGATGAACAAAATCGGGTTCGACAACGTCTTCGTGTTCTTTTGGCAAAGTTAAATGTGGAAACCTACTTATGGCATCTACATGAGCCATTTTGCTACCAGGGAGATGTATAACCTCGTAGTTGAGCATTGTAAGAGCTTGATGAATTCTACCGAGTCTCCCTGTAGGTTGTTTGCATTTCATAAGAGTAGTAAGACTTTTGTGATCTGTATAGAAAACGACTTTGTTGTATTGCAAGTATGGACGGTATTGCTGAATTGCGTAAAAAATGGCAGTGAGTTCAAGATCACTGATGTTGTACTTTTTCTCGTGCTTGTTAAGTGAACGACCAGAGTACCATAGAGCCCTTGGGATTGTTTTGCCCTCAAATTGCTGCTCTTGAACCAACATAGCACCAAGACCATCGATAGATGCGTCAGTATAAACAATGAAAGGTTTGCTGAAATCGGGATATCCAAGAATTGGAGCATTTATCAAGGAATCTTTCAGATTTTGAAAACCTTCTTGACATTTCGTTGTCCATTCCCATTTCTTATCCTTCTTCAACAGATTGTAAAGTGGAGATGCATAAAGCTGGAAGTGAGGGACAAACCTTCTGTAAAAACCCATGAGACCTAGACACCGACGGAGCTCTTTGACATTCTTCGGCGGGTTCATATCCTTAATCACGCTTATTTTCCCAGGGTCTGGCTTAACTCCATCTTTCGAAACAATGTTGCCCAAGAACTTGACCTCCTTCTTAGCAAATTGACACTTTTGCGGCTTAGCCTTGAGATTGGCACTAATCAGACTTCCAAGAACCAGACTAATGTGCTTCAAATGGTCCTCAAACGTGCTCGAAAATATGATTATATCATCGATATAGCACAAGCAGATAAAGTATTGAAGTCCTGTGAGTATGAGTTGCATCAACCGAGAAAAAGATGCTGGTGAGTTTTTCAAACCTTGCGCTAATTTTGTAAACTGATAATGTCCTCCCTCGAAAGAAAATGCTGTGTAAGGTCTACTTTTCTCGTCCAGCTCAACTTGAAAGAACCCAGAAAGAAGATCGATTGAACTAAAGAAGACTGGTTTTTGGGAACCAATTCTATCGAGTGTGTCATAGAGCCGTGGCAAAGGGTGGACATCAGGCAGCGTTTGATCATTTAACCTCCTATAATCGATTGTCATCCTTGTTTCAATTGGAGCATTTGGATCAGATCGTGGCTTGGTGACAATGCAAATTGGAGAAGACCAAGGAGATGTACTAGGTTCGATAACACCTTTTTCTAGCAAGCCAGCTACGTGTTTCCGTGCCTCGTCATTTGCAAACATGGAGTAGCGATAAGGTCTTTGATAAATAGGTCTTGTTCCAGGCTTTAGAGCGATTTCATGGTTTATTAGTTTGCAGTTGCCTAGTTCACCATCTAGCGAGAATGCTTCTCGACGGTCTGCAAGAACGTCAAGTAGCTGATCTTTTTGAACATCAGTGAGACCTGACTGACTCAGATCAATAGAGTCCTTAAGCTTTGCCCGAGCCTCCTCAAAGCTAAGATCGTGATGATGTATGGAGGTTGAATTTTTATGTTTTTTAGTTCCAAGGTTTGTTTGATTTTTAGCTTTACCATCAGAGACAAGGTTCACAAATGGTAAGTCTTTGATTTGATCCGTATCTTCCACGAGGCTAATGCTATCAGCTGAGCTGAGAGGACTAAAAGTTCCTATTTTTGTTTTTGCCTTAAGTTTAATTGGTGATTTTAAAGGGTTCATCAAACGTATTGGTATCTTGTTGTTCTTTGAAGTGTTAAGTGTGTTTGCCATAAATAGGCCGAGAGCTTGTATTCTGTGGTTTGGACGGGCTAGACCGTCGATTGCATTAGGGATGCTCCCCTTAACATCAACATAAACTACTTTTTGGGTCTGCGGATCGACAACGCACTCATGGGATACGACCAGCGTGTATTTATCGTTCAGTTTTATGGTGCTCTTAGAAAAATCTATAACTGCACCCTGATCTTCAAGAAATGTTCTTCCCAAAATAAAATCAACAACCAAATCTTCTACAACATACGCATTAACTCGGAAGCTGGAGTTTTTGAGGTTAAACGAAATTGTTGAAGTTCCTTTTATAGACAAAGGGGCACCACCGGCCGACTGCGCATGATTGAATTTGGAATATTCGACATCCGTTTTGTCACACTGTCTAAGGCGTTTGAAGGCCTCAACACTGATGCAGTTACAATTGGCTCCGGTGTCCAAAAGAGTATGTAGTTCAACCCCGTCACTACATTTTACTGCTATGTGTGAGCTGTCACTTAGATCAAGAATGGGGCAAACTGTAGGTGTTTGATATGTATGTGCAGTTTTCGTTGTTAGGTGTGTGTTTGCATTTTTGGTTTGAGTGCTTGCATCATTGGTGTCTGGTTTAGTAGTAACATGACACTGGTCTTTGTGATGGTTGTTTGAACCACAGATTGTACACAGAACCTTCCATCCTTTTTTTCTATTTTGTTTTCGTTCATAAGTTTTCCTTGGTTGATATTGCTTTTTGGTATATTCGTGAATCAAGTTTGCTTCTATCCTGTTAACAGGACGAACTGGTTCGGATGATGATTCTGTCCTCGCCATATGCGATTGGAAGAAATGTTTCGCACTTCTGGCACAACTGTTTGTGTCATTGTAGACACCAGCATACAACCATGGCTTTATTTCCCGGGGCATTAGACTGATAAAGCTCTGAACCCTTTGGAATTCTTGTGAAAAACCAAGCCTATCACACACAGTACCATGTCTAAAAACAAACTCATCCCAATCTACGTCAGTGGAAACGCTGTCAATAGACATTCCGTAAAGTTCATCGAGACCATCTCTAAAAGTGTAGACTTTATTGTGAAACCTATCGAGAAATGCCTCTCTTAGCAGAACATAATCTGAACTGACGAAATCTGGAAGATTATCAAACCACTGAAGAGCTAGGTCTTTTAAGAAAACTGGAAAAACTCGTGGTGCAATGTCTGGTCCTATTCCACTACAATGATGAAATAACTCTAAATACTTAAGCCATGTTTTTCCATCCTCCTTGGAGTACCCAGAAAAATATTTTGGGAGAGGTACTTTTATCGGCTCTTTAAGCGGACATTGCCAACGTGCGAACGGGGTATCTTGATGTTGGTTTATGTAGGACATTTTGACGGTAGACATGATAAGGCGGTATTCGAGCAACAAAGTGATTACTTAACAACAACTGAAAATTTGACCTTTGAAACGACTATAAAATCAGAATAAAAGGTAATCTAAGCAAAGAAATCAAATGTTGAAGTCACTTGTTGAACCACGCTTAACAAATCAATCCATGACCAAACAACTCAACATATCAGCACCCTCAAGAAACAGAAGAAGTCCTTTGCCAGATATAAAATTGGCATTTTAAAATTTTGTGCGAGCTGCCTGATAAGGATGTAGAGACAATTTGGATGTTAAAAGAAATCCATGGTGATGAAGCATTGTGCTAATGTGTTTCCCATGTCAACACTGCTAGTTCAAACGAACTATATTGTGTTTTGGGATTTGTTGTGATTGATACTTATGACCACCATTGTTGCGCGTGTAGTCGTGGTCTGTATTTGTGACATTTCATATGCCTTTATGGTTAATTAGTTTAGTTTAAGAAAAAGACAACAAATCTAAAAACTTTGTGATCACCACTGTTGTGCGAGTAGCCTTAACTGTGATAAAAAACACAGTAAAGTATTGGCAATATAGATGAAAATATTATTAGTAATTATTGCATTTTGCTAGTTACAATTTAAAAGGCTAGTATGTTCTATGCTGTATGCATATTATACAAAGTTTTGTAGAACAAGTTCCATTCGACTTGCCAAAATTGCTGGTACAAATCGACTTTTGAAATATGAACACCGTTGGTGTGCAAGTAATTATGCTATGCAAAAACGAATTTCAGCTAGAATATAAGTGTTTTCAGGGGCGTCAAATGTCTTCCCCCACTTTAAAATGAGCACCACCGTCACTGCTTTGCAGAATATTGTGGCTTTTTTTTTTTTTAAATAGAAGAAATGCATTTATTCTTTTCTGTAAATTCGGTTTCATGTGAAGAGCATTACTGGCCCTCACTTCACTAATGACACTGATTTTATTTGCTTATTTGTTTATTTTTGTAAATATGGACAAAATAATTGTGCCATTTTTTTTTAAATGTTTCTTTCTTTTATTTTGTAGTGTATTTTGTGAAATAATTATTATTATGATTTCAAGGCGTAATTACACTGCAAATCTCCACCATATGAAGTACACCTCTGTGAGCCGTTTTTGACTCACAGCGGGGCACTTCCTTATAAATTAAAAAGAATGATTAAATAAAATAACAAGTGTTTATTGATATAAATATACTAAGCGCAGTGGGGTGTACCGGGGTCTATTACGCCAAGAAAAGCATTTTGGTTATTAGACTTAAGAACGATAGTCACGTACCATACATGATCGGATATCCACAACATAACATATATCCGAGTTTATAATTAATATAATTTCTCAATCAACTTTTTATCATTCAGATATGCGCTTCTAGATTATCTCGTATATTATTTTCCATAGCTTATATACTTGTAGATCCTAACAAAGTCACTTATTATAAGAGTGGGTAACAAACAGGTGACAACAATCAAAGGAGTAACAAAAGGGGTTTTACAATTATAAACATACCATAACTATTATAAACAATAGAAATACCAATTATAGTAATTCTTATGACCATGCATTATTTAGGGACGACGCGACATATATAATTAACAATCAAACAAAACGGAGGATTATAATTACTCTAATCCTATTGATAATTGTCTGTTGGCACAAGAATTGAGTGCACAACATATTAACATACTCACAAATTGAATGAAAGAAAAGGATCTTACCTGAAAGTGTACAAGCGGTTAAGGGGTCGCCAATATAACCAGGCGGACAGCTGCAAACTGCCCTTCCATCTCGATTAAAGCACAAAGCATTAGTTCCACATGGAGACCGATCACAGATGTCTTCATCTACAACGTTAAAATACTGAGTTGTTATTGTTCTTAACATTTTTTCAGTTGCTGTATACAATCGACTAGAAGCTGAACCTGAAGAAAGTATGCATGGATTTTGATCACAAAAAAGAAAACGTGGTCTTTCGGAATCGTATATATTTTAGGAAAAACAGGGATGGCGGGTTATATCTCATACAAAGTTTCATTAAACTCCTTGTTTGTTGGGTACATAATTGACAATCAACAAGACATGGGCAACATCCAATAACCACACATATAACCACACATAAATGAGAATCTAGATTTGACTACAGGTTTGCAATAGTTTCTTACAATATTTCTTGTTTTGGCATCGAAATATAAAATGATTTTTTGGAAACCACAACATATTCAGTAGACTCGTCTAGCCAATATCAAGAGACACAGCTAAAAAGTTAGCTAATAAGTTTCGCCAGCAATTGTGATATAGTAAGCAGGGTGATTTAAAGTTCTCGTCACCCTAGGGGTAGAATGTCGAAAGGGAGTATTCTAGCATTCCAACCCAAAGGGTTAAAATTTGCATGTTATGCTCCTATCATGAGTGTTTTGTTGCATATGTTGTAGCAACAGGAACTTATATTAACAAAACTGTGCTATGTTATCCACCATCTGTTGCAGGAAGCGCTGCGTCACTGGCTTTCATCGTGGACGCTGCTAGAAAATATACCTTGTGGTAATTATGCATTGCACACAATGCTGCATGTTTATAAACTGCTTGTTTACATCTTACTTTATTGTTTTATTGGAAGTTTAAAGCGAAGTTTAAAAATAGCTTTTGAACTCTTGACGATAAGCACAAAATCTACAGATGTCGGATTTTGAACGAACTCATACTGTATTAATTTAAAATGAATGTTTATTGGTACATTTAGCGATATCTCACATTTTCGGAAATTTTTTATTCGTCTAACACCTGACTATTGACTCAGTGCGAAACAAAAAGTGTGAGACGTCGGACCATGTAGCAGTTAGTCCGTTAGCTGTGTTACGTTTATTTACAAATGCAGAAATTTTTACTTTTAAGTGTAAACATAGACTAGATAAATCTTGGAAGTAGATTTATAGGCAGTTTACATACACAAAGTTTCTAGTTATTAGAAAAAATAAGTCAGCAATTTTGTTTCAATCAACAGACTGCACAACGGAATTGTGCAAAAGGTTAAATGGGCTTCCTGTTTTACCTATGACGTCATTGTTCTTTGTTCAGATTTATTTATTTCTGCCTACAAATTGGTTTGGGCATTGTTGATGCCTTGATTTTTTCATTGACTATGTATCATTATTACGCATGATGTGATATAAGACTGCCAAACAGTTGTTTTTATTCTGAAAGCTACGGACTGTCTAAAATCTCCAGTTATATTACATGTTTTACAAATTTTCCAGAAATAATTGAATGGAAGGATTATAAACATATTTACTAATTTTATCAAGGTAGCATTTATGATTACTGATTATCATACTTTGACGTACTTGAAAGTGATGGAAGTGCTCAGAAAGAATAGCGTAATAATGTCATGTCTTTTATTTTGTTTATATTAATAGCTAATATTAGCAAATGTTTCTGTCGAGTTACCAAAAAAGCTATAGCCGGATAAATATTAATTTCCTCTTTCATAATTCAAAATTTTGAGCAGGTAACGTTATATTCCTATCGTTAGTAATGCTCTTAAGAAGAATTAGCTTTTTGCAAATATTTCCGCCTTTTTTTACGAATTTTGTTTCGTTTTTCGCCAATATTTCATCCAATTTTTGGTCAATCACCAAAGAATGTAATGGAAAGGTACGCAATAATTCTTGCTGCCTGTGCAAAAAGTTGCAAGACAAAACGGCTAATTTTTGGAGTTCGTTGAGAGTTTGCATAAAACGTCTTATCGCCGACATTTGACCAATCTTTAGCAAATAGATAGCCAGCTGGACACTTATGTGCACGTTTCTATTGAAATCATAGGATGATATTCGTTCTTATTGCGTTATGGTCAATTTTTCGCTAATTTTTGGGAGAATTACCTGTAGGTTATGATGTCTGCCACTATTATATAAAATAACAAGGCAATAACAATAGTTTTATGACGTTAGTTAACATTTTAGAAAATGCTTTTTGCCAATGTTTTGGTCAATCTTGGCGAATAGCAAAGAAAAGATAAGAGAGAACAATAGCAAAGTAGGTTCGAATATCCACTTCCCTAATTCAAAATCTTAAGAAGGTAATAGAATACAACTGGCGTTATCGAAAAGTAGTAATAACCGGGTAAGTATCAATGATGACAGCCTTTACTAAAATTGGAAGACAACAATAGCCATTTAGCTCGAAGTTTCTGCTGCTGTCTTCCTTGAGTTCGTTGAGTTTTTTTTTTGTTCTTCTCTAAAAGTTTGGAAGCGGTCAATCATCAAAAAAGTAATAGCCGGCTAGCCAGAAAGCTAATGTCGCCTGATAGTTTTAGTAAAATTTCAAGACAGTAAGACTATTTTCTTGGAGTTAAGATTTTATTGATTTTTAATTATAATGCAATGATCTTATTTTCCGGGAGTTCCTAAAGATTTTACTGATTTTTTTGGCCAAAAGTTTTGGCAATTTTAGTTAACACAAAAAATAGACGGATTTTCATAATTTTTGTTTTTTGCCAAAACTGTTTGCCATATTTCACTGATATCAAAATGTTGTAACAACAGGAAGCCTGCTTTAAACATTTAAAGGGAAATGCGGGTATCTCACCTACAATTGACATTTCCTTAATACTTTCACAGTTTAATGCTTTGACCATACACATTCAAACATTGAAAAGCAAAAAGGGGGTCACCGATGTTATAAGAGAAACAAAGACACTGAAAGGTCGCGTACTCTTACTATAGAAACCATTGGGAAAACCCAAAAATTTCAATCAAAATGCAAAAATCACACATAATCACAATTGACAATTGCCTCATTTCTTTTTGCTGTTTGAAGAACATGTCATACAAAATGTTTTAAGCAAATAAAAAATATATGTCACCGTATCAATAAGAGAATTATACAATCTTTTAAACAAAATCCCGTTGACTCAATGGGTAAATGGTGAAAACAGTGTAATATGATTTAAATGGACAATACATCAACACAGGCCCTTCTAGGAACAAAATATCAGTACAGACCATTTCTGGTCACGACCCTATTTGTCTTTGAAAAGAATTTTTCGATGTAGACGGACTTAGTAGTTATTTATACTGTGTAAACATGGATTCAAACTCAGCGATATTCAATGAAATGCGCATTTCGGTCGCTAGATGGCGCAGAGATATCCGCATTTCCCTTTAATAAAGATTTAATGACAGTCAGAAAATTCTCATGGAGAAAACATTTTGCGGTTTTTTGTTTTTTTGCGACTCACTGAAAAGGTAACAGAGAGGTAGTAATGCTTGCTATCTTTAAAATTTCAGGACAGTAGGTCTACTTTCTTAGTTCAGCTTTGACACAGAAACACTTACGATTTTTCGACAATATTTTCGCCAACTATTGGCAAATCACCAAAACAAGTAGCACGTAGGTGGATACGTGCTACTTTCGATCAAAAGTGTAAACTGTTTCTATGAGAACCTTAAGAGTTTTACAGAAAATTGTTTTTGTCGCCAACTTTTGGCGAATTGCCAAAAATGTAATACCAACTTAAAATTAGACGGCAATGAGGATATTTTACTGAAATTTGTTGGTTTTGCGCCAAACTTTAAGCCAATTTTTTATCAATCTCCAAAAAGAAGTGATAGCCAGCCAGGTAACATTCTATGCTTTAAAGGTACTAAAAAGTTTAGGAGAGTAAAATTATTTTCCTTGTTAGGGAAGATTTTAAGGAATATTGTTACAGCTTTTTACAAAACGATTCGCCAATTTTTGTCAAGTCACCAAAACTTTTACCAGACAGGAAAGTAGGAAGATCTGTCACCTTTTCCTAAATTTTTCTGAAGATCTTCAAGGTTTTACTGAAATTTATTTGTTTTTTTTTTTGCCAAAATTTCCTCCAATTGTTTTGGCTAATCACCAAAAACTAACAATGAGGGGTGTAGTAATGCTTACCATTTTTACTTAAAATTTCAAGAAAGCAGTACTATTTCCGTACAGTTATTTCAGACTTTACTTTTTTTTCTTTTTTTTTTTTGACTTTTTGCTAAAATTGTCGACAATTTTTGAACAATCACCTAAACATGTAATAGCCAGTTAGGTAGCAACAACTTTCTTTTCACGTAAAGTGTGAAGACAGTAAGATTATTTTCCAGCAGTTAATTATGATTTTACTGATTTTTTGTTATTCGCCAACTATCGGGTAGTCACTAAATAAAGTAAAAGTCTGATGGTGACACTTGCTCTCCTTCCTTAAATTTTCCTGGAAAAAGTTAAAACTTTACAAAAAAAGTTTTTCGCTAATATTTTAGGCGAATCACTAAACAAAGTAACATCCAGATGGATACCTATGCACCGTAACTTCTGCCAAAATGTTAGAACGTTTCCACCAAAACCCTAGGTGAAAATACGTTTTAAACAAACTTCTTGGCAATATTTCGTCCAATTTTTGGCGAATCGCTTAAAAGTAAAAGCCACGTAGGTACTTAGGCCCGCTGATTACCAGGGTAGGGTAATCAGGCGCGGATCTAACCTTTCCTTTAGGGTTGCCACGACCGTGAGAGACGTGGCGTATGTAAGACATGCATTTTCCAGGAGACACAGAATTAAACGGTTATTTTTACTGTTTTATTGGAGTTGAAGTCAGGGCAGTGAAATCCCTTTGATCCGCTACTTTAACACGGTAACTTTAAACGTGTCATTCTCTATCGTCTCTATGTCTCAATACCGAGTGACTTACATCCTCTCAATTTAAGTTGATTTTTAATTTACTATTTCATTACCATTCTTATTTGATTTATATAAATATTATTTCAGTCCACTATATGATGTTAATAACTATCCTTAATCTAAAAATCCAAGTTCATAATACAGTGATTTCTAATTATTATTGGAATGTACAAATATTGATATATAAACATCTAAACAATCAAGTCGGAGTACTTTGCAATATTATTTTGATATTTTGCAGTGACAGTTATCACTTAAGTAGAAATTCATGCACAGGAAAAATTTGAGATTTTTTAGATAACATTTGATGGCCATTTTTTTTTAATTTAGCTGTTAAACTTATAATCATATAGAATGAATACACTGCCATAAATATTTTTGGGTGCATTTTGAGAGAAGTAAAAATTGTTAAATAAAAGATTCCGTTCTCCAAAGAAGTGTCATGACAGAGACCTTAGGACAGCCATTTATTTTGTTCCATTTACTTCACATCCAGATTTATATAAAAATGGCCGAAAAAAAACACAACGTTAAAACATGCACATTTATTTATTGTTGTTGATAGTGATGACAGTATTATTGATTTAGATCAAGACGAAACAATACTTTGTTTTTATTTTTAATTTCTTAAATGCTAACATCCATAAGATGTCAGCGTATTTTGAATCCACACACCCATTCCTCCTCTACTGTTCCTTTTTCTTTCTCCCTAAAGGTCTGAAAAATTGTATTTAGGTTGAATAAATATTACAGTTTCCCGGGGACATCGATCGCGATTTAGGCTGCAAAAACGTCTTCAGCAATGCTGTATACGGGCTTCTCTTGTATTCTTCTGCCGGCTCCACGTCTATCGCTCAGTCTAGAGTAATAAAAAGCATACGTAGGCAGTACTCTGTTGTACATATTGAATTTCAGTATTTCAGTAACTATCGCGAATCATGACATCCGCTCTAACATTTTAAAAATGAATTGACTGAAATCCAAAGGGTCTTCGAAAAACGGTCAGATTAGGTTTCATAGTTTTGCTTTATTTTTAGGGCATGAGACAGCTCCAACACCCACATAAGAAAATTGTCATTTTATTGACTGAAAAGGAGTTTTAACGCATTATACCAGATAACAAAATTATGTGAACTAAATGTGTTGGCAATAAGGATAATAATTTAAACATATCTTCACAAGAACAGTTTCTGATGACCTGCATTTTACAATCAAAACGGAAAAGTATTTTGTCTTCTTGATGCTGGACTGATGCGTGTCGCTACAAATTGTCTTGCCTGATAGATTTCAGAAAAAAACAACAGTTAATTGATATCGATTTAAAATCGATAGATTTGCAAGTTTTGTATGGTTTGGTTTTGAAGTAAATACATCTGCGCACATTTTCTAAGAAATTCTATGCATTTTTTAGATTTAATATTCAACAGTTGATCTTAAATATAGCAGACTTTATATACTGAAGATCTTAACATTTATTTGGCATTTCCAAGAACGGCACGTTGTCCAACTTTGCTTCTCAGAGATTGCATTTAAATTAACCATTTAAAATTAGAAACTTAAAGCAGTTCCTTTGGGAGACTTCAACGTGTATTTAATCGCAATGACGCCATAAGGGACATCTGTCTGAGGTCTCCGATCTCAGTGAAAATTTGGGGGTTTTTTAATTTAAATGAGGGTTAATATATCTGTGTTTAAGATTGTTAGGATAAAAGTCTGCTCAGAAGTCAACTGAAAAGTCACAAGGCAAATTTCTTTTTCGTCTTACAAATAATTATTTTTTCTTTTGACTTTATGGAACGAGGACGATCAAATGCGAGTCACTGATTTCTATTTGACAATATCTTTGCTGTGGCGTGAACTAGATAATATTTGACAATATCATTGTTTTGGCGTGAAATAGACACCACTCCTGCCTACATTGCAATGAGTAGACTATAGAATTTCAAATGCTCTAGTGCGCGTTCGTTTGCGTAGCTGTGATCGTTATGGCGTTAACTATGCTGTTGCGTGGCAGAAGGTGCTTGTTCGTCACATCTCTTTAATGAAAATATCTGAGGTCCTTAAGGAAAATTCCTTAAGCAAATTTTGTCTTTAATAGTTTTTGCCTGACGATTTTTGAATTTTAACCTGAGCAATGAGGGTTGTAAGCAATTCTTCATGCTTCTTTCAATTGGTTGTTTTCATATTTTAATTTATTGTTTCATTAAAACATTCAAAGCGAAGTTCATAACAGCTTTGAAATTCTTAATGATTCTAAAGATATTGATATTAATATTGAATGAAACCACACATTTTTGATGTAAAGAAGAATATTTATGTTCATGGATGTAGTTAGCAACATTTCATTTTTTGCAATTTTTTATTGACCTCACGCTTCACTTGCGAGTCCATTACCAATAAAAATACGGGACGCTGGACCATGCAACAGTTCGTTTTGTTAAGTATGTTACAGACAGATTAGCTAAGCATAGTGAAAGAATGGGAGCGCGATTACGAGAGAACCTGTTGGGTGATGTTGAACAAAATGGTCAAAAGGAATAAAAAAGGACGATTGCAGTGTAGAGTTTCTATGCCCCCTTTTCAACAAAAAAACTGACGAAAATTCACGTCGATTTCATTTGATATTCAAACAAAACAGTGGTCATTCCGATGTGAAAACCGACGGCGGTTCCATATATATATACCACCAATTCCGGTATGCCAATCCGACGTTGAAAGCGTCAGATCACGACGTCAATCCGACGTCATTCTGATGTAAAAATGTTTGCTGCGTAAGAGATCCCGTATGTTTTGTTAGAAAAATCTGGAACTGTTCTTTCGTATTGTGCAAAAACAAACACACACGTTGCCAATAGGATCAAACAGAAAATTCTGTATGACTTTATTACAAAAGTAAAAAACTGCGCCTTTGTTTTATGTAAAAAAAACACGTATCTTGCAAAGAAGACTAGGCCTAAAATCCGTAAGCATGTGATTTCTCCCAAGTGCACATGTTCTTCATAATCTTACCTGAAAGTATGAATAAATCATGCATGTTGAAACCAAATCCATGAACACACCGTTAAATCGGGGAAAACGCATTACCTCAGGTACCTTTGTGCATGAGATAAGGGGATTTCCATAGTAGCCTGACATACAGGAACAGATTGGCCGCCCTTGCTTAGCTCTGCACTCAGCATTATCACCACACGGAGATGGGCTGCAAGGGTCTGGTACCTAAAATATATATGCACAAGGAACTATAAACATATAATTGTATTTATATATTCATGCAGGCATCAATAAGGCAACATGTTTGGTGACATATGGCAGTTTTATGGAATGCTATACAATAATTCGACACATTTGACTTATTATTTCGCAAAGAATAAGTTATGGTAATCAAAAGTCTAAATAAAAGTCAATACATTTATATAAGTATAATCTATGAGTGACCTGAGTAATTTTACTGGAACAAAGTGCTATCCTTGCTTGATAACAATTTGAAACTGGTATATATAATGAAGCTACAACCAGGTACACTAAAACTGAACGACAAAAAAGATTACCTCGTGTGTCAAATCGCATGAGATCAGAGGATTTCCTGTGTAGTCTCTTTTACAGTTACACACTGGTCGCCCACGCCTATTTCTACATACTGCATTTTTTCCACACGGCGATGGACTACAAGGATCTAAAAGCTTAAGTTTATATGCAAAGGGTTAAAACTCTAAATTAGATATTTATGCTGATTAAAGTAATAATATTGTTTTTTACTCTAGTTGATTTCTATACCAGGAACAAACGTAATTTTTTCCACAGAATGCTGCATAAGATACTGCAATTTAATATATATTAAAGTGAATAAATATATGTGTATATAAGTCACTATATATATATATATATATATATATATATATATATATATATATATATATATATATATATATATATATATATATATATATATATATATATTTGGCTACCACGAGTATCGGCGAGCACAGTAAGTAAGGATCTCCAGTGAAGCCGGCGTTGCACGTACAATGAGGTCTTCCTTGCTCATTGTTACACACAGCATTTTGGCCGCAAGCCATTATTCTGCAGGGGTCTACACGAAAAAAGACAATATATCGTTATTTATTATTCATAACAAAAGTGAATTTGAAATGAAATGTCGGAAATCGCTGTTTTAGAATTTGTTATTGTTCTTGTTGTAGTTGTTCTTGTTTTCATTACTATATTTAATCGTTATTTCTAATAATAGTTTGTTTGTTTAGTACTAGTATTACAAGTGGTTTTTTAGTATTATATAGAACAGTAATTAAACTTATCTACGGGTTTGCGCATCGCCATGGAGTTTTCAAGCATTTTTAAAAAATCACATGTATGCACATGTATTCAAATCAAAAAGATCGCTGATACTGACAGTTTCAGTACATTCAGCAGATCAAATATTTCCTGTTATGTGCTATTTTCAGGCCCAATATCACAGGTCTTACATTCGAAAGATACAATTCAATACAAAGCCTTATTACTAAAGATTATATACGCATTGCATCCATAAATTTAGAATTTAGTAGCTTCGTATTTTCACAAATTCAGCAGTCTAGCGGTTTTAAAATGTATATATAGAAACAAAAAAGTAAAAAGGAAATACATCAGTGACTCTATGACCTCATCAAAGCAAAAAGACTTGAAAAAATGGAGTGATGTGCAGATAAGAAGCCGACACCTATCATCGTAATCTATTATTGATAAAAAGCGCAACAGAAATGTTTGCTTTATACTTTAAGGGGAGATGTTTATTTAATGTAGTAATTAACTGTTGTTCTAATGGAATCAGAGAATTTGTACAATTTATTTAATGTCATATTTCCTGTAATGAAGGTAAATTTAGTAAATACTGAGCTCATCAAAACGCAACCAGATTGAATGAAAGTAGACATTCTTTCCTGAAAGTCGGCAAGCAGTAAATGGATCACCAGCATAACCAGATGGACGACTACAAACTGCTAATCTGCGCCAATTAGCGCATAAAGCATTAGCTCCACATGGAGACAGATCACACTTATCTTAAATTATAACGCTAACTAAAATACTGGTGGGTTATATTTCTTAACATTGTTTTTGCATATTGTATTTATTTTGTCATAGGAACCATTAAGACATTATTATCTCTGTCTCATGCCTCCATTTATTATAAAAAGGGCAAGAGAAAGACTTTAATTGGTACTTTATGATGTTGCGTTTATTATTGATATAATTAACTGTTAAACACATGGTATCAGAGATTTCATACAGCTAATTTCATGTGGTTTCATGTGGTTCGTCATAACCAGACGAACAGCTACAAACTGCACTTCCACCTCGGTTGGCGCACAAAGCATTAGTTGGCGCACAAAGCAATGGATCACACGGATCTTTAATTACGCAATTACGCAAATTTAAATACTCAGTCGTTTCTTTTCTTTTATGTATTTTTCAATTGTTTTGTGTGTTTCACTCTTCACAGGAAGCATGTTAAGTCTTACATCTATTAATTATAAATAACAAGAGAAATATTGCACATGGTACCTTATGAGGTTATTTTTATTGGTGGCATAATTAACTGTTGATCTAATGGTATCACGGAACTTGCACAATTTATTTCATGTAGTGTTTCACGCACTGTAACAACATTAAACAAAGTCGTGCTAAATTAATGAAAATATAAACCAACCCACCGAATCATACACGGATTGAGTGAAAGAAAATGACCTTACCTGAAAGTATGCAAAAGTATGCACTTATCTTAAATTATAACGCCAACTTAAATACTGAGTTGTTATTTTTCCTAAGCGGTTAAAGGGTCGCCACTATAACCAGAACGATCGTTACGACCTGCACTTTCACCTCGATTAGCCCGAAAAGCATTTGTTCCACATGAAGACGGATTACATAGATCTTATATTATAACGCATTTTAAAGCCTTAATTTTTTGCTTGTTATTAGTTATTAGGTCTCTTAGCATTTTTTCTCAATTGTGGTTTGTGTTTCACTTTTCACAGGACAACATCAGCTTTTATTTTAAATGTGTCGTGAACAAACCTATAAAAACATAAATAGATTGAATGAAAGAAAACGACCTCACCTGAAAGTGTGCAAGCGGTTAAAGGGTCGCCAGTATAACCAGACGGACAGCTACAAACTGGTCTTCCATCTCTATTAGCGCACAAAGCATTTGCTCCACATGGCGACGGATCACATGGATCTTAAATTATAACGCCAACTTAACTACCGAGGTGTTATTATGCTTAAATTTTTCTGTTGATTGTTACATGTATTTCATTTTTCACGATAGCCATTCAGTCTTTATTTTTCTGTGTTATGCATCTGTGGATTATAAAAACGCAAGAGAAATGGTTTACTTAGTAGTTTATAAGGTAATGTTTACTAGTGGCATAACTAACTGGTAAACGCATAGCATCAGGGATTTTTAACAATTTATTTCATTTAGTGCGTCATTATATTGTAAGTATATTAAATGAATCTGACCAAATTGATGACAATTTAAACACACCCTTCATAACAAACATAGGTTGAATGAAAGAAAATGAACTTACCTGAAAGTTTGCAAGCCGTTAAGGGGTCGCCTGTATAACCAAACGGACAGCTACAAACTGCTCTTCCGTCCCGCTTTGCGCACATAGCCTTAGTTCCACATGGCGACGGATCACATGGATCTTAAAGGACAAACGTAAATTTATATAACAACTTGATTTTCATAATATTAGCATTTTTATGCAATACTGATGTATAATTCTTTTCCTTTTTGCAGCAATCAATCGCTCCTTATCTTCCCTGTGCTGTGGTATCTTTTAAAGTTACTGTACTGCAGTGAAGTGATACTGCAGTGGTAATTTTCGTATACCTCATTTCGCACAAAAATATTTTAGTCATGAAAACGATTTGCTGTAAAAGTAAATCATCAGTTTCATTCATAGATTGTACCACGTCATTATTTGCGATTATATTGGCATGATATTGGAGATTTACGAGCAATATATCGTGACATGCCCTGTGGAATTCACTTAAAAACTTAACGTTGAGTGACCTTCGAGGGATGAAATGAAAACTAGACCCTGTGATGTACCGATGGAATTAACCACTTAGCTTTGACGAAAATTATTTGCCTGCTCGTTACGGCACTCTTAGCTTATGGTACGTATATAGCACACTCTTTTATTTGAAGGTTCCATGCCACAAAGCATAATCTTTCGAGGACATATTACTTGGAGTAACGGGTTATATCTCAGCCATTAAATTCTAGTTCCTTGGACACATAGATGATAATTTTGATTTGACCACAGGTTTGCATAGTTAATGTTGTAATAATGTGTTACAGTATTTTCTTTGTATTGGCAATAAAATAAAAAAAGATTTTTGGAAACCACAACAACACCAGACCGTATTTCGCTACAAGTTGCGAAATGGCACCTACTTGCAATGACAGAGTTAGAGAGAAACAATATATCTGGTAAAAAGATTACAAAGGTCACATGACTTTGACCATGAATGCCGAGATTCAGACCATGAGTTAACTCCCTACAGAAGCCTAAAACGTGTTCAAGAAGGATTTTAGGGCTATTTCTAGTAATTTTTCGTGATAGATGATGTTTTTTTAAATATTTAACCTTAATATGACCTTAACGTTGAAGTTTAAGGTAAACAAATTGTGAATTTCCTGACGACTAATTACTCTCTATGCCTCTACCAAATGCCGTATTCCTGCGTCAAAGCAGTTTTCTGGAAACTACTTTGAGGTTAAAATTGCTTTGACCTCAATTCTATCTTCACCTTGAAAGTTGCTTTCTTCTAACTGTGAACCAAACGTCATTGTCCTACTCCAAATAACAACCAAGGTGGGAAAAAGCTATAAAAAAACCGAATAAACAGCAAGAATTCTTAGCAATATATACACTTTTGCAAACTTTGGCTGTTGTGGACAAAATACGCAAACTTTGTTTGCAAGTGGTAATGAGTAGACAAAGGGGCACAGCTAAGCGTTTTGTATAATATTTTTTGCTAGTATACAATTGTGATACACTTAGCAGGATGACGTGTAGTTTTGTTCACCCGAGGAGTTGAATGCTGCATGAGGCAAAAACGAGTGTCATATTCCAACCCGAAGGTTAAAAAATTTGCATGTTACGCTCCTAATTATATATTAATTGTTTTGTAGCATTTGTTATAGCTTACACTGACATATTTGTGCCATGTTGTCAATATTTTGCGATGCGTACCACATCATTGGTTTGCATCATCTCTAGAAACGCCTCTATAAAATCCTCTCGGTGCCTTTCATGCGTTGTAAACAAAGGTCCATGCTTGTAAGCCAGTTATATTTCATTAAAACAATGTTATTGACAACTGCCTGAATGCCGTCAGGTGGTGTGGTGGCTGATAGCTAATTTAGTACGAGCATTGCTCTGGTAATCCTTCAGGTCACCTTGAGCTTAAAAAAGAGTATATCATTGAAGTAAAATTGGAAAATTAAGTCTTGAACACAAATATATTTCTGGAAACAACAAACAGTTTTTCTTGACAAGTGTAATAATGACTACAATTTGTTTCACTTTGTTTTATTTTCAAATGGTAAGTCTGTTACAATGAATTCAGTATATAAGTTGTGGTGCCTTAATACAAAACAGTAAATTTGTTGTACCAACCTGCCTCCATGGACATCGATACTGTCATCAACGTACCCATGAATAGAAAACAAGATAATCGAGACATTTTGATCTTCTAGCAATTCCAGAATTTGACTACTACGCTGCACACGCTACTTGTCTATACCTGACTTGAAATGGTAACGTGTGCACCTTTGGAATATATTCTCAATGGCAATAAACAATAGTGTTTTCCTGTAATATACCTTTGTAGCTTCAATGTAAAACAACCGACAATCGTTACATCTTTTATATCAGCAGATAAAACAGCGCTGTGTCAGCAGTTGGTAGGGAAAACTGATCTATGAGTGACATTAATTAAATAGATGATTTATAAGTTCCGTGTATTAAATTAACGAAATGCATGAATCAAAGCCAAAAAGAAGGAGCGGTAAAGTGAGATTGAGAGTACAGGAAGAAGAGAGACAGAGACAGAGAGACAGAAGGGAAGGAGGGGGAAGGAGGGAGGGAGGGAGGGAGAGAGAGAGGGGGAAGGGAGGGAGAGAGAGGAGACAGACGGAGACAGAGAGACAGGAGGGAAGGAGTGACAGATAGACTGAGAGAGCGTGAGAGAGGAGAGAGATAACAAGAGGGAGGGAGGAAGGGAGGGAGGGAGGGAGGGAGGGAGGGAGGGAGGGAGGGAGGGAGGGAGGGAGGGAGGGAGGGAGGGAGGGAGGGAGGGAGGGAGGGAGGGAGGGAGGGAGGGAGGGAGGGAGGGAGGGAGGGAGGGAGGGAGGGAGGGAGGGAGGGAGGGAGGGAGGGAGGGAGGGAGGGGGGAGGGGGAGGGGGAGGGAGGAGAGATGGGAGAAACAGGAAAGAAGGAGTGACAGGCAGACTGAGAGAGCGTGAGAGAGGAGAGAGATAATAAGAGAGAGAGAGAGAGAGAGAGACATAGAGACAGAGACAGAGGGGGGAAGGATGGAGAGGGAGGGGGAAGGAGGGGAGGGAGGGAGAGAGAGGGGGGAAGGAGGGAGAGAGGGGGAGACAGACAGAGACAGAGAGACAGGAGGGAAGGAGAGACAGGCAGATTGAGAGAGCGTGAGAGAGGAGAGAGATAATAAGGAAGAGATGAGGGAGGGAGAGAGAAACAGAGAGACAGGAGGTAAGGAGAGACAGGCAGATTGAGAGAGCGTGAGAGAGTGGGGAGAGAGAGAAAACAGCGAGAGAGGGAGAGAGGGGAGAGAGAGAGAGAGAGTGAGAGAGAGAGAGAGAGAGAGAGAGAGAGAGGGAAGGAGGGGGAAGGAGTGGGAGGGAGGGAGGTAGAGAGAGAGGGGGGAGGGAGGGAGGGAGAGAGAGGAGAGAGATAGAGACAGAGAGACAGGAGGGAAGGAGAGACAGGCAGACTGAGAGAGCGTGAGAGAGGGGAGAGAGAGGAGACAGCGAGAGAGGGAGAGAGAGGGGAGAGAGGGAGAAAGAGAGAGGGAGAGGGAGATAGAGGAGAGAGAGAGAGATGCGAGCTGAAGGAGCTTAATGCAAACGAAGAGAAGGTACTCATAGTGATAGATGGTCTGAATCAGTCACACACTAACAAAGGGATCAAAGAGAGTGACGGGGGATAGCAGGACAACAAATCAATTAAGTTCCCTAATTTCCAAATAAATATTAACTACGCAACTACAAAATAAATGAATATCAAATGATTAATCAATATCAACATTTATGCTAAAACTTGATTTCCAATTAAAAATTTCCTTTCAAGACTTTAAGCAATAGGACACTTTCTTGAAAGATTGTCTCCCTTCTCGTCAATGTTAATAGCAAAATATTAGTACTTCAATGTGCAGTAGATACAGACCAAATTTTGTATTTTGATATACAGATTAATCAATATCAAAATAAAAAACTGAACCATCCTTTGAATCTAATCTTTATCTAAACATCTAATGACACGTTTGTTTGTAGTTATGTGAGTTCTGCTTTAGAGTTACAGCATCTGCATATGATGCACACAATATAACACCATAGTCCAACATCTTGATAGTTTAATCGTATCTTTGGAAGAAATCATATTGATAAGCTGCAAAATATTAAACTGAACATTTATCGTTTATGATTTCTATATTTTTATCAATACGATTCAACATTTCGAGGCAAACCCAAAAAATCGTGGCATGTTAAAACTGATGCCGATGTTGCTAAGCTAGAATGCCACAATTCAGCCTTAAAACAAATTCTGAAATTATTATAAAATTACCCCTTTGAACGCCAGTTGATGGAAGGAAAGACTCGTTAATATGCCAAGACTTCCTCTGTCTCCAATGAGTTGATTGCTCTAATTTTATATTTCGTTGGATTTTACCTGCGAATTGTTTGCAAAAGTGAAAGTGATTATCAAGAAAAGGATGCTACATCTCTTACCAAGAATTTCCGAAAAGAAGCCCTCCCGCCCACATCTATACGGAAGCTGCTTTTATTTGGTTTTAAAATGATCACAATAAAAGTCGTTTCCGAATAATAGTCCTCCTCCATTCGCCCTCTTCTAGATTACCCTGAATATTTACTCCTACTATTAATGCGGATAATCCGACATAAGGCAGACCACCTACTCCCGCCTCTTTCAGTCACTAATCACATTACTCGACCCGTCGCTGTGTTTATCTTCGTTTGATCTGGTCTTCCTTGTTTTTATTGGACAACAAAATAAACTGAACCGCCAAAATAATAATACAAACTGCGGGACTTATATTTGGAAACAAATTACGAAGAGAAGCCCCAGGCCTTCCATTTAGTTTTAATATGAGCCCTCTAAATGCGCGACAATCTGCGATTCTTATAAAACAACAAAACAAATATTTCTGTAACAGTTTTGTTTTGTCTGACAGGTTTGTCATGAATGTTGACCAACAGTTTTGCTGAGGTGAAGTAAATGGCAATAAAATTAAAATACATTTCTCTTTCCAAAATCACGTATATTTCAGGGTTTTCTACGGCTCTCCTTTCTATCTACGTCATGTTTTGGGCCTGTCAAATGTGAGGAAGCCTTAGCATTGGTAAATAAAATAATTTTTCGTGATCTGGTATTGATTTGTAGCAACAGACATAGGTTTTGCGTGAGAGTATTCATTCCTATTCCCTTATAAGCCAAATAACTTCGGCCGTTCCGGATGAAATGAGCAAAAATTCTTCGTTTTGAATACAAAATAACCGGGTAAAAATGAAATAAATGGTAGATTTTCCCCTAAATGTAAAATTTCTCTTGCACCAAAGAGCAATCGTGTTTTTAACAACCAATGTGCTATTTAAAACATTAATTAAAAGTAGTTTTAGCAAATAGTTTTCAGTTTCACTTCTTTTTTATTCCGAGTATGGCCTTTTTCTTCTATATTTCTTCTATCATTTCTTTTATGTTTTACCCGCTTCCCTTGCAGTCGAAATTTAAGATTCTTGTGAATTGAACAGAAGTGAATCAATAGATATTCAACTGCTGGAGAAGGCGCAAAATTATAATAATAGATAATCAACCGCTTGCGAGGAGAGCAGAAGTGCACAACAAATAACACAACTATAGTAATAAATAACAAAGCTACGGTAGTAGAAGTAGTTCATTTCTTTCTGAGTGGCTTATTTCGAACAGATTTGTCTACAGCTATTGCGTGAATCATCCTACAGATTGAGTAGACTTAGCAGTTTAAGAGATATTTAGTCAAAATTAACGCTAATTAATCACAGTCATTATTTAATTGCATTCAACTATCAAAGTCGTTAAATAAACTTTTGATACTGATGCTGATGTTGATAAGTTTAACCTAAAACATTCTTTTAAAGTTTCAAAACATTAAGATCAGTAATAAAAACACAGCATTTAGCTCCATAGGCTTAACAATTGAAAGTGTTTTTATCATATAAGTAATGAATACAATCTCAATACTAATTCATCAACTGCTTTGCCATTCACTGTTTAATCTGTCCGTTTTTTACTTTATGACGTGATTTCCAAGATCAATAAATTAATGGAAATAAATATGGAAAAGCTCACTCATTCATCTTTGGCTATGCTATTATGAACCGAATATCTTGCCCACGGTATCTCTCTCATAATATATTACATAATTTCAGCCCGGAAAAGTGTTTTTATGTTGAGAATGAATTTTTTCAGTTTGACATGGTTGCGAAATATGAAACACATAAAAAGATGTGAGGTACATGGGTACGTTTTGCTCATAATGGATTATTTCTTGTGCATCGCCAAAACCGCTGAAAGCAGAATTCTAATTCATAAATGATGAATACTGTAATTTGACAAATATCACATTGTCACCAATAAAACCACAAAAGCAGTGAAAAGAATCATTATAAATGAAACATTACCGCTGTTGTTTAATTTGGTGAAAAGTCGTTTACAGAGTACATTGATCAGAGTGAACACTAAGTAATTAAGGGTATGTTGGGTGAGAGAGAGGGTATTGTGGTCGCAATACACCTCGAGAGGAGTTTATCACGTGCGTTAGAGCTCTCAGGTCATCTGATAAGAAGGGAAACGGGGATTTTTAAATTTTTGCAACACCACGTAATGAAATTTCATGGATCCACCGATAAGTCAGCATCGTAACTACTGAGTGTAATTGACGGCTTTTTAAACCAGCCACACATCGCATCAAAACTTTAATCTGCGCGATAAACTAAATCATTAACAACCATTTTAATATATCTCATCCTATGTTTAATATTTTACAATGATACAAGTTCACTATAAATATCAACACAAAAAATAGAATTTGAATAGCAAATGCAAGGTAACTGAGTTAATTTTGGAATCGCAGCACACCATATAAGTAAACGGGCTTAATTGTTGAGTGGTTAGGCATGCTGTTATTTCAGGAAGTATGATAGAGATACTGCTCTGGGTGAACTCGTAAACACATTACGAAAATGAATTCATTAATCAAAAATCAGCTATCTCACTATTAATCTTGGTATCAATTACCGTTTAATAGAAAATGATTATAATATAAATTGATGGCCTGTAAAATGTATCGGTTATTGAATTAAAGAAAATTCACAATTCACATAGCCAACTAGCCTATCAAATACATCTTTAAACTGCATGAGAAAAGACACAGGGCTATGACACGGATATCACTCTCGCACATGTGAGCCACACCTAAACCAATCAAATACGCAAGCTTAAGTCACGTGTGAACATAAACACTGAAAATCTAATTGCTACATCTACCAACCTTAATGTGTTAGCCTTGTAACGCCAACCTTTATTGAACCGAGAATAACCTACTAAACCACGATAGCACTTTAGTCAATTGATAAACGTTAACCAAGTTTCAGTTCAATGAAAATAAGCCGAAAACAGTTTTACTTAAAAGGTAAATATACCTTTACTGTGCAGTAGACAAATATCATCAACTTCTCATGTAGCAAAGAGAATTATTGTCGACAATATAGATATAAAATATAGGAATACTTGTTAAAATTGCGTACTTCAGGTAAATCAGCTGATTTCCCTTGTGTTGTGCAGAGTTCATAGAAAAGCTAACTTTGTGATTACCTGGGCTAGGGCATTTGTGAAAACTCTAGCTTTATGTTTCGCTGGAACGTAATCTCTTCATAGAAACATCAGGTTTATAAAAGTATTCATTTTTCAAATCAAATGTGAGAAAACATGTCGCAAATAAGCCAGCTGAGAACGGTAGCAAATTATAGCACTATATTTTTAAAGATGTAAATCAATTAACCAATAGTTAAAGAAATCTATCAGTTAGCTACTCCATTGATTACTTCATTTTAAAAATGGTCAATTAATGATTCAACTCAATAGAAAATTTACTTGCGTTCCAATCTTGTGCAGAATTTTTAAAACTTTTATGACGAAATAATTGTTTCCCTTCCTGTGACATCAATATTAAGTAAAGTTTTGACCTACAATCCCTTTTCTGAAAGATTACTAAAATCGAATCAATATCAAATTTAATAAGGATTTTCACAGAAAGTAACTCAATCAAAGCAAGCGTTAAATGTGACCTTTAAGATAGTTATTAGATAACAGGTTTTACTGTTTCCTTATTGACAGACCTCTGTTGCACTAGAGATGTGTGTTGGTACAGATCTTTCTACACTGACAGCGCATTAGTTTAGTGCTCTCATGGTCCAGTGCGCGCATAGACCACAGCTAATTGATGCAATTCTCTTACATGTCTGTATCTTTATGTGTGTTTTAAATGTACTCCCTTTATACAACGTTTTTGACAGAAATTTGCAAATATTATATTGTTACAAAACACTATTGAAATCTTACCCAATTTTGCCTAGTTTTATAAAACATAAAGCTTAAATATTTATTATATGATATAACTCAAAAACAGTATTTAGAGCCATAAATCTAACAAAAATAGTTTATAAAATCCTGCTCAATAGTGATGGTATAAACAAGGAATTCCTCGTAGTAACAAACTATTACACAATACAATCAGTCAAAACACTACAATTTTTCATTCTCAGTTTCACAGCAGAAGGCTTGGGTTTACTCAAAATCTAGCTTTAAATCAACGTACCCTTGACGTACTTACTGATTGTCTGTCCTTCTGTTAATCTATCTATTTCCTGTATCTTTCTTTTCCTTTCTGTTTGGAAAAGGGATACATAGAGGCTGAGAGAGAGCGCGAAAAAGAGAGGAAGAGAGTGATAGAGAAAGAAAGAGAGAGAGAGAAAGAGAGAGAGAGAGAGGGGCATGTGATATCAGAGACAGAGAGAGAAAGAGAGGGGTAGAGATATAACAAAAGAGAGACAGGAGGAATAAAGGAGAGCAAAGAGAGTGAGGCTGAGGGAGAGTGCGAAAGAGAGAGGGGTAGAGAGATGGAGAAAGGAGACAGAAGGAAAAGGGATACATACAGGCTGAGGGAGAGCGCGAAAGAGATAAGAAGAGAGTGCTAGAGAGAGAGTGATAGCAGAAAGAGAGAGAGAGTGATAGCAGAGAGACAGAGAGAGAGAGAGAGAGAGAGAGAGAGAGAGAGAGAGGGCATGTAATAGGAGACTGCCATACTAACAAACAAATGTTATTTTCTAAACTTACAGACCTTCTAATATCTTCAATTATCTTACATGCTTTAGAAATATCCCGGAAATTATAAAAACAGAGCGAATATAATTTATTTATCATTTGTATCGATGTAGCATTTTTTATAACTGATCCCATCCTTTACCACAGTTTAAAGTGACGGAAATAATCAGCAAGAAAAGTATTTAGGGTTTCATGTTATTTTATTTATAATGTTAAAATTTTCATTCTTGGCAATTTTAAAATGCAAAAGAGATTTAAGTTCAAGGTGATTTGTTCACGGCATAAAATATTCTACCTACAGTACGAAGTCAATTTTCTTCTCAAATTTTGAAATCTAAAATCAATTTTTCATCATAAAAGATTAGAGAGACATTCTAATTTTGTATAGACATCATACAATCGTTATTGTGTGTGGCAAATAATTGAAATCTGTTATTCTACCAACATCATTCAATTACGTATTGCCTTTTTTATAAATGTATTTAACTTTTCATTATCATTATCAATCACTAGCCAAAATAATCAATATTTTAATAGAAAAACTGTGTTGTGTGCATTAAATCTTAATAAAGATACGGTCATCAGATTGGACACCAAATTCTTTTAGGTGACGCTTACAGCATAAAGATTAAACAGTTGAACAACTAAAAAGTAGAGAATATGACTCGACTCTGCATGATTCTCTTATTGCTTGGAGTTGTGGCAGTATCAGGAGCAGGTTAGTCAATAAACAAAGTTTTTTTTGGGTGGCGGAATGTGACAGTCGAATTGAAAATAAAATAATGGATTTCCAGATTTGTATTTCTGGAGGGAAAGTATGCAATTCCTCGAATAGTGATCCAAAGGGGATTTTTGTAATGGATGTATCCAATACGCTATCCAATGCCTCTGTCAATTAGCTGGTGATATCATGTACGGCAATGAAATGTAAGAGTATTATTTTATAGAAACATGCGATTTCAGATTACTTTTATTTGTGTCGAGAGGTATATGTCAGAAATGTTTAACTGGTTTCTCTTTTTAGACCTAGATCTGTGTGACGTGGGCGTATGTGGCATCAATGCTGAGTGTACGCTAGAGAACGGCAGGCCTTATTGAAGCTGTAAACATGGCTATACTGGCAACCCTATCGTACGCTGCTACCTAATACCAAAGGTAAAACTGAAACCATCTCTTTATGTCTACGTGCATATTTTAATTTTTTGCTCACCAGAACAAATTTCAGAGAACATCTGCTGACATCTAGCATTAATAATCAGTCTTCAAAACGAAATAATATCCAACTTAAGCGCTTAATTCAAATAAAAGGTTGCTTAAGGTAAAAGTTATGTTAAAAAAGAGATTTAGTTAAGGTAAAGGTTTAGTTGATACAAATGCTTAGGTAAGAAGAAGGTTTAACTGAGCGAATCGCTCATGTGATATAACTAAAAAATATGATTTTGCTCTAATATTTCCCCTTTTGAGCAAATCACCAAGAAACTTAAAAAATACCAAATAATGAGCCAGACTTGTTCCCTAAATTTATCCAAAATTTCAAGACATTCCGATTATACCAATGGAAACCAAAATTTAACAATTTCTCTACAACATTTTAGACAATATTTTCAAATAAGCCATGTACATTTCGACAAAGACTTATGAGTCTTTAAGAAAATCGGTTTGAGGTTATTGATTTTAGCGAATAACAAAACAATACTAACCAGAGAGAGTTCTACGCGTTTTACCACAATTTGAAGACACGGATTTTAACCGATTATTTCAGCCCCTGCGTCCTTACAAACCACTGCTAATAAATTAGCGATGTTAAGTATGCACATTGCATTGAATACTTCTCAGGAAGCATATCAGTGACAGTATTGATAGTATTGACTCATAAAATTGTTTCCTATTTTCTAATTAAATACGTTATACTTTACAACTGATAGGGAAATCAGTAAATAAGGGTCACATACATAATCTCTTATCTGCTTAACCAACACAAACTAAAGTGTTTTTTTATATTTCAGGTAAGAGGAGGTTAGAAGTGGAAACGTCACATAATTTATTGGAGGCTGCTTGCTGTGAAAAAGAAATATGGACTTTGTAGTGTCACAAATGATGTACATCATATTTTTAACCATTACATATAATAAAAACCATGGAAAGACGAATTGGCAGTATTATTTTGCTATTGAATTTATTTTTGTTTTAAGCGTGCAGCAAGTATAGTGTCATAGCAGTATATTGGGAAATTTGCTTGGAGATTGCATGGTCATGCGAGAAGTTAACGGTTGAGCAAAGGCAAGGATGGTGGGCGATGGATGTTTTAATATAAACCACAATGCAGAATATCATGTCCGCTAGAGTTATGAGGACGTCCGGTGAAAGAAAACTTTCCACTTTTGTGCGAGTATCCATTGCTCAGCCTAATGAACGTTTCATATGCATATATATTTGTGATATCTATTCATGAAAATAGAATTTGTACCCGTGAAAAGAAGATAAAACAACAACACAGCATCACTAAGTGTTTCTCGTATGCATAAAATTTTATTTGGTTATATTTGTAGCTTGGATCAAGACTGAAAAACAAACTAAATTATCAAGCTTAAATGTTGCGATTGCATTTCTTTGACCTTTGCACCTCAAAATTGGCACTGTAATGTCGAATAGATTATTTTACAACAATACTCCTGAGCGTCGTGAAAAGTGTCGTGTTTTATGGCTCCATGCAAGCGTAAATACACGAGTGCGGGGCAATGCCGTAACCCAAATGTTTTCAGGTTTCACACTGCCATGATGCATTGATTTTATAAAACGTCTATAATTATATTGTCACTTGTTTTCCTGTGAAATTTACAATATTCATTAAATTATAGATAGATAGATAGTCTTAGGCATAGAACTGGAGTACAAAAAATTAGAAATTTCTACATTTTAATAATAATGTTTATGGTGCGTTCATCTTGATGTCGTGTTTGTTTCTTATTACCATTACACATTGTCCTCTTTATTGAATTTCTGAGTTTGACCACAAAACATTTTTTGAGCTCTTCATGTTCTAGAAGGGGATGTTTCTTTCCCTTTTAAAATACTGCATGCAAAGCAGATATGAAATAAAAGATGAATGCATATTCGATGCATATGACAAAACGATGATAACATTTGGACATGGGTCTGCTCAAATGATGTAACGTCATAGTCATTAATTCAAACCCAAAACATTTATAATAAGATTTCTATGGACAATGCCCCAGCTCACTAACCTAATAACAGGATCTATGACATAGAAATATAACCTTCAACCAGAAAAGTATTAGACACGATTTTGATGCAAAATTTGTCTGCAAATTGTTAAAATATAACTGTTGCGTGATCAGGGAATACGAAACAAAGAGCTTGTTTAATCACAACATATTTTATTGCGAACGCGGCGTCGTGTGTCGTATGCCAATGCCGTAAAGCCATATAACGTAAAACCGCAATGCCGTAATGCCGAAATGCTGTAATGCCGAAATGCCGTAATGCCGAAATGCCGGTTTGCTACGAAAAAAAAAAAAAGAAAAAAAGAAACGAAACTTTAACGATTGATCTTAACACTAAACGTAACTCTTAAATCAATTTTACCTTGTTATATCTTGAATTTAGCCATAATAATTTCACAAATAAATAAATTACTTAATTCACAATCACAAGAAATTTGAATCTTACCAATTTTATCGGAACTTTCCTAAATATGATCACGCACCGTCCGAAACTTGAAACTATTTGTCAAAAGGCGGGAAGAAACTGTTTATATACTACAGACATCACGTGACTTGTACAGTGTCATGCCATAAATACTTAAACATTCTGGCACTGATTAATCAATACGTGTCACTTTTCAGTGACCTGATGTCAATAAATTATAAGAGACATAAATTATTGAAATGACTGCGTAACAGCAGCCCTAATAAAATAACTTAGAGGTATTTTATCATTAATAATTTAAAGCAGTTATTTACATTTGATTATGCCAATTTCTTTACTTGAACCGTAAACCAGCAAAAAGAACAAACACACAAAATGGTTCCCCGCCGGGGAATCGAACCCCGGTCTCCCGAGTGACAGGCGGGGATACTGACCACTACACCACCAAACAGACAGAAAACCCGCGTAACTATAACCTCCTATATTGAACACAACAACAGTATCAAGTACACTCCTTCTGCGGCACTGAACAATATGTTCAATATGAATACCTTTGGGTCACACACAGTGGCCACGTGCTTGAATCATAGGGGTGTTAGATGCAAGTTATTGCGGGCGTGGCAACATAAAAATTACATTTGATCACTTAGCTGTATTAAACATAAACATACTTTACATATTTATTACACTGGCTTCTAAATATTATACATGCTATCATTTAAATCACATAAGAGTAAATATTAAAAGATATGTTCAGAAAGCAATATTAAACGACAGAGTGGAAAAACGATACCTAACTTCCCTGGCACATTTAGCATATTAAACACACCCGTTTGCTGTCATGATAGATTCTCACGAAATATTTCTAAGCAAAATCTACAATTATGCTAATGCATTATGAAGGGAAACCACACGAATTTGGAAATGACCGTATTTTGGTGTGGTCTTAAACCATCACCAAATGCTTCCTATGTTAAAACAGAAGCACTTCTACACACAGAAAAATCATTTCTTCAGCTCTGAACGGCCGCATTAAGTCTCGTGTGCGATTTTATTTCACCATTAAAATTAAATAGTAGAACTTTTAGGGCGGAAGTTGAGCTTTGCGGAAGTGATTTATACCATATGATTAATACTCAACATATTTACTACAACAAGTATCTGACATATACTGAGGAGTATCTTGAGGGAATCGGCTGCATGCTTGACTAATTTACATTATTGAACAATATTAAATAAAATTCTATGCAGCAGACTTCGTTCATTTATCGAGTGGCCTTTGAACAGGCAACATGTGACAGTATAGGATTAATAATGGAAATCTTTAATTATCGCCATAAATGGAAACAAACAGAAATGAGTGAACTTTGAATAAATTACTGAACTAAGACTTATTAATTAAAACTGAAAACGGATAAAATACAATTAAATTATACAAAATTAACTTAAAGAAACATGACTGTGGGCATAATTGGGCATTTCATCATTGAAATGAATGTTCAATTTTGCCGGTGGGAAAACATCTTTGCTGTGGACTTCCAAACTTCTCAAGGGTAAGTTAAAACTTATGAACCACTTTCGCGAATTAATAGTCAATGTCATTTTTACTAATAAACGTTTCATATTCCAGAAAACCTTACAAAGTTAGACACAAGAATCAATCCTGAAGCTCTAACATGTACAATAATTACGCCTCTATGGGTTTATTATTAATCTTTTAGTATCTTTCAGCTTAAAAAAAAATAACTGCACACGTATTAATTATTCCCTATGAACAGATCTCTTGAAAGTTATGCGGCGTTTAATCTTTACGAGCACTTTCTAGCAAGCACAGTCTTGTGATGGGTCGGACTTTCACATTTTTTCCGACTCTTATTTCTGCCGCGCGGACGTGACCGTCTCGGCCCCGGCGTACATCGTTCACAATTCCCAGAGGCCATTGACCACGTGGCAACTGCTGATCGGCAATCAAGACGACATCTCCCCTTTCAATATCCCGTTGCTTGTTAATCCATTTAGATCTAGCTTGCAACAGGGGTACATACTCCTTGAGCCAACGGCGCCAAAAAACGTCAGCCAGATATTGAGCTTGACGCCATCGTCGTCGAGTGTAATTGTCATACTGCTTGAAACTGCCGTATGGTAACGAGGTTGTGTTGCTCAGCAGGAGGATTTTGCTTGGCGTGAGCACTTCCGGGTCACGTGCGTCATTGCTCACAGTAGTCAGCGGGCGGTCGTTAATTACACGTTCGACTTCTGCAAATAATGTCGCCAAGCCCTCGTCGTTTAAAAGCTGTTCAGTCGCAAGCTTTCTGAGTATCACCTTTACTGATCGCACCATGCGCTCCCATACTCCTCCCATTTCCGGGGCATTTGGGGGAATGAAATGCCATTCAACGGAGTCTTGTCTCAGTGTGTTATTTATTTTCGCCTGGTTCAGATCGGATAACAGTTCACGCAATTCTCGCTCCGCGCCCACGAAATTCTTACCGTTGTCACTGAAAATCTTTCTTGGTTTCCCCCTGCGTGCCATAAAACGTGTGAGACATGACAGGAAAGAGTCTGTATCCAGGTTGAAAGCCACTTCGAGGTGCACTGCTCTGCACGCCAGGCACGTAAATAGACAGCCATAACGTTTTACTGTTGTACGTCCTCTTGAGACAAAAAGGGGGCCGAAGTAATCGACCCCGACGTTGGAGAACGGAGGTAAATCTGGCGTCAGTCGCTCTTTAGGTAGCGTAGCCATCTGCTGCGTAAGCGTCACGCGCATGTGACGTTTACATAAAAAACACGCTCCTATAACCCTTTTAACTGCAGCAGCACCTTGGGTAATCCAGTATTCCTTACGTGTTAGAGCTAGAACTTGATGTAAACCGACGTGCCCATTACGTTCGTGAATGTGTCTGATGATTAATTCGGTGACGTGATGTTTCTTTGGTAGGATGATTGGGTGTTTAAAATCGTAGTCTACTGACGCCTCATCTAGGCGACCTCCCACTCTGATGATATTGTCAGTTAGGATGGGGGACAACTTAGCAATGGGACTGGTTCTTGAAACGTCTACACCTTCGTTCAGGCGTGTTAACTCAGATGTGTAACATTCACGCTGCACTATCGCGATAATCTTGGATCGAGCACGATGTATTTCTTCAACTCCTACGTTACCTTGAGGTAGTTTCTCTGTCGCTTTTGCGTAATGCACCAAACAAAACGCAACGTACCGCAGTAACCACGCGAAAGATACGCATAAGCGGCTCCACGAAGAGCAGCGATTGATCAGCAAACTTAAAGGATCTATCTCAGACGTCACACACGCAACCGTCGCCCCAGGATCTCCATAATCTGGTTGTGCAGGCATCATAATTTGCGCATTCCATAAAAACATTGGACCACTTGCCCAAAATTTCAACTTCGATGTTTCCCTAGGAGAAATTCCACGTGACGCGAGATCGGCTGGGTTTTGCTTTGATGTGACGTAGTACCAATCTTCTGGTCTGGTAATGTCATGAATCACCGATAACCGATTAGCAACAAACGTCTGAAAACGCGTCTTTGTGTTACGTATGTACTTAAGAACAGCTGTTGAGTCCGTCCAGAAGTAAGCCTGTGAGATTTCGAATTCGAGTTCGCTTGTAATCATCTGATGCAACCGTGCTGCGACAACAGCAGCTGATAGTTCTAGTCGCGGTATAGTGACAGACTTGATAGGTGCTAATCGCGACTTGCCTGCAACGAGTGAACACTTAATGTGTCCTGACGTATCGTAAATACGCAGATATGACGCAACACCGTAGGCGACTTCTGATGCATCTGCGAAGTGGTGTAACTCGCATGTGAAGTCATTCATCAAGCCATCTGGTTTATAGCATCGGTCAACACTGTAGTTACTCAGACTTGACAACATGTCTTGCCATTCGCGAAAACGTGTACTGGCGTCATCTGCAATTGATTCATCCCAGGCGTACCCATCCTTGCAGAGGCCTTGTAACAGCATCTTGGGTATTAAAGTTACCGGTGCGGCAAGGCCTAGGGGATCGTACAGGGAACTGACCACAGATAAAATTCCGCGACGCGTCATAGGCTTCTGTACACTCTTCACGTTATATGTTAACGTATCATCTTCTACGTTCCAACGTAAACCCAGTGCTCTTTCGTATGGCAATGCATCATCAATGTCAATGCTTGCTACAGATGGGGCCCTTTCGGATACTGGGATTGACAACAAAACTTCCCTGTTGTTTGAGAATAATTTGGTCAAATGGAACCCACCTCTCTGAAGCAGTTCTTGCAGTTGTGCTGTTAGCCTGATTGCTTGAGGTACAGTTGGTATTGATTTTAAGCAGTCATCGACGTAAAAGTTTCGCAGCACTGTTTTCACCGTTTCTGCATCAAACTCACACTGGTTGTCAGTGGCCGTCTTGCGCATAGCAAACGCAGTAGCACTAGGAGATGACGTTGCGCCGAAGATATGAACTATCATCGCGTAAACTTCTGGTGGTAGTTTGATGTCGCCGTCTTGCCACCACAAGAAACGGAGGTAGTCACGGTCCCTCTCCAAAACTTGTACCTGATGGAACATAGCTTCTATGTCACCAACAATTGCGATAGGCTCTTGTCGAAAGCGAAGTAGCACTCCAATCAAAGGATTGACCAGATCTGGGCCTTGCAGCAGGCAATCATTTAATGAAGTGCCCCTGTACTTAGCCGCGCAATCAAATACTATGCGAATTTTATCCGGTTTATTCGGATTGATGACTGGGTGATGAGGTAAGTACCAGCAATTCACATCCTTAGCGTGTTCCTCTAGAGTACCAACCTTTTGCGCATAACCTTTCGTCACGTAATCACCCAACGCACTTGAGTACGCTTCATGAAGCGATTCTTTCTTGGAAAACTTCCGTTCTAGGTAATTCAATCTGGTGACAGCAAGCGGTAAGTTGCTTTCTAACTTCGGGACACCAGTTCTCCACGGCAGAGAAAGCATGTACCGTTCCCCAGTGTGCTCAATACTTTCGTCAAAGATACTCAGAGCTTGTTTGTCAGCAAGAGACATTCCGCTTTTAGCGCTGTATATTGATTCGTCAAAGTCAGTTTTCCACATTCGTTCCACTTGACTTTGTAAATCACCTTGCTGAAAGTTCACGCGAGCGTTTGTGTTTGAGACGGTTCTATCAAGCGGCCCTAGTAGGGACCATCCGAGGACTGACTTCACTGCGTAGGGTTCTTTGACACTTCCTCGACGTTCGTCTTCTTTCCAAAAGGCTTCCGGGACGTTAGCTCCGATGAGCAAATCGACTTGTGAGGAATTTACGCATGGAAACTTAAGCCCGGACAAATGTGGCCATTGTGAAACAGCTACGTCATCAGCCTTAGCACGCATTGATATAGGCAAGTTTTCGACTGAAAAGACTCTGTCAATATCTATAGCGCCTGTTTGGTCAAGCGATGCTACAGTCAGTGATACTTCGGTTTGGACACATTCGCTGAAGTCACGGTACTTAAATTCAATTTTGCTGTTTTGCCGCGAAGCCTTAGGCGTTTTAGCAAGCTCTCAGTACATAAGGTTGTGTCTGACCCTTCGTCAAGTAACGCGTACGTCTCTACGTCAACTCCGTTTCCACGAATAATGACTGGAACAATGCGAAGACAAACTTGTGGGGCGCGGGTCGCGACGCAGTTAACCGATGACGAATCAGTCGGGGTACTTTCACAATGTTCATTTCTTTTTTCTTCTAAACGTCTGCGATAGTTTGTGTCGTGAACTAGCTCGTGGTGTTTTGACTTACAATGAGAGCACTGCGAGTCCTTTCTGCACTCTTTAGCAACGTGTCCTGGGCGTAAACAGTTAAAGCACAAACGTTTGTCTTTAATTACCTTCACTCTGTCGGCATACGTCTTCTGCAGAAATGCAGCACACTTGGCAATGAAATGCTGCCCTCGGCACTGTGTACAATCAGGAAGCTTTTGTTTCGTACCTTGACTTTTGGCTTGCGTCGTCATTACCGTTGATACTGTCTTGCTTGTAGTATGCTTTGGTTTCTTTACTGTGATTTCTTCTCTCCGCAACATCTCGCCGTATGTTGACATTGCGACACCTGCACGCTGCTTAACAAAAACACGCAAATCATTAAACGTTGGGTCACGCAGATGCGAGAAGCTGTAAACGAACTCAGCCCATTTAATTCTAATGTAGTTGGGCAAACGCATGACTACTGCCTTCAGTGTAGGCGTGCAGTTCAAATCGCTTTCGTACCCTAGGGACTGTAACGTGAGGGCACACCTTTCCATTTCGTCGCTCAGCGCGATAAGACCACGAGAATCATTTCCTTTTACGATGTGGCCTTTCATAAGGGAATCTATACATGAACGAGCGATTTCATTTCTGCGACCGTAGCGTTCATTGAGAAGCTCTAGCGCACGTGTATAGCCTTGGTCGCCTAAAAGAACATAGTTCTTTATGAGGTGTTTGGCTTCTCCTGTGCAGTAACTGATCAAGTAGTTCAGTAAAACCGATGGTTCATAGACCTTTGATTCCACATTTATCTTAAAGTTAGTGATGAATTCGACGTAGTTCTTTGGATCAGAATCAAATGTCAATATTTCAGTTTTGGGTAATGTAGCAGCAACAGTCAAGGCAGCTAATTGTTGGATGCTTTCAGCAGGTAGGGGCTGATTCGGTGGCGACTGAAATGCGGTGGCGAATGCTGGATGACAACTTTGACGTGGTCGATGCGAGAACGGGGAGGCTGTTTCAGCCTTCAGTGCTGATGCGTGCTGTTCTACGTTTTGTATAGGACTGGGCACACCACTAAGCCTGTTATAAGCTGGACTGTACTTTACACTAGCGTCAATCGGAGGAAACGTGTCACGTGGTCTGACATCAAATGGCTTCGACCGCGCCGGATCTTTAACACTATCGGGAGGTGCACTGTCCAGAGGAGGAAAATGTTCAGGTGGTTTGACATCAAACGGCTTTGAGGTCACTGAATCTTTTGTACAAACTGGGGGTACATTGTCAAGAGGAGGTAGACTTTCCCGTGGTCTGATATCAAATGACTTGGACGTCGTGGAAACTTGAGCGCGGTCTAAATTAAATTCAGTACTCACAGTTGCTGGTTGAAATGGCATGGCGAATGCAGACAAAGGCTCAGATGGCATCGCAGTGGCACCTTCTACTGACGTTACACTCACAGGCTGTGCCCCAGAGATAGCAGCTTCGGCCTCTACAAGCACCTTTTCTTCGGCGTCTGCGGCCTCGATATCTGACTGAACGTCAAGCTGTTGCTTGCGCTGCTCCGTCTCAAGCTGCAGCCTCTCCAAATGGGCCCGTTCCTTGGCGTGTTTCTGCTTCACGAGGAGAGCCGCCTTCCGCGCTCGTGTCATAGCAATAGCAGACGACACTGAGGTACCTGAGCCTCCAGACATTACGGACACGCTATCGACGTTGGCCTCGTCATTCATGGCAGCCGTATTAGCGAAACTGAGGAGGGCGAAATGAGCAAAAACTTGCCGAAACTTTGCCAAAAATTGCAAACTGTTGCGTGATCAGGGAATACGAAACAAAGAGCTTGTTTAATCACAACATATTTTATTGCGAACGCGGCGTCGTGTGTCGTATGCCAATGCCGTAAAGCCATATAACGTAAAACCGCAATGCCGTAATGCCGAAATGCTGTAATGCCGAAATGCCGTAATGCCGAAATGCCGGTTTGCTACGAAAAAAAAAAAAGAAAAAAAAGGAAACAAAACTTTAACGATTGATCTTAACACTAAACGTAACTCTTAAATCAATTTTACCTTGTTATATCTTGAATTTAGCCATAATAATTTCACAAATAAATAAATTACTTAATTCACAATCACAAGAAATTTGAATCTTACCAATTTTATCGGAACTTTCCTAAATATGATCACGCACCGTCCGAAACTTGAAACTATTTGTCAAAAGGCGGGAAGAAACTGTTTATATACTACAGACATCACGTGACTTGTACAGTGTCATGCCATAAATACTTAAACATTCTGGCACTGATTAATCAATACGTGTCACTTTTCAGTGACCTGATGTCAATAAATTATAAGAGACATAAATTATTTAAATGACTGCGTAACAATAACAGACAAGTAGGGACTAAAATGTGCTGACTTTAATCAAAACATCAAGCCAATAAGAATATATCAATAATCTTGTGTCCAATTTTCGCCAAAATTACCATATGTTTTTGTAAACTGCCAAAAAAATAACAACTCTACAGAGGAGGAGATACGTTTCTGAGAAATTTCTGCTACTTTCCGTAAGCCGTCAAACAAAAGTACAAGGCAAGGAGGTACCAAAATCAGTACCAGTAAAGACATAAGACAATAAAACTTTTTTCGAGGTGTCAGTTAACATTTTATTTAAAATTCGCCTAACCATCCGTCAGTTATGGCAAGCAGAACCAATTATAGCCAGACGGATAACAATGTTCAACACATTCCGTATCGAAATTTCAACATGTGCCCAGCGTCAGTTATGATTTTAATAAGGAAATCTTTTTCCGCCCATATTTCCTATAATTTCCGATCCTTTCTTATGAATGTTAATAGCAAGATATTAGTATTTCAGCTTGCAGCATATTCAGAGCAGACTTTGTATTGACAATGCAAATCTGCATTGTCCTGTTAAATTAACAAAACTATTCAAAGCTATTCATAATCAATCTGCAAATAAAGAAAGAGCTAGCTATTAATGTCTAAACATCTGTTGACACCTTAGTATGTAGCCTTTGTGAGTCATACATTATACCTGAAACATATGTATACAATAGACAAAACATAATACCATGGCTAATACCCTAGTGGTTCAACCATGTGTTTTAAAGAAATCATAATTGATAAACTACAAAATTTTAAACAGAACAGATATCTTTCACATTTTATCAGTAAGATTCAATATTTCCAATTCTTATTTAGATAGACTAAAAATTACTAGTAGGGTGAAAAGGACAGTTTCACGCCACTTGATGACGTCATACTGTCTGGAAGTGACGTCATAGCGTCTGTACCGGAAGTGTTGTCTGGACCGGAAGTGCTGTCTGGATCGGAAGTGCTGTCTGGACCGGAAGTGCTGTCTGAAGCGGAAGTGACGTCATAGGCGTAGTCATGGCAACAAAGTAAACAAAGGAAACAAAGTAAACAAAGGAAACAAAGTAAACAAGGATTCTGGCTCACTTGATGACGTCATACTGTCTGGACCGGAAGTGACGTCATAGCGTCTGGACCAGAAGTGCTGTCATCGACCGGAAGTGCTGTCTGGAGCGGAAGTGACGTCATAGACGTAGTCATAGGCATAACCATGTAGGCGTAACCCTCATAACAAAGTGATGACCCCCCCCCCCCTAGGCGGTATTCGGGAGAGACCCTATGGTCATAAAGTGATGACCCCCCCCCCCCTTAGGACATACTATGTACCGACCCCCCCCCCCAGGAGACAGTCGGGACAGACCTCCCCCCCTCCCCAGGATCGTGATATGGCTAACTTCAAGAATGTATAACTTTAAAACTACTTGGTTGATTTATATGAAAATTTCACTGTTTGATTCAGTTTTATGTAAAGTTTTGTCATAAAGTGGTCACAGGCTATTTTTGCAGCTGGCTGTATGCATTTTTGTAAAATGCCACCATTTTAACTTTGTAAAAAGTGAAAAAGTGTGATAACTTTCGTTATAGTTGGTCGATTTGCATGAAAATTTCACTATTTGATTCAGTTTTATATCTAGTTTTATTATAAAGTAGTCATGGGCTATTTCCGCATGTGGCTGTATGCATAATTGTAACATGCTGCCATTTTAACTTTGTAAAAAGTGAAAAATTGAGATAACTTTCGCGATGCTTGGTCGATTTACATGAAAATTTCACTGTTTGATTCAGTTTTATATCTAGTTTTAACATTTAATGGTTATAGGCTATTTGCACCGATGGTTGTATGCATAATGTGACATGCCGCCATTTTAACTTTGTAAAAAGTGAAAAAATTGAGATAACTTCCGTTATACTTGGTCGATTTACATGAAAATTTCACTATTTGATTCAGTTTTATATCTAGTTTTGTTATAATGTAGTCATGGGCTATTTACACAGCTGGCTGTATACATAATTTGACATTCGCCATTTTAACTTTGTAAAAAGTGGAAAAGTGTAATAACTTTCGTTATGGTTAACCGATTTGAATGAAAATTTCACCATTGAATTCAGTTTGATGTCTTAGTTTACAGTAGTTTGGCATAGGTGGGTTGTTGGAATGACGCGCGCCCCCCACCATTCAAACATGTGTTTGAATTATTTTTACGTCAAACTATTGTTCAACAAGTTGTTTAGCAATTGTACAACAATTGTTCAACGAGCTGTTGTTCAACATGTCGTTGAACATGTTCAACATGTTCAACATGTTCAACAACATGTTCAACAAGTTGAACATGTTCAACATGTTCAACATGTTCAACAACATGCTCAACAAGTTGAACATGTTCAACATGTTCTTGCTCAAGTTGAACATGTTCAACCTATTCAACATGTTCAACAACATGCTGTTTAACAAGTTGTTCAACAAGTTGTAGTTGAAGAAATGAAAAAATAAGACATATGTTGAATAGGTTTATTAATACACTTAAATACACTTAAATACACTTAAATACACTTAAATATATACAGCTTAAATCTATAACAATATTATAACATTTATTGATTTACAAAGTCTTTATTATAAATGTTTAGTCAAATAAGTCTATTTTTCTTCATCTGCTTCACTCTGTTCACTGGCATCCATATCACTTTCTTCGTCACTGCTTTCATCTTCCTCCTCCTCATCTAGAAGCTCTTCAAAGAATGCATCGTTTCTTCTTATAGCCGCCTTTAGTGCCTTTGAATACTCGTAATGTTTTTCATCAACAAAGTAATTAAAGTCTTCTAAAATGGTTTCATAATGTTCGTTTTGTTGTAGACGTTGGGCATATTTGAATAGTCTCATAAACAGTTGTTTAAGTCGACGCTTATAAATGGGTCGAAAGTCATCACTTCCTATGTCACGCGCATCTTCAAGCCCTTGTTCTTCATATTCTGAAACCTTTTCTTGAAATTTGGTATCATATTCATCGTAGACTTCTTGAACCATATCATACCAAACAGAGTCTGTTTCTGACTCACTTTCAGAGTCTGTTTCTGACTCACTTTCAGAGCTGCCGTCATTATCACCCTCAACACAATGTTCCATATGTTTGAACAAAGCTTCTTGACTGTTGTATAACGCACCACATTCTGTACAAGCATGGGCATTCTTTTCAGTCATGTTGACGCTTTGACTTTCCATAGAAGACTCATCTAAAATTTCAGTGATAGGTCGTTTCACAGGGTTTTCAATATCTATCTCCAATGCTTCTTCTTCTGAAGTGTGAGCATTCTTTAAGTGTCTTTTAAGACTTTGTGGCCAATTGTAAGATTTCAGACAAATGTTGCATTTATACATCCTTTCGGTTCAACATACACTTTTCAGGTGATGAAAAAGCCTTTAAACATAGCCTTATATACAACTTGTTGAACAACATGTTGAACATGTTCAACATGTTGTTGAACATGTTGTTGAACATGTTTTTGAACATGTTGTTGAACATGTTGTCTACGCCTAGGGGAGTTTAACGTCATAACGTCATTATGAGTCAGCAATTTTAACAAGTTTGGCATTTTTGACGAGTTACACACCATATTTTGATTACATCTAACTAGCATAAAAGGAAGAGTGAGACATGCATTTCATTCATATTAAACAGCAATAAATTCTGCTGAAACAGTTTTTGATTAAGCACGCGCCTGTCCCAATGACGTCATTATGACGTCATAATGATGACGTCATAATGACGTCATAATGATGACGTAATAATGACGTTATGACGTTAAACTCCCCTAGGCGTAGACAACATGTTCAACAACATGTTCAACAACATGTTCAACAACATGTTGAACATGTTCAACATGTTGTTCAACAAGTTGTATATAAGGCTATGTTTAAAGGCTTTTTCATCACTTGAAAAGTGTATGTTGAACCGAAAGGATGTATAAATGCAACATTTGTCTGAAATCTTACAATTGGCCACAAAGTCTTAAAAGACACTTAAAGAATGCTCACACTTCAGAAGAAGAAGAATTGGAGATAGATATTGAAAACCCTGTGAAACGACCTATCACTGAACTTTTAGATGAGTCTTCTATGGAAAGTCAAAGCGTCAACATGACTGAAAAGAATGCACATGCTTGTACAGAATGTGGTGCGTTATACAACAGTCAAGAAGCTTTGTTCAAACATATGGAACATTGTGTTGAGGGTGATAATGACGGCGGCTCTGAAAGTGAGTCAGAAACAGACTCTGAAAGTGAGTCAGAAACAGACTCTGTTTGGTATGATATGGTTCAAGAAGTCTACGATGAATATGATACCAAATTTCAAGAAAAGGTTTCAGAATATGAAGAACAAGGGCTTGAAGATGCGCGTGGCATAGCAAGTGATGACTTTCGACCCATTTATAAGCGTCGACTTAAACAACTGTTTATGAGACTATTCAAATATGTCAAACGTCTACAACAAAACGAACATTATGAAACCATTTTAGAAGACTTTAATTACTTTGTTGATGAAAAACATTACGAGTATTCAAAGGCACTAAAGGCGGCTATAAGAAGAAACGATGCATTCTTTGAAGAGCTTCTAGATGAGGAGGAGGAAGATGAAAGCAGTGACGAAGAAAGTGATATGGATGCCAGTGAACAGAGTGAAGCAGATGAAGAAAAATAGACTTATTTGACTAAACATTTATAATAAAGACTTTGTAAATCAATAAATGTTATAATATTGTTATAGATTTAAGCTGTATATATTTAAGTGTATTTAAGTGTATTTAAGTGTATTTAAGTGTATTAATAAACCTATTCAACATATGTCTTATTTTTTCTTTTCTTCAACTACAACTTGTTGAACAACTTGTTAAACAGCATGTTGTTGAACATGTTGAATAGGTTGAACATGTTCAACTTGAGCAACAACATGTTGAACATGTTGAACATGTTCAACTTGTTGAGCATGTTGTTGAACATGTTGAACATGTTCAACTTGTTGAGCATGTTGTTGAACATGTTGAACATGTTGAACATGTTCAACTTGTTGAACATGTTGTTGAACATGTTGAACATGTTGAACATGTTCAACGACATGTTGAACAACAGCTCGTTGAACAATTGTTGTACAATTGCTAAACAACTTGTTGAACAATAGTTTGACGTAAAAATAATTCAAACACATGTTTGAATGGTGGGGGGCGCGCGTCATTCCAACAACCCACCTATGCCAAACTACTGTAAACTAAGACATCAAACTGAATTCAATGGTGAAATTTTCATTCAAACCGGTTAACCATAACGAAAGTTATTACACTTTTCCATTTTTTAAAGAGTTAAAATGGCGAATGTCAAATTATGCATACAACCATCGGTGCAAATAGCCTATAACCATTTAATGTTAAAACAAGATATAAAACTGAATCAAACAGTGAAATTTTCATGTAAATCGACCAAGCATCGCGAAAGTTATCTCAATTTTTCACTTTTTACAAAGTTAAAATGGCGGCATGTTACAATTATGCATACAGCCACATGCGCAAATAGCCCATGACTACTTAATAATAAAACTAGATATAAAACTGAATCAAATAGTGAAATTTTCATGCAAATCGACCAACTAAAGCGAAAGTTATCACACTTTTTCACTTTTTACAAAGTTAAAATGGTGGCATTTTTACAAAAATTGCATACAGCCAGCTGCGAAAATAGCCTGTGACTACTTTATGACAAAAATTTACATAAAACTGAATCAAACATGAAATTTTCATATAAATCAACCAAGTAGTTTTAAAGTTATACATTCTTGAAGTTAGCCATATCACGATCCTTGGGAGGGGGCGGGGGCGGGTCGGTCGACCCAAAAAATGAAAAATGTTCAGAATCGTCTGAAACGGATAAATATGCAAAAATCACAATTTCGAGGGGGGGGGTCGGTCCACCCAAAAAATGAAAAATGTTCAGAATCGTCTGAAACGGATAAATATGCAAAAATCACAATTTCAGGAGGGGGGGGGGTCGGTCGACCCAAAAAATGAAAAATGTTCAGAATCGTCTGAAACGGATAAATATGCAAAAATCACAATTTCGAAGGGGGGGGGTCGGTCGACCCAAAAAATGAAAAATGTTCAGAATCGTCTGAAACGGATAAATATGCAAAAATCACAATTTCGAGGGAGGGGGGGGGTCATCACTTTTTAGGGTCTGTTGCCGATTGACTTCGGAAATGAAAGCTTGACTTCATTGACTTCGACTGAAACCCTAGGAAGCCGCCACACAGCATGACCCCATTATGACCTCATTATGACCTCATTATGACCTCAGTATGACCTCAGTATGACCTCATTATGACGTCATGGATGGCCGCGCCTATCCTAACGCTTATCATGACGTCACTTCCGGTCCAGACAGCACTTCCGGTCCAGACAGCACTTCCGGTCCAGACAACACTTCCGGTCCAGACGCTATGACGTCACTTCCAGACAGTATGACGTCATCAAGTGGCGTGAAACTGTCCTTTTCACCCTACTATTTGCCTACAAATTGATTGTGACAGCCTTTTTTTATTTATTATGTATTATTATTATGCATGATGTGATATCAGAGTGCCATACTGAATAACAATTGTTTTTGTTTTGAAGCTTATAGACCGTCTAAAACTTCTAGTTATATTACATGTTTTAGAAATATTTCAGAAATTATTGAATAGAACTATTGTAAATATATTTATCAATTTAATCGATGTAGCATGTATGATCAATGATCATCTTACTTTAGCGTACTTAAAAATAATGGAAACAAGAATAACGTCAATAATGTTAAAAATTTCAATTTAGCAATTTAAAAATGCGCAGACGATTTCAATTAAATGGTTAATGTTTCATTATCTAAGGCGTGAAAATCCAGTGAAGCATGCATAAAATGCAACAGCTGAGTAGACTACGCTCATATAATTGCTTAATTGTAATAGAAATGCTTGAAGTGTTACCTCCATCAAAATGAATCTTCATAATTAAGTTTAAATTTTAATCAGAAAAGTTAGTACTAAATAATAATAATAATAATAATAATAATAGTAAAATTTAACGTAACTTCTTAGCGACATAAGATATTTGTGCCTGCAGTATGAAGTTGGTTTCCTTTTCCAATTTTGGATCTAAAATCAATTTTTTATCACAAGAGACTAGAAAAATGAAAAAATATTAACTTTTTGATTTTGTATAAATGTTGTAGAATCGTTATTGTATAACTGGCAACTAATTAAAATCTGTTATTCAAGTAAAAGTATTCAATGAAGTATTGGCTTTTCTTTACAAAATGTATTTAATCGTTTATTATCAGCAATTAATAACCAAATTAATAAGTATTTTAATAGAAGAACCGTGCTAAATCCTAACGAAGATACGGCCAACAGGTTGGACACGACATTCCTTTAGGTGACGATTAAGGAAAAAAATAAAAATTATAATTTTCTTTCAACATGCACACTTTCAAATTTATAAAGCCATCACATGATCTTTAAAGAACCATTTTACACATTATTCAGTCTGTTTAATAGCCAATATGTGAATATGTTTCTGGCCAAATGGAATTTTGTTGATTTTTGCCCTTTTTGTCTATCATTTCTCCTTAATCTCCTTATCCCATCTGAATTCAGGTTCAGCCGAAACGCAAAAACTTTTCGGCAAAAGTCAAAGTGTGATTTCGCTTTTATGACTCGACTCTACGTGGTTCTTTTATTCCTTGGATTTATGGCCGTGTCAGGAGGCAATCAGCAAAGCTTTTTCTAGGGCGGTGTGACGTAAAAGACTAATTGAAAATAAAATAATAAATTACCAGATGGATAATAGATTGCTGGAGGAATCTGGGAAGACCAATAGACGAAATATGAAATTACTGGAAGAGCGATCTAACGTGAATGTTTGCAATGAGGTATTAAACATGCTATTCAATGTCCTCGTCGGTTACGGTCACGGATAGCGATTGGATGTTAAAGGTCGAAATTCGTTGATTTAAAGTTAGTTGGTGATGTCACGAATGGTATTAACATGTAAGATAATTTGAAAGAAACATAGCAGTAAATTTATACTTATATCGAGATGTATGTGTTAGAAATATTTAATTAGTTTCGTTTTTTACTTAAAACTTGGTGTGTTGTGTGCATGTGTGGCATCAATGCTGAGTATAAGCCAGAGAACGGCAGCTGTAGCTGTAAACATGGCTACACTGGCGATCCTTACGAACACTTCTACTCGATTCCGAAGGCAAATCTGAAATCATCTCTTTGCATCGAAGCGCTCCTTGTAAATGTACGGGTGTCTCGTATATAGGAACAATTGATTATAATATCGCTATCACTCCCCAGCACAAGTTTTAAAATACTTCAGCCTTCAAAATACAATAATATCCAAGCTAAGGTTAATTTCAGACAAAGTGCTACTCAAGATAAAAAGTTTATTTACGATGAAAATTTAGTTAGGGTAAAATTTAGGTATGATAAATATTTATGAAGGTTTAGTTAAGACAAAGGCTTAGGTAAGATAACAGTTTAATTGAGCGAATCGCCGAAAAATCAATAGCCACGCAGGAACTTTCAAGGCTAACACGCTGGGAAGAAATTACGATTTTTCTAAAGTAAGGAGCGCATATGGAAAGAAATATATGTACATTTATCAATTTGATCCACTATTTCTCCTTTTATGCGAATCACAACGAAAGATAAAAAAGACAAGACAAGGAGGCATACATGTCCCCTGCCAGAAGCCACGAGCTAATTCATTAGAATTCTTGTTTGATTTATTTGATTTAACTAACACTAGTTTCGAGATGATATTTGATGTCCAGTTTTTTTAATTTAGTTTATAAAGCTGGAATCATATAGAAGGGATGCGCTATCACAAATATTGTATGGATGCATTTTGAGAGAAGTAAACATTACTAAATAAAACATTCCATTCTCCACTAAAGAATTCTCACGATAGAGACTTTAGGGTAGCCATTTTGCCGATATAGGGTTGTTCCATTTACTCTACATCCATATTTATATAGAAAATGAAAAAAAAATTAAAACATACACATTTTTTAGCTATTTATTTGTTATTGCTCATGATGATGAAAGTATTATTGATTTATGTAAAGCAGAAACAATTCATTAGCTCTTTTTTAATTTGTTAAATGTGTTCTGACGCCCCCTCCACTCTTCCTTCTTCTTTCGAGAAAAAAGACTCCCTAAAGATTCCACAATAATGTTTAGACTGAGTAAAACAGGTTGGTTTCCAAGTCTGTAAGGCTCATCTGCAGAACACACTGAGAAACTGTACGCATTTTGCAGATTTAATATTTTACAGTAGATGTTATCAGTTGTAAATGTTATACATTGATTTATAATTTTTAATATTTATTTGACAGTTTCAAATACAGAACGTTGTCTCCGTTAAGAGATTCCACTTAAAATTTAAACATTTTCAATTGGAAACTTGAAGCACATGCATATATACTCGATAATGACTTGATTAAGGAAATCTATCTTAGGTCTCCAAACTGATTAGAAATTCTTTTTTAGTATATTTGTCTTAAAATAGTTTGGATAAAGGACTATTCCTTTTTCTTAAGTCTAGTCAAGAATTTTTGTGAGCCTTTAATTATAAATAAGTTTTTTTCCTTCTGACTTTAGGGAGCATGACAAACACAAATGCCAGCCACTGATTTTATTTTAACAAATTCCCGTTGCGTTTCAACATTTTGAAACGCAAAATTACTTTTTGCCTTACGACTTTGCAATTTCAACTTCAGCATTTTGAATAGACCTTAAGTATGTTAACCCTGTTTCGGCCATAGTAGGTTTCGTTGTCCTATAATTAGGCTTATCCTGTAGCATAAATATATTCAGTCATTGGAATGGTCATCTAAGCCACACATGTACATTCACACACATACAGATAGACACACATCCATGCATACCTATTCACAGACAAACACACATGTGTATACACATATACATATAGACTTACCCACATATACATACAGGCACACATCCATGCATACAGATTCACATACATACATACATACATACACATATACATATAGACTACCCACATATACATACAGACATACATACAGACACACATCCATGCATACAGATTCACAGACATACATACATACATACATGCATACATACATACACATATACATATAGACTTACCCACATATACATACAGACATGCATACAGACACACATCCATGCATACATATTCACAGACATACACACATACATGCATACATACGTACATACACTTATACATATAGACTTACGCACATGTACATACAGACATACACAAATCCCTACAAACAGACAAACAAGTCAAGTACACAGACGACAAATGACAATGCGTACGCGACCAGCATCGGTGAGAACAATAGTCAGGATCTCCCCCGTGTTGCACGTACAATAGGGTCTGCCCTGTTAATTCTTACACACAGCATTACAGGGATCTAAATAGAAAAAGACAATAACTATTTCATTCATAACAAAAGTGAATTTCAAATGAAATGTCTGAAATGGTATGTTATTAAAGTTGTTGTACAAGTCGTTTTATTGTCGAGATTATTGCTGTCGTTGTTAGTTCTAATATTAATTTTAGTATTAAATTGCCTCAGAACAACAGGTAAATTAAGCTATAGGTCTGCGTATCGCCATGGTGTGTAATCAGATAAACGTTTTTACAAAATCATTGAGTAACATGCATTCGAATCAAATAGACCACTTGTGCTAACAGTTTTTTATATATTTCTGCTCAGATATTTAGTGTTATGTACTATCTTCATGTATGATATCAATTAGAGGTCTTACAGCCAGCCGGAGGATATAACTCAATGCAAATCCTTATTACTAAAGATTGTATACTCATTACAAAATTAATCGCATTAATTATAACGCAAACTTAAATAAAAAATTTTTATTTTTCTTAGCATTTTCGCAATTGTTGTCTTTATTTCTTTTTTCACAGGAACCATTCATTCTTTGTTTTCTTTGTGTCGTTCATCTATTGATTATAAAAAATGCAAGAGCAATGTTTAACTTGATACTTTATGAGGTAGTGTTTATTAGTGACATAATGAACTGTTAAGCTAATGGAATCAAGGCACAATTAATTTTACGTGCTATTTCATGTGCTGTAAATATATTATATAAAGTCTGGCTAAATTTATGAAAATCTAAACAAACCCTTCAAAATATACACAGATTGAATGGAAGAAAACGACCTTACCTGAAAGTATGCAAGCGGTTAAGGGGTCGCCATCAGAATCAGATGGACAGCTACAAACTGCACTTTCCCCTCGGTTAGCGCACAATGCATTAGTTGCAAATAGAAATGGCTCACACAGAACTTAAAGGATGCCGCAAAGCCTAAATACGAGGCATCGTTCTTAACATTTCTTTACAATTTTGATGTATATATTTCTTTTTATCACAACAAGCAGTCGCCCTTTATCTTCTTTGTGTATTGGCATTAGTGGGACATCGTGGGGTTGGTGCGAAAGTGTGAGGGAGGATATTTATTGATGTTTTTTCATGATGTGGCTTAAGAGTTACTGCAGTGTAATGATACTGCAGTGTATCTCACTTCGCGCAAAAACATTGTTTCGTAATGGAAATGAGTGGCAGTACAAGTGACGTAGCAATTTCCTTCAATAATTGTGCTGGCATGGTGCGACTGTATTCTCATGGCAATTTACAAGCCATATATCGTGACATACCCTGAGAATTCACTTAATTATAAGGAAAAGTAAGTCACCACATTTTGTGTCAACAGACTGCACAAACAGGTTAAGGTTGTCGTTAAACGATGTTACTGGCAACTGAACGAACGAGTCAGGTTGCAGCTGCTAGATTATTTAGTCAGAGCATTGTTCGGGTAACCCCAAAATTACTTTGAGCTTAAATAAGGGGCATATCATTTGAGAAAAATTGGTAAATAAGGTTTCAACACTTTGTGTATGTATTAATAAGCTGCCACTGACAGAGAAAAGGGTGAGAACCATATGTTTAAAAACAACTGTGGTTGTGGACAAAATAAGCAAGTTATCAATCACACAAAGAGTTGAAAATAGGCTTCTGGAAACAACAAACCGTTTTTGACGTGATATGGTCGCCAAGGCATAGAAAACAAGATAATCGCAACATGTTGACCTTCTAGCAATTCTAGAATTCTTCTGCTAACAGTTCTTACAATTGCCCTTAGGATTTACAAGCTGCTTGACTTAAAAGTGCTACGTGTTCACCTTTAGAATATATTCTCAATAGAAATAAATAATCGTGTTTTCAAGAGACAGCATGTTTTCCTTGCTGTGACTTTGGCATCAATAAGATGGCCAATAATCGTTAAATCTTTTCTTTAATAGATAAATAGTGTCATGCTTAAACTTAAATGAAGAAAATGAGCAGTGAAGGATCGATATTGCTCGGGGCAAACTGATCTACTAGCCGCATTTATTGAACACATGATTTATAAAATTGTGAAATGTATCACAGGGGATTAATGAATTGCATTAAGATAAACAGTACAGTGATAGAAAGAGATAGAGAGAGACAGAGAGAGACAAAAATCGTCTGAGACAAAAAGAGAGGGCCAACGAGAGAGGCGGGAAGAGAGACTGGAGAGAGAAGGACAAAACAGACTGAGGTAGAGCTCGTAATAGAGTGTGGAGCTGTGGCGAAAGACAGGGTGTAGAGAGAGACAGACTGAGAGAAAGAGAGAGGCAGACAGATAGACTGGAGGGAGAAGAACAGAGACAGACTGACAGCGAGCGAAAGGGAGAGGGGAGAGCTATGGAGAAAGACGAGAGGAAGAGAGAAAGAGAGAGAGAGTGAACTGAAGAAACTAAACTGAACACTGAGAGAATTTAATTGAGAATGCTAGATAAGGACTGAAATACTGAAACATAAACAAACGGATCAGATAAAGTAAAAGGAGGATCAAGGACTAAAAGGCCAATTATATTCCTATATTTCCAAGAAATATTAACTGCACATCTATGAACTAACCAATGTCGGAATTAATCAGTATCAGCACGTAATACTAACAAACCAATTATGTTCCCATATTTCCAAGAAATATTAACTGTGTATCTGTGAACCAACCAGTGTGGAGAATAATCATTATCACCATGTAATAATTAATTTGATTTTTTTTTCTGTCAATACTTCAAGCAATGGGTTACCTTTTCTCGTAAACGTTAATAGCATGAAATTAGTATTTGAGTTTTAAGCAGATTCCAAACTGACTTTGTATTCACAATACAAACATGTATTGCCCTGTTAAATTAACAACACTATTTAAGGCAATTCATAATCAGTCTCAAAGTAAAGAATGAGTAAGCCTTTGACTACTTGTCTAAATATCTGTTGCCACCTTACTATGTAACCTTTGTGTCTCAAACATTAGAACTACAACAACTGTATACCATGCGCAAAACATAGTACCTTAGGTCAATACCCTAATGGCTCAATCATATCTTTAAATGCTTTTATATTTGATAAGCTGCAAAATTTAAATAGAATACAAATCGCTGACGTTTTTATCAGTAGGATTCAGTATTTCCGATTCCAATTTAGATAAACTTAGAAACTGCGTCATACAGTCCATTTTTCACCTAAGCAATATACAGTTAGTTAATATATAAGCAATAGTCCCCCAGTTCAACTTTAATCAATCAAATGCTGAAATTACTATGAAAAATATTCCTTAAATATCATTTAAAGAGAGGCAAGACTCATTAATATGCTAATAGATTTCCTGATTCACCTATGGTGTCATTGTTCTCAGCTCAGATTTTATTGGTTTCTACCTGCAAGTTGGTTGTGGCAGCCATTGTTCTTTTTTTCATTTATTATGCATCATTATTGAGCACAATGCGACATCAGGCTGCAAAATAGCCAAACACTTGTTTTATTATACAGCTTACAGATCTTCTAAAGTCTTCAGCTATCTAAAATATTTCAGAAATAGATTATAAATATATGCCATTTTATCCATATAGTATTTATGATTACTGATCTCATCTTTTAACTTATGTATTAACGTAAAGTGGTGGAAGTGCTCATCAAGAAAAGCGTCATAGGTGTCTTATCTATTATTTTAATGATATAATTACAAATTTATCGAATATTTCAATTAAAAGGTTATTGTTTTAGTTATTTAGGCATAAATATTCGGTATAGTGCAAATAAAAGTCAACAGGTGAGGAAATTCTGTTCAAATAATAGCTTTATTTTAATGGAAATGCTTGAAACGTTACATCTATTAAAATGAATCTACATAATTAACGTTTAATCAACAAAATAATACAAGATGAGTACACTGGAGTATAAACTGTTTTCACACAAAATAATTAATGTAACTTCTTAACGGCATCCAATATTTCTGCTTATAGTACAAACAAAAAATCAATTTTTCGTCATAAAACGCCATGCAGAACGACAAATTATTGCCTTTCTAACTTTGCATAGATATGTAGACATAGAATCGGTATACGTGACACTTCATTGAAATATGTTAATCCAGTCATACTTTAATGAAGTATTGATTTTCTTTACAACATTTGTTCATTCATTTATTATCAGCAATCAATGCCCAAATTAGTCAATATTCTTATAGCCAAACTGTTGAATTTAAATCGCAATAAAGATACGGTCAACAGACTGAAGACGACACTCCCTTAAGCGACACTGACAGCATAAAGATTAAACAGTGGAATAACTAATAATCGAGAATATGAGTCGACTCTACGTGATTCTTTTATTGCTTGGATTTATGGTTGTATCAGAAGCAAGTTAGTAAACCAAAAAAAAAATATAAAATACAAAATACAATAATAGATTTCTAGATTTTTGTTGGAGGGGGCTGGGTAGCCCAATGTGTAAAATATAAAATTACTCAAAGAATGATCTGAAGGGGATTTGCTAATGGAGGTATCCAAACACGCTACTAACGTCTTTGTCTGTTATGGCCACGGATAGTGTTAAGGGTTGAAAGTTTGTTGAATAAAAGATAGTTGGCGATATCACGAATGGTATTAACATGCAAGATTATTTGACAGAAGCATAGCTTATCACTAAATTTTATAGTTATGTGGAGATGTATGTGTCAGAAACATTTAATTGGTTTCGGGTTTATTTTTTTTACTTATAGATCCGTGTGCTGTGGGCATTTGTGGCATTAATGCTGAGTGTACGCCAGAGAACGCCAGAGCTTATTGTAGCTGTAAACACGGCTACACTGGCAACCCTTACGTACAATGCCACCCAATACCAAAGGTAAAACTGAAATCACCATCTCTTTGTATTTACGCGCACCTTGTATATATGTGGGTGTATTATGTGCATAGACATAACTGATTGCGCTATCGTTCCCCGGCACAAGTCTCAAAAAACTTCTGCTCACACCTGCAACTGACTTACAATACAATAACACCTATTCTAAGGTTTATTTCAGATATTGGGTTACTTAAGATAAAAGTTTATTTAAGGTAAAGATTGAGTTAAGGTTAAGTTTAATTATGATAAACATTTAGTTAAGTTGAAAGTTAGTTAAGATAAAGGCTTAATGTAAGATAAAGTTTAATTAAGCTAATCGCGGAAAAAGCAATACCATAGGGAATTTATTCTTTCTGCCGTAGACCAAACTTTCAAGACAGTCACACTAATACGCTAGGAAGAAATTGTGATTAAACAGTGCACGCAGAAACAAATATATGTAGATTCACTAATTGACTGAGGCCTTTCCTCAGATGCCGGAGCTAAAAATAAATTACACCTAGGTCTGTATTTCTTGTGCGTTTATCCTAGCTTAATTTCATTCCAACTATAGCTGCAGAACGCTATATGACTGAAAATAAGGGTTTTACTCCAATATTTCCTCTTTTGAACAAGGAAACATACAGATAAACAAGGAGACAAACATGTTCTCTGTCTTTATTCAAAATTTCAAGATATTCCGATTATACGCCTGGACACAAATTTAATAGCAATATAAGTTTTTTACCATGTTTTGGAATTTTTCATGTAAATTTTATGCTCTCTATCTTTGCTCTTGAAAATTTTTTCAAATGCTTGACCTATACAAACGCGTTTTTTTCTTTGATTATAGACAAGGGGAGGCTAGAAGCGGAAGTATCGCACAATTTGCTGCTTCCTGTGAAAAAGTAATATGAACTGAGTTGTAGCGTCACAAATGGCAAATGCCACATTGTCAATCATACGTGTAATAAAAACCAGTAGAAAGACGAAGTGGTGGTATTATTTTGTTGTTGAATTTAATTTTGTTAGGATAGTACAGCAAGTAGAATATAATAGTACGGGATGAGGCTGTACGGGGACAGAAAAATCTCCACTTTTGCTCCAACGTGTATTACTCATCTTAAAGAACGGAGTAAAAGTCATTTTACATGCAAATATATTCGTGAAAACTATTCATAAGACTCGAATTTGTACCCGTGAAAGGAATATAAGATAAAAACACAGCTTCACTTCTTATATAAATAAATTTAATTTGATTCACTTTATATTTTTGGTCAAGAGTAAAAACAAACTAAATTACTAAGCCGGGATTAAATGTTGCGAATTCATCGAAGCTGACGGTCGCGACTCAAAATGGGCATTGTAATTTTTGTGGGCTTTTTATAATAATACTTCATAACATATGGAAAATCGTTTATGGCCCTCGGAAAATATATTATAGCCCAGATGCTTTCAGTTAGCAGAGTGCCATGATGTTTTGATTAAAATATGTCTAATGTTACCTGTTGCAACCAGTAAAGCTTTCAAAGGAATAAATAATTGTCCATGGCATGTTCGAAGTGGGACTGTCCTCCCCAGCATCAGTATCAGAGGCGGTCATCAACAGATATACTATGAACCAAAGTAACGCTACTTAGGCATAGGAATAAACATACAAAATTTAAGATTTGCAAATTTATAACGAAACTGTTGATGATGTGTTCATGTTAATTTGCTTACTCATTATTACCAATATATATTGCCGCTTTTATTGAACTTGTGAATTTGACCATAAAACATTCATGTTTGTGTGGGTTTTTTTCTTTTTTTTTTTCTTTTTTTTTGCTTTGCTCCAGAAAATGATGTTTCCTTCCAATTTAATACACTGCACACAAAACAGATTTCGAACAAAAGTAAAGCATAAATACTTATTTTGATGCACAATGATAAGTCTTTCAGTCAACCCAAGACAATTTATAAAAAGCGTCGAGGATGATTTCATGAATTCATGTAGCAGAACCAGGGTGAGAATAATCAGGCTCTAACCCTGGATTGCCTTTGTGGGTGCACAACCGGGAGAAACGCGGCGTATTGCAGACACACCTTTTCCCGGGAGATTCATAATTAAATAATTAGGTTTTACTGTTTTATTGCCTGAAGTCATGGCTCTAATATCTCCTGGACCACAGTTTGACAGAGCAATTTTAAATGCATCATTTCTTATCATCTCCTAGCCTCCAATGTTTTTATATCTCATCATTTAACTTTTCTAACTGTCAAATTTTGTTTTTAAAGCTATAAAGACGGCGAATGAATACAGTGTCATCAATATTGTTTTGGTGAATTTACAAAATAAAATATTCCCTTCTCGTCCAAAGAGACTTTAGTCAGTTTTGTAATGTACGGTTGTTCTATTTACTCTACGTCCAGATTTATATAGAAAACAGCAGAAGGAAACACAACTTTAAAACATGCACAGTTATTTATTTATTATTGGTGATATCGATGAAAGTATTGTTCATTTAGACCAAAAAGAAACAATGTTTTGCATTTTTTAATTTGTTAAATGTTAACATCAAGAGGATGCGAATGTGTTCTGACATCCCCCCGCACCCATGCTCTTTCGTTTCGAGACAAGAGCCTCCCTGAAGGTACCAAAATTGTATTATAGATTGAGCAAAAGTTTACAGTGGACATTCAACCCGATTTACACTGCAACAACGCTTTCAGCAACGCTGTCTTTCGGGCTTATGTTCTTTTCTTCTGCTGGTTCTGCGTCTACTGCTCAGTAATCTGGAATAATAAACGCATACTTAAAGAGTAGTTTGCCGTACACATTAGTATCACAATAAGTATCGGGATTCATGACCTCCGCTTCAACAACCTAAAGATGAATTGACTAACAAACCCAGGTTCGCAAAAAAACTACAGCTGGGATTTTTTTAATTTTTTTTTTTTTTTTTTTTTTTTTTTTTTTTTTTTTTTTTTTTGGTTTTGAGGGCATGAGACAATTCCCACGACCTCAACACCCTCATTTGTAAATAGTGATTTTATAAACTGGGTTTTGGGGTATAATGTAAGATTATAACATTAGATGAACTTAATATTTTGGCAAAAGGATAATAACTATAAACAGCACTTCGCATGGACAGTTTCTGATAACCTGCATTTTGCCCTCTTTTTTTGACATGAGCTACTCTATTTAACTATGTCTTGAAAAATCTATTACAAAACACAAAAGTTAAGGGATGTCGATTTTAAATCGAGATATTTTCAAGTCTACTATTGCTTAGTATTGACGTAGGGCACATTGAAAAACAGACACATTACAATGAGAAATTCTAGGCGTTTTGCAAATTTAATATTTAAGAGTAGGCCCTATTAATTGTTAATGTTTTATATTGATTTATAGCTTTTAATATTTATTTGACAGTTCCAAGTACAGAACGTAGATTGACTTGCGCTTACAGATATTTTATTTAAATTTAAAACTTATCATTTCAAAACTTTACGTAACTAACTTGGGAGGTGCACATGCATATATAATCGAGAATGACGTCATCAGAGACATCTGTCTTAGGTTTCCGAATTCACTAGAAGTTAGTTTTTATTTTACTTGATGAATTCAAGATAAGCATATTCGTCTTAATTGTGTCTTAAGACTTTGGAATTTCAACTTCAGCATTGCCAACAGACCTTAAGCATCTAACCTTATTTCGGCCATTGCAAGTTTATTTGTCCAATAATTAGGCTTACCTTCTAACACAAATATACTTAATCATTGAAGCATTCGAGTGGTTTTCTAAGCTATACATAGGTTCATTCATACATACATACAAACATATATAACATACACATACATTCCGACACAGACACATGCATACATACTTGCAAATATATGTACATACCATCATACATGTATACATATAAACAGATATATTTATAGATATACTCATACAAACCCACAGACATACATACTTACAGATAAACATGTAGACATACATACACACACATATATATACATACGTAATGGCATATACATACATGTATACAGATAAACATACTTGCATACATACATACATACATACATGCATACACATGGTAAGTAAAATTGTTAAATCGTGTTGTAAAAATTCAGCAGTCTTACGATTTTCAAATGCATAGAAACAGGAAAGTAAATATGAAATACACCAGTGAATCTATGACTTCATCAAAACAAAGAGAATGAAAACTAAATCGATATAGGTGCAGATAAGAAATCATCTCCCAAGTATTAATTACAAAAAAATACAAGAGAAATCTTTAGCTTGGGACTTTAAGAGTTAGTATTTATTCGTGTCATAATTAACTGTTGATCTAATGGTATCAAGGAATTTGCATAATTATTTCATGTAGTGTTTCATGTGCTGTAAATATATTATATAAAGTCTGGCCAAATGGATGACGACCTCAACAAAGCTTTCGAAATATAAACATACTGAATGCATGAAAACAACCTTACCCGAAAGTATGCAGGCGGTTAAGGGGTCGCCAGCATAACCAGACGGGCAGCTACAAACTGCACTTCCACGTAGGTTGGCACACAAAGCATTTGTTCCACATGGAGACGGATCACACGGATCTTAAATTACAGCGCAAACTTAATTACTGATTTGTTATTTTTCTTAACATTTTTATTGTTGTATGTATTTCACTTCTCACAGGAACTATTCTTTGTGTGTTTTCTCTGTATAGTACATCTACTAATTATTCAAACGCAAGAGAAATGCTTCATTTGGCATTTTATGATGTAGTGTTTATTAGTGACAAAATTAAATGTTGATCTAATGTTATCACAAATCTGTACAATTTATCTCATGCAGTGTTTCATGAGCAGTAAATATGTTGTATAGAACCTGACCAATGTGATGAAAAACTAAACAAAGCTTTCATCATATACACAGATTCAATGAAAGAAAGCGACCTTACCCGAAAGTATACAAGCGGTTAAAGGGCTGCCATCATAACCAGACGGACAGCTACAAGCTGCATTTCCATCTCGGTTAGTGCACAAAGCATTAGTTCCACATGGAGACGGATCACATGGATCTTAAATTAAAACGCAAGCTTAAATACTGAGTTGTTAGTATTCTCGACATTTTACTTCGATAGTTGTATATATTTCATTTCTTTGAGTAGGAAACATTCAGACTTTACTTTCTTTCGTTTGTACATCTACTAATTACGAGCAGAAAGAGAAATGATTTGCTTCGTACTTTTTGAGGCATGTTTATTAGTGACAAAATGAACTGATGTCAAGGAATTTGAAGAGCTTATTTCATGTTGTGTTCAATGTGCTCTTCGAGAATTTGCAGAACTTATTTCACGTTGTGTTCAATGTGCTCTTCGAGAATTTGCAGAACTTATAACATGTTGTGTTCAATGTGCTCTTCGAGAATTTGCAGAACTTATTTCATGTTGTGTTCAATGTGCTCTTCGAGAATTTGCAGAACTTATTTCATGTTGTGTTCAATGTGCTGTAAAGATATTGTATTTAAATCTCGACAAATTGGCGAAAATCTAAACAATTCCTTCAGAATATACACATGTCGAATGAAAGAAAATGACCTTACCTGAAGGTTTGCAAGCGGTTAATGGGTCGCCAACATAACCAGGCGGACAGCTGCAAACTGCACTTCCACGTTGGTTAACGCACAAAGCATTAATTCCACATGGAGACTGGTCACATGGATCTTAAATTAAAATGCAAACTTACTTAATGAGTTGTTATTATTCTTAACGCTTTCTTTAGATTGTGGTATGAATTTCATTTTTTCATAGGAAACATTTAGCCTTTGTTATCTCTGTGCAGTACATCTATTACTTATAAAAAGCGAGAGAAATAATTTACTTGGTACTTAATGTGGTAATGTTTATTGGTGACATGTTCAACTTTTGCTCTAAGGCTATGAAAGAATTTTCACAACTTTATTTCATGCAGTGTTTCATGATCTATAAACATATTGTATCTAAATCTGGACAAAAAATTATGAAAATCTAAATAAACCCTTCAAAACATACACAGATTGAATGAAAGAAAACGACCTTACTCGAAAGTATGCAAGCGGTTAAGGGGTCGCCATAATAACCAGACAGACAGCTACAAACGGCACTTCCACCTCGGCTAGTGCATAAAGCATTAGTTCCACATGGAAACGGATCACACGGATCTTAAAGTATAACACAAACTTAAATACTGATTTCTTATTATTCTGGCCATTTTTTTAATTGTTGTATGTTTTTCATGCCATTCAGCATGTGATTTCTCTGTGGACTAAATCTATTATAAAAATGTAAGAGAAATGCTTTACTTGGCATTTTGTCACACTGTGTTAATGAGTGACATAATTAATTTTTGATCTAATGTTATCAAGGAATTTGTACAATTTGTGGCATGTAGTGTTTCATGGGCAGAAAATATGTGGTATAAGGCCTGACCAAATTGATGAAAAACTTCTTCAAAATATAAGCATATGGAATGAAAGAAAGCGACCTTACCTAAAAGTAAGCAAGCGCTTAAGGGGTCGCCAGTATAACCAGACGGACAGCTACAAACTGCACTTCCACCTCGGCTAACGCACGAAGCATTGGTTCCGCATGGAGACGGATCACACGGATCTTAAAGGGCAACTCAAACTTAAATACTGCGTTGTTATTTTTCTTAACATTTCTTTAAATTTGTGATGTATATTTCTTTATTATACAGCAAGCAGTCGCCACTTTTCTCCTCTGTACTGTGGCATCTGTTGGGCGTGGTGAGGCGGATGCGGGATTCTACGAGATGCAATTTAATGCTCTATATTTCATGATAACATTTTAAATAGCAGAGCAGTGATATTTTTCGTATATCTCACTTTACACAAAAAAATAATTTAGTCATGAAAACGAAGTACAAGTGACGCAGCAAAATCATTCAATACCTGTGTTGGCATGATGCGTTTGTATTGGCATTGCGATTTACAAGCAATATATCGTGACATTCCCTATGCAGTTCACTTAAAACTTGAATGACTTTTGAGATTCTTTGTGGGATAAAAGGAAAACAAGACCCTGTAATATACTGAAGGAGTTATTCGTTTTGTTTGACGGAAATTATTAGGCTGCGCTCAACGTCACTTTCGAATTATGATATGTACATATCACAAACTTTTATTAGTTATGTTTTGTGGTATAGAACTTGAGGTCATATTTTGTGGCAAGTTACAAAAGGATGGAATGTGAGAGGAGACGAAAGGGATTGTAACATTGAAATCGGAGGATCAGCAAATTTGCATGTTATCCTCCTAATTATATCTCAATTGTTTTGTAGCATATGTCATAGCAACAGGTCCTTAAATCAACACATTTGTGCCATATAGAGCATTATCTGTTGCGAAGCGCGCTACGTCATTGGCTTTCATGGACTTGAGTACTAACGAACGTTGCTAGAAAATATTCTTTGTACCGTCCATGCGTTGTAAACAGTGCTTCATGCATGCAAACCGATTATTTTACATTTAATTTTGAGAGATTTAAAATGAAGTTTAGAAGTTTAAGGCTTTTAAATTGTTAACGATTTGCAATAATGATCCAAAAATCCAAAAATTCCAAGATAAATTTAAGCTCATTCAATAAGTATCTCAATCAATTAAAATTGGTAAATTAAGGTGTTAACACTTGTAGAAGTATGTGTTGGTATGTTTATGCTGATAGAGAAACATGGGATGATAATTTGGAGGATACTATCAACAAAACAATTCTGGTTGCGGACAAACTACGCAAGCTATCAATCACACACAGAGTTAAAAATAGACTTCTGGAAACAATAAAAAATTACTTGACACTGAATTTTCAACAACATGCAAAATTCGGTGAGTGAAAACATCCAACAAAATTAGGAGGTCTTTCGATTTATCTGAACTTCAATCACAGCTTTGCTATCTCTAACACAGTCACTGGTTATAATTTGCTTCATTTTTCTCTCTTTAACCTGATAAGTTGATTACAATGAATACAATTCGTACGTTCTGCTGCCTTAAATCAAAAGAGCAAGTAAAACAAGTTGCACTAACCTGTCTCCACGGCCCTCGATATGGTCACCAAGGCACCCACGTATAGAAAACAATGTAATCGTGACATTATGGTCTTTTAGCAATTCTAGCAGTCTTCTATTAACAGTTCTTGCAGTTGCCACTAGACTTCCCAAGTTTGTTTAGGCTTAACTTAAAACTGATACGTGTCCACCTTTAGGATATATTCGCAATAGAAATAAACAAAAGTGTTTTTAAGAGAACAATAGGTTTTCCTGTACTTTGCAGACTTTCAATGTAAGACGATCAATGATCGTTAAATCTTTTCTTTTAATATGTGAATAGTGTTTCGTTTCAATTCAAATAAAGAAATAAGCAATAAAGAATAGATATTGCTCCCAAGAGCGCTGGATAAACCGATCTATGGTGATGATTTATGAAATAATAAAATATATAACAGATCAATAAATCAACTGCATGCAGGAAAGCCAGGCAGAGGAAGCAGAAAAGAGACATGGACGCTGGAGGAGAGAGAGAGAGAGAGAGCAGACGGGAGGAGAGAGAGACAGACTGAGAGAAAAGAGAAAGCGAAAGAGAGAGGCAGACAGAGAGACTGGAGGTAGACAGACTGGAAGCGAGCAAAAGGGAGAGGGTAGAGATATGGAGAAAGACGAGAGGAAGAGAGAAAGACAGAGAGAGTAAACTGAAGAAACTAAACTAAACACTGAGACAATTTAATTGAGAGTGATAGATAAGGACTGGAGTATTGGAATATAAACACACAGATCACAGATAGTAAAATAGGACTGAGTGACAGCAAATCAATTATATGCGTATGTATGAAAGAGATTTTCCTGTCAGTAATTCAAGCACTGGGATACTTTCTTTAAAGGTTCTCTCCTTTCTCATAAAAGTTTATAACAAGACATTAGTATTTCAGAGGATTCAGAACAGAGTTTGTATTGGCAATGCAAATCAGAATGGTTCAGTTAATTTAACAAAATTATTCAAAGCAACTTCATGTACCTATAATCAATCTCAAAGAATGAGCTAGCCTTTGAATCTTCAACTAAACTTCGGTTGACACCTTACTATGTAGCCTTTGTGATTCATGCTTCAGAGCTACAGCATCTCTACACAATGCAAAAAACATAGTCCCATAGGTCAATACCCTAATGGTTTAACCATATCTTCAAAAACTATCATAGTTGATTAACTGCAGAATTCTAAATAGAATACATATCATTCACGTTTTGTCAACTCTAATTTAGATAAACTAAAAATCACGTTATACAGTCCATTTTTTACCTATGGAATATACAATGAGTTAAGGCACAACTGTTGCTGAGCAACAATCACACAATTCGACCATATAAACAACTGTCGAAATCATTATAAAGAAATATCTCTTAAACATCACGTTGAAGAGAGACAAGACTGATTCATACGCTAATAGACTTCCTGTTTCACCTATAACGTCGTTGTTCTGAGCTCGAATATCATTGGTTTCTACCTACAAATTGGTGTGACAGCCACTTTTTTAGTTATAGTGCATCATTATTATGCATATTTTGATATCAGACTATCACACAGACAAATAGTTGTTTTATTCTAAAACGTACAGACCTTTCAAAAGCGCCAGTTAGATGTTTTAGAAATATTCCAGGATTCTTAAATAGAGCGATTATAAGTATATCTATAAATTTAATCAATGTATTCCATTTTAACAATATTAAAATACAAAGGCGATTTGAAATAAAAAGTCGTTGTTTAATTGACTAAGCCCTGAAAATCGGGTATAGTATAGATCAAATACGACCGCTGAGTGGATTGTGTTGCTTCATTTTAATCGAAATGTTTAAAGTGTTATCTCTATCAAAATGAATCTACATAATTAAGTTCAAGTTTCAATCAGCGGCGTCAGTACAAGATAAATAATAATTTAAGCATAAAATATTTCGCGCACAGCATTGAGGTTGTTTTCGTTTCAAAGTTTGGGTCTAAAATCAATTTTTGATGACAAAAGACGAAAGAGAACTACAAATTATAAACTTTCTTTACCAGCTAAAAGTCGAGAATATAATTTACTCTATGTGATTCTTTTATAGCTTGCATTTATGGCCGCATCAACAAAAGTTGATGCGGCCGCAAAAATAAAGTTTTTTGGGAGGAGTGACTTGGCTTTGTCGGTTATGGTCACGGAAACGGACTGTGTTAATGGTTGAAAATTAGATGCTTAAAAGTTACTTGTTTATCACGAATAGTATTAACATGTCAATTAATATATATGAATGTCGAGATGTATGTGTCAGAAACATTTATGTGGTTTCGTGTTTTCTTTTTATGTTGCCTTTGTTGTTTTATTTTACTTAAAGATCCGTGTGCTGTAAGCATGTGTGCATCAATGCTGAATGTAAGCTAGAGAACGGCAGGCCTTAGTGTAGCTGTAAACATGTCTACACAAATGCTACCAATGGTGAAATCGAAATCATTTCTTTGTATCCACGCGCACCTTGTATATGTGTGGGTGTTTTGTGTATAGGCATAACTGATTGTAATATCGCATTGAAAAACGTCTGCTGATGCCTGCGACTCACAATCCGTCTTAAATCTGCAATAATTCTCAAGATAAAGGTACCTTTCAGAATAAATTGTATTTAAGACAAACGTGTATTTAAGATAACGATTTAGTTCAGTAAAAGTTTATTTATCATAAGCATTTAATTAATCGCGAGAAAGGCAATACCCAATGCCTTAAACCAAGCTTTCAAGACAGTCACACTAATACGCAAGGCAGAAATTATGATTTGTTTTAAGTATGCTGCGCAAATATATATATATATATATATATATATGTATATATATATATATATATATATATATATATATATATATATATATATATATATATATATATATATATATATATATATATATATATATATATATATATACATTTGTCAATTGCATGAGGCCCTTACTTAGAAGCCGGGGCTGAAAACCAGCCAGGTATGTATTTTTGTACCTTTATCCAGATTTTAATGACATTCCAACTAAAGCTCTAGAAAGTGATATGACTGAAAAATAATGGTTTCATTTTAATGATTTCCTCTAAAGCGTTATTTCTTTGATTTATGTTAAGGGCAGGATAGAAGTGAAAACATCACATAATATGTTGGACGCTTATGATGTGACTAAAAAATGACGCCTTTACTCCTATATTTTTTCCTTTTGAGCAAATCACAAAGAAACCTAAAAGACAAGACAAGGAGGCAAATATGCCCCCTGTCTTTATCCAATATTTTAAGCCATTCCGCTTATACACCTTTAAACAAATTTAATAAAAAATATTAGTTTCTTCCCAAATTTTTCAACCGTGTTTTAGAATTAGCCATGTTTATTTCATACTCCCGAATTTTAAACCAAATTTGAACATTTTTAAAAATGCTTAGCTTGTACAAACTAAAGCTTTTTTTCCTTGATTTTAGACAATTGGAGGATAGAAGTGGAAACAGGAAATAATTTATTAGACGCTGTTTTCTGTGATAAACGTAATATAAACTGCGTTGTACGTCAAAATGGCAAATATCAAGTTGTCAATCATATGTATAATAAAAGCCAACAGAAAGACGAAATGCGAATATTATTTTGTTATTGACTTTACTTTTATTGGAATAAAACATCAAATATGCTATCATGGCATAAGCATTTGCCATAAGCCAATGGTTGAGGAAGGGAGGGAGGGAGGTGGGGCGAAGCCGATGGAATATACATCATACAAGCATAACTGATGTCCGCAGCGTTTCTGAGGCTGTGCACTGAAATAGCATCGTATGAGGAATTGAGTTTTTATGGCCCTCTGCAAGTCTAAATACGAGAATATGTCCAAGGCTCCCAGGTTTTTCTCTCTCAATAGCGATATATTTACATTTTCTCCATTTTAGTTAATTAGTTAATTTTTCAAATGCTTTTCAAATACTTTGAGCATCAAAGCGATCGCCAGAACCCGCAAACTAATTCGTAAGGATTCTGGTTTGATGCATGTCAATGTTATTTCAGTCGAATACCTGATTTTAATAGCTTTCCCTAACCTAATTTGTAAGTTCATTATGTGGTGGTTTCTGCTTATTACTGAAATGTAGATACCTTCTAATCATTACTATTATGTATAAATATTACTATAGTAAATATATCAACAATCAAATCGGGGTACTTTGTAACTTTATTTTAATATTCTGCAGTGACAGTTATGATTAAAGTAAAACTTCATGTACAGGAAAGTTATCGATTGAATCCACATACACAATCGGATTTTCGAGATAGTATTTGATGTCCTCTTTTTTAATTTAGTTCTGAAATCATATAGAATGGATTCGCTATCATAAATATTGTTTTGGTGCATTTTGAGAGAAGTAAATATTGCTAAATAAAACACACACACCCACCCCCGCCATCCCACTCTTTCCTTTTCTTTTACCAAAAGAGCCTCCATAAAGGTCCTAAAATTTTCTTTAGATTGAACATATGTTACAGTTTCCAGGGGACACTCATCTCGTCTAACGCTGCAGCAATGCCTGTAGCAATTCTGTTTTCGGGCTTCTCTTGTTTTCCTCTGCTGGCTCTGCGTCTACTACTCAGTCGCCTAGAATAATAAATGTATATATAGAGTAGTCTGCTGTACATATTGAATACAAACAGCGGATATAATACGTATATTGACTTGTAACCGCAGAGTCTCCAGAAAACGTTCAGCTGAGGTTATTATTTTTGGTTTTCTAGGGCATGAGACACCTCCCCACACTCTCATCAGAAAATCGTGATTTTATGGACTGAAAAGGAGATTTAAGGCATTATACCAGATTATAAGATTAGGTGAACGAAATGTTTTGACAATAAGGATAATAATGTAAACAGCACTTCACAACAGCAGAAAGAAATAAAAAAGAAAAAAGATTTCAAAAACACAAAAGTTAAGTGATGTCGATTTAAAATCGATATTTTCAAGTCCAGTATTGTTGGATGGTGAAGCAGTCACACATGCACATTTTCTTAGGAAATTCTATGCATTTTTTAGATTTAATATTTAACAGTAGATCCAATATATTGTAGATCTTATATATTGTAGATATTAATATTTATTGGAGAGTTCGAAGCACTGAACGTTGTCTAGGTTTCGCTTCTCAGAGATTACATTTAAGTTGAACATTAAAAATATGAAACTTTAGGCAGTTCCGTTGGGAGACGTACATACATATATACGCATATGATCAATATCATGATGTCATAAGGGACATCTGCCGAAGGCCACAAAACTGACTAGATATTTTTGTTTTGTTTGCTTTTTTGTATTTTGGGTGGAGAAATGAGGGTAAGTATATCTGCCTTTAAAATTATTAGGAGAAAGATCTCCTCAATGTTTAAGTCAAGTCAAAGTCACAAGGCAAAAATCGTTTTATTTTTCTTACAAGTAAGCATTTTTTGGTCATGGTAAGTGTATTTGTGCTATAAATAGACTCAAACAGTAACAATACGCAATGATTGAAGCATTTCGAAAGGTTGTCTAAGCCACATATATGCATTCATACATGCATACACACAAATATACATACATACCTACATGCATACACACACATATAGGCATATATACATGCATACAGACATACATACACACATATCAATATACATAATCACATACATATACAAACATCCATGCACGCATACATGCATGCATACATACACACATACATGCATACAGACACACGTATATACACCCATATAAACAAGCACACACATATAGAGACACACATTTGTTGTTGCTGCTGCAAGCAGCAGAAGAAAAGGAAAAGATTTTACCTCAGGCATCTCTTTGCATGAGACAAGAGGATCGCCATAGTAGCCTGGCATACAGGAACAGACTGGATGTCTTTGTCTTTTTCTGCAAACAGCATTGTCACCACATGGCGATGGGTTGCAAGGGTCTGGAACCTTTATACACACAAGCGAAAAACTCGGTTGATATTTATTCGAACTATAGGTCAAATGAGTAGGTACATATGTTTTAGTGTATATTTAATTTATGTGTAAATAAAAGATATGTGGTTTATTGTTATGCTAATTATGTTAATTGTCGTAATGGTATTTAAGTTAATTGTAGTGATGTTAATTATGATAATTATTGTATTTACTAATTTGTCAAATAGTAAGTTCATGGTGTACAGACCGACAAATGAAACTAAGCTAAATCGTTAAAAACATGACAAACAAAATACAATGGCAAAAATTGATAATTTTTAGCCCCACTTGATCATAGTTAAATTTATTATAATAAACTTGTAGTTATAAAGGTTTGTGCCATTTATTATATCTTGAAAACAGTGTTTCAAAATCTATGATGTTACATTCATGGTTAAACTCATGTTCTATATTCCACATATACACATATACATTACCCAGCAAACATTCAACGTCTTAGGGTTGTAGAATGGTTGTGTTTTTTTTTTTTCTTTTTTTTTTCTTCTTTTTCTTTTTTTTTTTTCTTTTTTTTTTTTTTTTTTTTTTTTGTTTTTTTTTGTGTGTGTGTTTTGTTTTTGATCATGATATCAATACAACAAATTTTAAAACTTCCTGTTATATTGTCAATCATCCATTACTTTGCTGATGCGCACTATGTCATCGGCTTTCGTCATGGCCTTTAGTGCTTAGGAATGTCGCTACAAAATACTCACTGTGCCGTTCATGCGTTGTAAACAATGCTTCGTACTTGTAAACCGTTTTTTATTATTTCTCTGGGAAATTCAAAGCGAAGTTGAAAAACAGCTTTGGAATTCTTAAAGATTCGCATTCTATGTCGGATGTCGGGTATTGAACCAAACCACATAAGATAAAAGAGTGTATATTTAGCAATATCTATTTTATAAACAACCAAAACCTGTACGTCAATCCGACGTCAAAAATATCGGATTCGGACGTCAACCCGACCTCGTTCTGTGTGTTGTGTAGGAGATCAGTATGTTTAATTGGAAAGTCAGAAATTACAAAAACAAACACATACTTTGGCAACACGATCAAACAGAAAATTCTGCATGACTGCATTACAAAAGTAAGAAACTTCTCTTTCGTTTTATGTCAAAAACACGAATATTGTAAAGACTAAAATCCGCAAGCATGTGATTTCTTCTAAATAATCTCAGATTGCACATGCTCTTCAGGTCTTACCTGACATTATAAATAAATTACGCATATTGAAACTTAGCCCATGAACACGCAGCTAAAAGAGGAACATACTTTACCTCAGGTACCTTTCTACATGAGATAAGAGGATCTCCATTGTAGCCTGGCATACAGGAACAGATTGGCCGTCCTTGCTCAATTCTGCACTCTGCATTGTCGCCACACGGCGATGGATTGCAGAGGTCTGGTACCTAAGATACATATATATATATATATATATATATATATATATATATATATATATATATATATATATATATATAATATATATATATATATGTATATATATATATATATAAGGCAACATTCTAGGGACATATGGCCTCTTTTTACAATGATGTACAATAAATCGATTATTTCGCATAGAAAAAAACGTACCGACTATGGTGAGCGAAAGTCTAAATTAAAGTCAATACATTTAACTATCACAAAATGCTGCCCATTAATTGATAACAATGTGGAACTGATATATATTTGTCTGTATTTTAATGTTTTATGATGTAAACCGCAACAAAGGTAAACTGAATAAAATGAATTTAATATAGCTGAAGTAGATATATATCATAATCTGCAATTTATATCAAACATATAATCAACTATTGCAGTTCGATTGTTGCAGACTTGTCGACTTGTTACCACATGCATAGCACAGTCCTCAATACAAAATAACTGTGACTCTGTGACTTCTCTACAATAACTGTAAACTGCGACTTTACTACAATAACTGTAAACTGTATCTTCACTGCAATAACTGGGCCTCTCTCTCCCTCCCTCTCTCTCTCTCTCTCTCTCTCTCTCTCTCTCTCTCTCTCTCTCTCTCTCTCTCTCTCCCTCTCTCTCTCTCTTTCTCTCTCTCTCTCTCTCTTTCTATTTCTCTCTTTCTCATCACTTTAATAGCTGTGCCTTTATGTCTTCCCTACAAAAATTCTTTTGTTTGCTGTAAGAAAGGAACATACACCTTCCCTAAATGACTACACATCATTTATTAAAGAACAAGCCCTGTAGATCAGTTTTTAAATATGCACAAATAAGGCATGGTGGAGCTACAAGCAGAATAAAAGCGAATGGAAAAATTACTACCTCGTGTGTCAAAGAGCATTTGATGAGAGGATTTCCTTCATAGCCTCTTTTACAGGTACACACTGGTCGCCCACGTCTATTTCTGCACACTGCATTTTCTCCACATGGCGATGGGTCACAAGGATCTGAAAAGCTTGTTTTAAACGTTAAAGCTCTAAGACATTTTCTAAAATAAATGTCCAGTTACCAATGCTTTAAGGCTGGAAAGTGCTATTATATTCTTGGCATAGGTCATCATATATTTTGCACGGTAAAGCTTTAAAATAAAGAAGATAATACAGGGAGTTTCATAAAAGAATCCCGGGGCTTCTAAACGGAAACTCGACATTTTGAGCATCTCATATTGAAACCAAATAGAAACCCTGGGGGAAACAGGTTCTAAATAGAAGCCCCGGGGCTTCTATTATTATTAGTTTGGCCATTCATTTAAAAAAACAAGAAAGACAAGTGCGCGTTAGAACTAAGGCCATTTTCAGGCGCTTCAAAACGTCGAGCTTCTCTTCGATAATGTAAGACTTTCTTTTGCTAGCCATGATGTTTCAAACAGCAAAAATTCCACCCTATTTAAAGGCATTTTGTGACACGAAAGTTGGTGGTGAGTAACTTATTCTTGACATCGTGGAGACATCGCAGAGCAAAAGACTGGCTACATCGCAAGTACCTTCTGCTCCGGAGTACAGACGAGAGTAGGGGGTTTATTGTGTTGACAAAGGGGATTTTAATTTGGAAACGATTTTTACAGTGACCACTTTCAAACGAAATAGAAGCCCCGGGGCTTCTATTCGGAAACAGTTTCCATTTAGAAGCCCCGGAGCTTTTATGTGTGTGGGGGGGGTTCTTTTCGAAAACTCCCGGTAATATTATTTGGTACCGAACTGTAGTTGTTCTCTATACCAGGTGACGTATTTCCATAGAAAGCCACATAGGATGGATGCAGCTTAATTATATTCAGTTCGTTTAGTTTAATTTTCTTTTCTTGTGGTTTATATCGTCAAACATTAAAATATAAAATGGTGTCTTATTGAGAAAAATATATACCAGTTTCATACTGGTGTAAAACAACGGCCAAAACTTTGTGCTGGTAAAATTATTCAAGTCAGAGATTAGATAATATGATTAGATAATAAAATGTACTTGTACAAATGTACCTACTTTTATTTACCTACAGTTCTTTACTCCAATTACTAAGTTTATTTAATACTAAATAATAAGTCGACTTATTGTACCCATTTTAGAAAGCCTTATTGATGACGGCATGAATATATATATATATAAATATATCTTTGTGTGTGTGTGTGTGTGTGTGTGTGTGTGTGTGTGTGTGTGTGTGTGTGTGTGTGTGTGTGTGTGTGTGTGTGTGTGTGTGTGTGTGTGTGTGTGTGTGTGTGTGTGTGTGTGTGTGTGTGTGTGTGTGTGTGTGTGTGTGTGTGTGTGTGTGTGTGTGTGTGTGTGTGTGTGTGTGTGTGTGTGTGTGTGTGTGTGTGTGTGTGTGTGTGTGTGTGTGTGTGTGTGTGTGTGTGTGTGTGTGTGTGTGTGTGTGTGTGTGTGTGTGTGTGTGTGTGTGTGTGTGTGTGTGTGTGTGTGTGTGTGTGTGTGTGTGTGTGTGTGTGTGTGTGTGTGTGTGTGTGTGTGTGTGTGTGTGTGTGTGTGTGTGTGTGTGTGTGTGTGTGTATGTTTGTGTGTGTGTGTCTGTGTGTGTTTCTGTGTCTGTGTGTCTGTGTGTGTAAGTGTGTGTGCGTGTTTGGTGAGAAAAGTCATGTGTACAGAACAAAATTTTTAATGCATTAACATGAGTATCCGTGAGTACACTAAGTTAGGATCTCCATCAAAGCCGGCGTTGCATGTAAAATGCGGTCTGCCTTGCTCGTTGTGACACACAACAGTTTTGCTGCACACTGATAATTTACAGGGATCTAAGTGAAAAAATCTAAGACAATAAAGGATTATTTATGATTCATAGCAAAAGCGAATTTGAAATAAAATGTTGAGAATGGTGAGTTATTTTAGTTGTGGTAATAGATGTTTTATTGTCGAGGTTGCTGTTTGTGTTGCTGTTAATTTTAGTATTAGTATCGATATTAGTTTTATTTGTGTTATTGTAAACTTTACTGTCTAAAAAAGAGGGTGTGCTTGAGACCGAATGCTATGTTTCAGAACAACAGTCAACAAAGATGCAGGTTTGCGCATCGCCATAGTGTTGTCTGTGTAATCCGACAAGTGCTTTTACGAACTTATTAATCCACAGGTATTCAAATTCAAATCACCTATACGAGCAGCTTCAGTACATTTCTGCTGAAATATTCCCTGTTATGTACTATTCATGTACTGTTTTCAAGTAGGATATCAATTAGATATTTTACAGCCGACTTATATAATTCAGTGCAAATCCTCATTCCTAAGGAGTGCGTCATCATTATGACACTTATTGCAGCAATCCAAAACCTAAAAGAGTATTATATATTCACGCATTCACTTTGTTATGAACACTTTATTAAATGAATTGTTCACTTTGTATTTTTTTTCTAAAATTTAACGATTTTGAAATATGTACATGGAAACAGGAAAATTTTCATGAAACATAACAGTGAATCTATGACGTCATCAATACAATAAAACGAGATAAAAATTGAAGGAGGTACAGATAAGAAACTGAGATTGTGCATCTACGTCATACGTCTATTAATTACATGAAAACGCAGGAGAAATGTTTTACTTGGTACTTAAGAGGTAGTGTTTATTTAGTGTTTATTAAGTGTTTATTTAGTTTTTATTAGGTATTTTTAGCGTATATTTAGTTTTTATTTATTGTTTAGGCACTGTTTGTAAATAAAGCTGTTAAAATTGATGAAAATATAAATAAACTCATCAAAACAGATACAGATTGAATGAAAGTAAACATTCTTACCTGAAAGTGTGCAAGAGGTTAAAGGGTTGCCATCATAACCAGACGGACAGCGACAAACTGCATTTCCATCCCGGTCAGCACACAAAGCATTCGTTCCACACGGAGACGGATCACAGGGATCTTCAACTACAACGTCAACTTAAACACTGAGTTTTCATTTTTTATAAACATTTCCTTTCAATTCTGATATATATATATATATATATATATATTTCAAGCAGTAGCCGTTTATCTTCTCTGTGCTATAGCATCTTTTGTGCTTGGTGGGGGTAGGACAGGGTTGGGGTAGAATAGGGTGGGAGTAGGATAGGGTGGTTAAGGATAGGGTGGGGTAGGATAAGGTGAGGGTAGGATAGGGTGGGATGGTATAGGGTGGTGGTTGGATAGGATAGGGGTATTATAGGATGGAAGGGAGGCAATTTATTGATATTGATTTTATGATAATAGCTGTTTGCAGCTAGCCTAAGAGTTGGATACTGCAGTGATATTTGTCATGTATCTCACTATGCGGGAAAAAAATAATCCAGCCATAAAAAGGGTTAAAAGTGAAAATAACACAGCAATTTCATTCATACATTTTAGCGCGTTACTATTTGCGATTGTGATTTATAAACATCATATTGCTGCATACCCTGTGACGTTCGCTTAAAACCATTAAGTTGAATGACTTTTGGAATCCGTTGTGGAATAAAATGAAAACAAGACCATGTGAAATACTGAGGGACTTAATTTTGTTTTGACGAAAATCACTTGGCTGCTCACAGTGACACTCTTCATTTATCTGTCACACTCTTTTATTTGTCACATTTTGAGGTACAGGAGAGGAGGTCCAGCCGGAAGAAAATGTGCATGAATTTCGAACACAACAGAGAATAATTCCGAGATCAGTTATAACACCAAGGAGTAACTAAATAAGCCAAAATCACATATTGGACAACATTCGTAGTTTCATGGAGACATAGGTCACAATCAGCGACACATAGATGACAACCGACGACACATAAATGACAGCCTTGATTTGACTTCAGGTTTGTATAGTTAGCTAACAATGTCTTTGCTAGTATACAATTGTAATATAATTAGCAGGGTGACATGAAGTGTTTCCCCCCGAAGGATGGAATGTTGCACGAGAGTGCAACGTTCCAACTCAAGCATAAAACACCGCATGTTACCCTTCTAACTATATTATAATTGTTTGTAGCATATGCTATAGCCACGAGAGCTTAAATTAACAAATTTGTACTATGCTCTCAATCATCCAGTATTTCGCTATTGCGAGGCGCAATACGTCATTGGCTTTTGGCATGGACTGGAGTACTAGAAAATACTCTCTGTGTCGTACACACGTTGTAAGCAGAAACGTTGACACAGTAGCCCTTTACAAGAAGTTTTTTAACTAGATTTTAGTCATGTAAAGCGCACAGGACAACTTCTTTGGTGTTGTGCTATGTAAGAATATCTATGAATGAATAAATGTTTTAGTATTATCTTATTATTTTATTGGGGAACTCAAAGCGGGGCAAGAGCTTTTGAATTCTTAATGATTCGTAAACGTTCTAAAAAATGTCGGGTGTTGAAGGAAATTACACTTTTTAAGGTAAAATGAACGATTCATGCAACTGGTAAGTCACAGTTAACATTTTGCCTCTCTTACAATGTTATGTAAGAGTTTAAAAGACTATAACACTATCAGCTCATTCAATATGTTCCAGCTTTTCTATCTCTTCCACAGTCACTGACTTTAGCGTGTTTCACTTTTTTTCTAATTTCAATCTTTAATTTGGTTACAATTAATCTAATTGGCACGTTCTATAGCCTTAGAACAGCAAGTAAAATGAATTTCGCTAACCTGCCTCCATGGTCCAGGTTATGGTCACCAAGACACCGACGAATAGAAAACACCATAAACGTGACATTTTTATTTTACAGCAATTCTTGAATTCTTCTACTAACTGTTCTTGCGGTTAGACTCCACACGTTGTTTGTTTTATGTTCTAAAAGTGCTATGTGTCTACGTATTGAGAATATATTCTCAAGAGAAAATAAACAATAGTGTTTTCAAAAGGACAACATGTTTACCCGTACTGCCACTTTGTAGCTTCAATGTAAGGCGACCAATAATCGTTAAATCTTTTATTTTAAGAGATGAAATAGTGCTATGTTTCAATTTAAATTAGCAAAAAATAAGCAATGAAGGATCGATATTACTTGGAGCAGCAGTCAGAAAACTTTTCTATGAGTCGTATTCATTAAGGGAGGGAGGGAGGGAGGGAGGGAGGGAGGGAGGGAGGGAGGGAGGGAGGGAGGGAGGGAGGGAGGGAGGGAGGGAGGGAGGGAGGGAGGGAGGGAGGGAGGGAGGGAGGAGGGAGGGAGGGAGGGGAGGGAGGGAGGGAGGGAGGGAGGGAGGGAGGGAGGGAGGGAGGGAGGGAGGGAGGGAGGGAGGGAGGGAGGGAGGGAGGGAGGGAGGGAGGGAGGGAGGGAGGGAGGGAGGAGGGAGGGAGGGAGGGAAGGGCAGGTTAGACTTTGAATCTTTATCTTTATATCTGTTCACATCTTAGTATGCAGCCTTTGTGACTCATTTTTTGAGCTACCGAATCTGTATACGATGTACGAAATACAATACCATAGTCCAATACACCAATGGTTTAGCCATATCTTTAGAAGGCATCATAATTGATAAATATTTGATATTGCAAAATATTAAATTGAACGTATAACGTTAACGATATCTATATTTTTAACAATAAGGTTCAATATTTCAAGGCTAAAAGACATGTAGAAATAAAAAATCGTGGCAAATTAAAAACTGCCTCATAAAATTCATTTCAACCTACGCAATCGTGAATTGATTAAGGTATAGCTGTTCCTAGGCAAAAATCACACAATTCCACATTACAAGACAAATGCCGAAAGTATTGTAAAAATACCCTCTTAAACTCCCCTCGAAGGGAGGCCAGTTCCATTAATATGCTAATAGACTTCCTGTCTTACCAATGACGTCATTGTTCTGGGAGCAAATCTCATTGGTGTTTTACCTGTGAATTGTTTGTGCAATTGTTTTCGTCCTGTCACAGACTTTTCACAGTCTGGAGTTGTCTTACATGCTTTTACAAAATCCCATAAATTGTTAAAAGAGGCAGACTATAAATAGATGTTTCGTCTTTATCGATATAACATTTATTTGATTACTGGTGACATCATTAAAAGCAAGTGACAGTGATAGACGTAATCGACAAGAAAAGCGTTAAGGATATCATGTCTCCTACTCCTACTATTTATAGACTTAAAAATTTTAATTTACCTTACACGTCCCTACAATTAAGAAACACATTTAGATTTAAATTAAAAGCGTAGTGCTAAAATCATAGTAGTTAATAAGGTTTCAAAATCCTGTATAGTATTGATGAAACGCAACTGATTAGATTGCATTCAAATAATTGCCGTACTTTTTATGG